>NW_010588917.1:115555-145573 GCF_000705375.1 Tinamus guttatus | reverse complement strand
AAGGGGAAGGGACCAAGATCTGAATTTCAGAGCAGCACAGATACTTTATTTACTGCTGAAAAGATAAATCCACCCAAAGACACACATTCCCAGGCTGCTGCTTGTGCAGAACCACAGCAGAGGTGTCCTGAGTGCAGCGCTAATCAGGCAGAGGACAGCCCAGCACTAGATACAGAGTCCAGACATCCTTCTGGTCAAACCCTTAGGGTTTTTTTTCTTAACAGTTGAGCTTTACACTGGCAGCAACATACTCAAACACCTAAATTCCCACATAACCCACAGCATGGCGATTGTCTGACAGCACCTAGAGATTCTCAGCTCAAATCCCTTGCTCTTTACTGCCGGAGTGAGCCGCAGGTCCACCACCTACACTTAGATGTGCTTCTGACAGGCTTCCAGCTCGAGCACATGGTGGCAAAGGGCAGTTCCTAAAGATGCGTGCCTGAGACTGCCAGCACACGCTTGCACAGGCAACGCGCACGGCGGCATTGCCCCCCCTTGGCACCGGTCCTCCTAAAGGAGGCCTGCTGCCAGGCTGGGGCTGAGCAGGAGGAAGAGGAGGAAAGTAAAACCTCTTTCTGAAACGCTTAGCACAATCGCACTGAGATATTCACAGCCCTTTCATTTCCAGGGAGAGACAGAGACAGACAAGAGGTTTTTTAAAAAATCTAAATGAAAGAAATGGGAAGTTTGGACAAACCTGGGACAAAGCTGTCTCTTCATGCACCACTGACTTCAGTGGACCTTGAAGATGCTCAGAGAAAAGCGCGAAAACCTAACAGCAAATACTGGATAAAAAGTTGACAATTCATTTGAAAATCAAATTACTAACAACAGTGAAAAGGCAAGAAGTAACGATGGTTAATACTGAGAAGCTGTAAGGACAGGGCCTAGTGGCTGTGCCCTGGAAGCCTCTATTTCACATACCATTTTCAGACACTTCCTAGGAAGGAGAGAAGGCGTCAATGTATAAAAACAAATACATACATAAAATGGACAATTTATAATCTAATGTACTATTTTTTAGCAAGAAATAAGGTTAAGAGACAACAATGCATAAAAAAATCGAAGAGGATGCTCAGCTTATTCGAATGCTTCGCTGAATCCATTTCACAGCTATGTGATGTAGAAAGCAATTTAACAGACACAATATAGAATGCATTACCAACACCACAATTTTGTTCATTAACCAATTAACATATTAACAACCGTAACAATGCAAAAACAGCATTTCCACTAGGGACTCCAAACTAACTGAAAAAGTCCTGATCTTACCATCTTACCTGGTTTTAGTTATTAACTCCTTTTACTTGTTTACTTGGGATTCTTTTGCTCCAGGACTGGGTGTGGTGGTGATAGGAAATGTATCTTAAAACTCAGCCAACAGGAACCATAGTCAAAACTACAGATTATGACATAAAATGGCACACTATGGCAGGGGGAGAGGGGGGAAAAAAAAATCAAGGTTTAGTCATATGAGTGAGCATGAATTGTAGAAGGTGACGTACACACAATGCAGTTAATGATAAATTCTAAACAGGTCAAGAACATTCAGAGACAGTAGATTAAGGAATCTTACAAAGCTTTATTAAATAATACAGATACAAATGCTTATTATTTACATCCAAATTTTAAGTAGTACTAGCATGTAAGGCACATTTTCTCAAAAACTAGCAAAGAAGTTACACAGGACTCAATATGTAAAGACGCTGCTCTTCTGTAATACTGCATGAAACTAAAATTATAGGCTATATACTGTGAATACATTCCATTCCTTTGACTGTTTGCCTGCATAATTCTGCATAATAAATATATTTTGTATAAGATGTTTTGTTCTTTGAAATTGAACAATTGCAATTACTTTTATTATGGTCATTAGACTATACCAGACTATGAAAGTGAGCTCTTGGGCCTCCTGAATAATATTCACAATTGCATCTGTGACATGTATAAACAAATCCCCTACCTGATATCTGCAAAATACTGCTTTCAGATTTAAAACAACTATGATTATAAGCTTTGTAAAATAATGAAGGATTCTATCCATCAGGCATCCCAATTTCTTAACGTCAAGGAAATATTTTAGGCATAAGGATTGGCGCCAGTTAGTCTTTCTTGTGTATTCAAAAATTAATGTGGAAAAAAGTTTAGGCCAGCATACCTCACTGCCATCTTCTTTTTCACAAAGCAAAACACATCCGAACATACACAGTGATCATTTTTCTGACTTAGTAGAGCACATTCTGGTGCACCCTGAATTGTGCATTTTTTACCTGTGTGTCCTTGTCAGTAAGAAAAAATACAAACACAAGAATGCAGTAATCAGTAATACTTGTGCAGTGAAATACTATATTTTATTTTACAGGCATAAAAGTCAGCAGTTGTTAGAATACTACACTACAAGTATTCCCTATCTGGTCATATCAGTAATATCTTACTGTATAGCTGAAGTCAAGACTGTGGATGTGGCTGTATCAGTATGTAACATATATATGTGCTAGAGACAAACGGACTGAACCAACGGAGATCATCACTAATGGTAATTGAGAAATTACCGTTACCAAGCTACTTATTTTCCAGTGCACCAGGTGGCTAGTGGTAATAAATGGAGGCTCAGTTTCCATTGAGGTACTTCCATACATAAAATGACTTATAAAAATGTATTATATGAGAACACAGATAAAACAACTGCCTTCAATTAAAAATATGTACTAACAAATTAAAGGTCCGCTTAGAAGGCACATGCTTTCACATTTTCAGTCCTCCAAAAGTGCTTATAGTAACAAGAAAAGAATACTGCAATTGTACCCAAAGAAAGTCACACTTTTCGGATTGCTTTGTTTTTGTAGCAAACTCAAAATCTACACAATTCACAGTTGTTCCAGCATTCTTAATGTTTAAAAAAAAAAAAAAAAAAAAGAAAAATTATAATGATGTATCACATTGTAAGGCTAAACATCATAACACTTATCAGTGCAGTAAATTCCTGAGTCTTTGGAACTCAAAATAAAACTATAATCCTTTGAAATATACAACCCTTCATATTTTTGGCTCATGTTTGACCTGATTTTCTATTTCCCTTTTTAAAAAATTTATTAAAAAGAAAGTTAATTTTCACATAAAGTAAATAAAATTCTTGTATCACTTTCCTATAGACATAACTTCTAATTGCTTGAAGACTGCAAGAAAGCTAGCTTAGCACAAACATTGCTTTTGTCCAGTCATCCTTGTCAACTGAGCATAAAACAGCAGATAAATTTTAAAGAAAGAACTAAAGCATTGGCATAAAAAGATTCCAAGAGCCTGAAGTATTTAAAAGTACCAAAACTGAGAAAGTTCTTAAATTTGCTAGTGGTAAAGGCACCATTTTTTTATTCTGAAGCCCTCATGCAAACAGATGAGTTCTCCTGCCTCTAGCGCGAAAAAAAATCAGTGCTCCAGAGCGGGGATGAAGGGCTTGTCCTCCTGCTGGAGCACAGGGGACTGAAGGTAAATGAGGGCGATACAGGGGAACCTGAAACACAGCAGAGAAGGAGACAAGCTGTCACACTCAGAAACGGTGGCGGGAGTAAGAAACAGGTAACTGCTGCTAATCATCTGCTGGAATACCTAGCAAGCAAGTCTAGTGGGCCAATCAAAGCAAAATAACCCCTCTACCTTACAGGATTTTTTTTTCCCAACAGATTCTAAGTATGAACAGTTTTTCTATTAGTTAAAGAATTGATTCAATCTTCTGATTGGGCTAAATTATATTGCATTTCAGCAAATAGCTTCCAACTCAGATTTGCTTTAAATCACCTGAAATGTCACGCACATATTTCCATGAACAAGATATCAGCTTACCAATATTTTAAATGTATATCTGCAATAACAGGAATAGTATTTTAATAATGACTGCAATGTGATCACAGAGTCTTGCAGTAAACAGTTATTTTTTGCAAACTCCTTTCAGAAGGACTTACGTTGCTCCCTTGCGAGCACGTAAAACTGGAAGTAATTACAATGCCAAATAATAGAGATGAAACATGGCTCCAAAATCAAAAATTAGTCAAAGAACAAACTGTTCCCTGGGCAACACAACCATGTCTTCTGTAGGCTCATGTCCTTCACTGCCACACAATTCCACTTCCATAGCCACTTGCAGGAGCCCCAGTTCCCACCACGTCACGGTGCACCGCACTGCAAGAGCAGCTGCACGTGCTGGACCCGTGGCCATGAACCTCACACCCAAGCACATGTTATTAGCACTAAGCTCTGCTTTGCTTTCTTTCAGTAGGAGGACAATCGTGGATAATTCTTCTGTCCTCATCTGCTGATTTTTGTAAATTCACACACTTCTTCTACACTAGTTATTTCCAGTGTATATGAAAATGGCCAATACTGTACAAAAATATTAGTGATTGAGGAGTCAGTAGAAGATAGACAGGAAAATAAGTGAATCATGGCCTAGGCCTCATCACCTAGGAACCCAGGCTAGCATTTTCTAGAAACTGGTGCAGTGCTTGCTGTGATTTAATTCAGTATATAGGCTTTCTGTTGTGATACCTCCCGACTTTTAATTCGAATTCAGTATCTAGACTATCCAATTAATTTCATTTATAACTGTGTAACAGCTGCTTACTGTTATGGCTGGGTTGAGGAGTTGTCCTTGGGGTAAATGCTGGGTAAGTTTGTTCTTCTTTTGTTGAGAAAGCTGCATGATAAGCTGCAAGACAAAAAAAAAAAAACAAAAAAAACAAAACTCCAGCCATTAAGCAAGGAATTGCTCCTTTATTTCTCACAGCTAACATGGTAAAGAAGTTACAAGAAAAAAAAATACATTACTGCAATCTTTCATTCTCTTACCTATGATCATAAGAGCTGTCCCTCCTAATACTGCAAAAAGCGTGAAGAACATTACTTGATAGGAATCGGGAAAATGCTGGAATAAACTGGATCCATCTGTAGAACCAATTAAGAACAGAGCACATTGTGATAAAAGAGCATCTTCTCTCTCCACTCAAGTTTTAGTAGTTCTTTCCCTGCTTTTGCCTATCTTAGGTCAAGATTTTATTTATGCTAAATACATTTAATCAATTTCAGTAATTACTTAGATTTCAATAACTATTTCCAATGCAGTCTTCAAAATTTGCCTACAGTAACTCAAGGCATTGATATAGTTTTCTTTATGTTCTCAGCCTTGATCTGCTAATCGCTTTTCAAAATAAACGGGTAACTTTGAGAGCAAATGAAAACAAGCAAAAAAACAAAACAAAAAAACAAACAAACAAAAAACTATTACAGGATACTTCAGCACCGGGATAGTCATGCTTTAGCAGAGCATTTGGACTGACCCAACAGGGAAATATGTTCAGCTTTAGTCATAATGAGCAATTGCATTCAAGTCTCCTAGTCACCGTGAGCAGCTTAAATGTCAATGACAACATTAGTTGCCAGCTCAGATTTAAATGCACCAAATTTTATGACCACATGAACATTAACAGAAATTTAAAGTTTATTTTGGCATCCAAGGTCTAGAGATAAACTTACGTCTCACTTGTGCACTGCTTCTGTCAGTCAAGTAAATCACTGTCACTGGGATAGTGATAGATTGGTCAGTCATTGGACTAGAGATGGTTAGAGCGGTTGATAAAGATCCCTGGCTTGACACTCTGAGATCGGACAGACTAACAGTGTAGACCACGTAACTAGGTAGTCCATAGGATTTCTCCTTCTTAAATGCCTTTACCATTGGTGACTCACATTTCACCTGCCAAGGAAAGAACAACCCACAACAGAATGCTTGAAATAAACAAATGGATGAATGAATAAATAAATAAATAAACACAGTATATGTTCATCTCCAGCTCATACTTCAGAAATATGTTATTACACAGAAATATAGGGCAACTCATCCCTCAGCAGAAACTGGCTTGGATTGAAACTTCACACTGACACTGCCAGCCCTTCACCTCCATTTACTGTTAATAACCCCTAATAATTGCTAATGACCCTTAATAACAGTATTTCTGTGGACGTGGGAAACCCCTAACACAGGCAGAATCCAAGCACCCCTTGCTGGGCTTTGCAAACCCTGTGGGCAAGTGCCCTTGGCCATAGGGAACGGGCAGCCTCATCCTCGTCCCAGGTCCTACACTCAGAGGTCCATCTGCTGCTGCAGATAGAGCCTGATTACTACTACCCTGACACAAGAGTGAAAACTAAGGAGCAAAACAACTGGAATGAGTATCTCGGAATCATCTTGGGAGCAATCCTGAGCTGCTAATGGTAGCAAGAAGTTCCTTTGGTTAGAAAATCGCATGCAGGGGTTCAGAATACTCCCAGTTGTGTTTTGATACATTTCCGTAGCACACTCACCTCTAGGGTATCGAGAATTTCCGTGGCACCAAATATTTTCACATCAGAGCTTGTGTAATGGTTACTTAATAGCATTTCTGTTTGGTCAGCATAAAACCCCGGATTGAACGGCACCTCGGCACTGATCTGCTCTCCGGAGAAACGGCTGCCTTGGACTGAAGCTGCAACTCTGAGCACAGTCTTCCTCGTGCTGAGATGCTTCAGCTGCCTGTCAGTCAGCCTGTGCATAGTGATGGAACAGGTGTAATGTCCTAGAAAAGCAAAAGCAGTTTCAGCGCTAATTGCTTATCTTGATGCTTTTCTCTCCATGTGGTGAGAGATCTGTATGGGACCTTTAGAGACCAACTAAAGAAGAAAGGTGAATTCAACAACATCAGGAGTGGGTGTTTGAACGGGACAGTCTGTCTACTTATCCAGGCATCATAATCCCAGGAGTAAAGAAGATATTTTGCTCCAGACTGAATCTCATGATAAAAAAAATGAAAAAGTCAGGCTTCAGTCCCTGTGAGATTTCATTTTAATATGCCAGCAAGACTCAAATTCACTTTGAATATATTGTACATGCAAATATTTATATAAAGGTTTGCTGAAAAATAAATCTAGCATCATATATCACATTATCTTCATCTAATATTAGAATTCTAGTGTTCAGTGAACATAATTCTGTGGAGACCTAAGTAACTATTTATCACAACCTCATTCAAGGTTAGATATTCACCATGTTTCCAATTTATGAGATGTATTTGTCTATTATTAGTGATAAATATAATAAAAGATTCCCACAGTATGAAAGATATAAAACATAAGTAAGAAGCAAAATTTGCAAGATAAATGTTTCCTTGTATTTTCTTTCCTTTTCTGAGCAATACAGGCAGTCACTACTATGCAAAGTATAACAGTATATTACACAAAGGCTACACATACTAACCTAAAAGATAATTAAATCTTGTCTTTTGATACCAACTGTGGTGGTTTTGTTCTTTTAAAAATAATGTTATGGTTATGAAAGAATGGTACATTGTAGACAACTTTCACAATTTTATTTCAATTCCCAAACTATTTGGTATTTTTCCCCTCCTTTTACGCCCCAGTTATTAATGTTTAGAGAGTATATAAGAATTCTAGCATTTGTAAAAAAGTGTAGCACTCAGGTTGTAGGGCAAAAGTTGACAGCATGATAAATTCCAGAAGTGTTTAAATTCCAGAATGCAAATATAAAGAAATCAAAATATATTATATTCTCAAGATTTTCACATCTAACCCATTTACTTCATTTTAATCACTGAGGTTAGTTATACTGGAATAACAACTAGAAGCAGAGCTATCAAAAGGCCAACATTAAGCACAAAAGGGTATTTAACTCAAGAGGATAATTTGGTGAGGTTTATCTTTGGTACCCAGAAATTAAAAGCTCATGATTGCCTCTCTGATCCCTAGTCTTAAGCTCTACTGCATTTCTGTATATGGGAAAGGCATTAAAGTCAGGCAAGAAAACACCTAAGAGCTAATGGCCATCGACTGCAGCAAAGGCTGGAATATTTGTCTCCTGAGTGCTTGTGTGCAGCAGCTGCAGTAGGATGGGTTTTGCTCCACAGGTCAGCAGATACAGGGCTAACATTCCCTCCTAAGCTAAGCCATTACAAGGCAATAGATTTCTGCAGAGCCTGGCTGGAGCAAATGTTCTGCACCACCACTTCTGTCTCCAGGTTGCCAGCCTACAAATATATAAGAAGCAGATTGCAAAACTAAGATCTAATTTTGGATTCACTAATTGAAAACTTTATCTAAGCTTGGGGTTTTCCCCCCACTAAAATAATGCTTCCACAGCATTGTATACGATATAGCCTTTCAAAATCATAGTTGAAAGTCATGAAGATGTGGAAATGGGCTGCTACCAACTTCAGGATTTCATTAAAAACAACCAAAAAATATCTTTTTGCCAAATGGAGAAAGTTTAAGTTAAAACAGAAGAAATCACATTCGTAATTCACTAAAGTTGGAGAACTTGCACAGCCAAGACTGTCAGATTTTCTGCTGAAACCTTTGAGTGGTCAAAAGGCATTTGGGCTAAACCACAGCAGAATTCAAGAAGTCTGCTTTCCGTGCTGAAACCTTACCTGAAATTGCATCAAATCCAGGTTCTGCTAAGAAAATATCACGTGCTGGGAAATCAAAGGCATCACTGTCAAAATTTAGGTGGCAACTGATAATGGACTCTGGTTGTAATTCAGCAATGGCTTCAATTTGAGCAGCCAAGCACTCCCCTATGGGGAAGGCAGGAAAAAAAAAGAAGGAAAGAAAGAAAGAAAAAAGAAATGACTTATGAAGCTCCCCAGTAAAAAGAACACTGTGGTATACTATATTATAGTATGCATACTATACTATTTATGGTATACTCTATTATACCATAAATAATAAACATTAAGCTGATAACTAAAAGGCACTGTGATTTGTTTATTTATTAAGGGACAAATTATGACCTCTTATCTTTATATTAAATGATTCCAACTGTTTTTTTTTGTGTGTGAAAGGTTTAAGGATGATAACTAGTTTAAATACATTTAGTGAAAAAACATCAACAAGAAGGCAATTAGAATCACATAATTGATCAGTTGATTGGCTAGTAGCTGTTTTCTGATGTTAAAAAAAGGAGACACTTCCATTATCTGCTGATTTTATTAATTGTGAAATCATAATAATACCCCCAAACACTCCCCAAATTCTGTAGTATGGCCCCTGATTCTTCCTAGACTTGCTAGGGCTCTGGATAGGCACTAGAGATGAAAGGAGATCTTGCACCTTCCTTCACAGAAGCTTAAAAGCAAGCACTCCCACACTCAAAAGCTAAGCATGAATATAGAAACATGCAACAAACAATCAGCATACACACATTTTCATCATACCTTTCAAATTTTTACTTCTTTCCCCGACTGAAACTATTACTTTGGAGGCTGCAACTCCTTGCAAGCTTGTTTGTACTCCACTTACATGCATTGCTGTAGTACTCTGAGGTACATTAATCAGGATCTTGGAGAGGAGAGAAAACGACCAAGTATATTGTTATGAATATCTACTTAAACAAATTAAGGCAAAGGCAGATTGTATTGATTCAGATGTAGATCTTTCTATGCATAAGAGATCAGAAGACCCCAAGCTTTTGTACTGCTCTTTATAAGAAAACCTACACCTCTCCAATTTTACAAATTATCTTTCCAAGCAATTTAAGCCTAATTAAACATTATTTCTATCCAATACACATAAATCAGTCTTTTTAATAGGCATAGATCTGTACATCTAGATTTGGTTTTAAAGAAGTCTGGTGCTTATGTTTACTGACATAGTGACTTCTGTGCCAACAGTGTTACTGCACCGTAGATGAACAATCCGAGGCGATGCACAGTGCATACAGCACAGCACTTCAGAAGTGCTGCTGGCATATCCTGCCAACATATCCTGTTGGCATAGCCTGCTGAATTTCATTCACAAAAATAGCTTTTAGTAAAATCGCTTACCATCTGGAAACACCTCAGACAAGAAAAGGAATTAAGTGTCTGATATAAACACAATAAAGGCTAAAAATACAAACTATTAAGCTAAATTATCCTCTGTAACACAGATAATACAAACAATAAACATAACGCATTTGGACACACGTCAAATACTTTCCATTGCTTAAACAGAAACATACTTGTACGTTTCTTTTTCCTTTAAAAAACACTGTTTCTAAATGTTTAGAACTAAAAAATATAGAATGTATTTTTTGCTGCAGGTCTGTCTGAAGCAAGCAGTTATTTAACTATTCTAGTAGGACTTAACAGTGCCTCACCTCTCTGTATGTCTTAAGCAAGCCAGGAATCTCATAGTAAACAGTGACCAGCCCAGAATCCCTCACCACAGCTGCGCCGGTCTTGGAGTCGATTTGGAGAAGGCTGCTCTGAGAGGAGCTCCACACTCCTGGCAGGCCTGTGAAGACACCCATGGTTTGCACGTAGCAGAACAGGGTTAGGACAACTGAGGCGCTGCATTCACACACTGGTGCTCTGTGCTTGAACCCATCGTGTGGGCAGTGTGGATTTAAACATACTTCAAAAGCCACAGCTCTCCCTTGAGAGAAGCTTGGCTGGTCCGACCTCAAATTCACCTGCAGTTTTACGCTAAATAAATAAAATAATGCTAAGCATTAAGAGCTAGGCCTTCCTGACTGTCTCATTGCATTATTCCCATAAAAACAAGCCTTTCAAACCAACAGAATGGGAATATCTGAAGTCTGACACTCATGGATTCAATATAAGCAACATAATGCAGGTACAATTAAAATTAGAGGAGTTGATCAAAACTATTTTTATCATTAACAAGAACAGTGACATTTGATTCTGAACAAACATCATAAATTATGCATTTGGTTTTCCTGAGAATGAGAGAGTCAGCACTGAAGGGAATTTATACAGCTGCATAAACACAGGCACTGAAATGCCTCTTACCTTCGTGATTTGTAAGTGAAGTGCTCAAACACAGGACGTCGCCCACCACCACGTCCGCGAGCTCCGGGAAGATGGCGTGTTGCACGGGCAGCGGGACGTAGTCTGCAATTCCGCTTTGCTCGGCATCCCAAACCTTCAGCAAGGTCAAGCCCACGTTTACAGTTCGGATTACGAACGTGTTGTTTGTGGCTCCTTTCCCAATCTGTACAAAGTCATCTCTACAGATGAAAAGAAAGACTTTTTTATTATGCCAGATTTCTAATGTCCTACCCTCTACTGTATACAGTAGGTACAAACTCTGGTTTTAGATTCATTTGATTCCTGGGTTTTAGTGATGGTTATCTTCTAATAACAACTGACAGAAATGAAGAAAATATAAAAGTGATTTAGCTGTCATTGAGGCTGATTTCATTTCTCACAAGGTTATGCTGAGGAAACACAGAGTTCAAAATTGTGCATTAGACCTATTTCCTAATTTTAATTATTTTAGAAATTTAAAATGAGGTTAGGTCTCTTCTTTCTCTTTTTCTTGTGGAATTAGAAAGCAAAGAAACTAAGACACCAGTATGCATTTTTTCAGCCAAAACTTCACAACACTAAGTCACAGGTAATGGCACATTCAGAAATGGAGCATGCTGAGACGCTCATGCACAGAGCAGCGGAGCACAGCCAGCACTGGGGCTGCCAAGGCACTTCCACACAAAGACCCTAGTCAGGGTGTTGACAGCACCAGAGCCGGATCCCTGCAGCGCCGCACGGGGGACGAAGGAGCTTTGCTTCTCCCTGGGGCTATCGATCTGCACGTGCTGATGCAGCTCTGCTGTGCCTGGCTGTGACCACAGGTCAGAGTTCTCTCAAGGAACTGTGGTGTGTGCCATAGAGATGCCTGGCAATCATTTAGGCAGAAGAAAGATAGAAAACATTAAAGGAAAGGAAAGAGGTTGGGTGTAATCATGACCACTGATGTATAACTACCAGGTGCTCTGTAGAAAACAGACACTACTAATAAGTACAGTTAATGAATGCTTACAAATGACTGTAGAGGATTGTTTTATAATATTGATTATTCCTTGAGGTAAGGCCCAAAAAGCCTTGTGAGGCCTGGCTCTGTTGTGCAAAGGCTGTATGAGCATCTGAAGGCAGTCCCTGATCCAGAAAGTTCACCGTCTTACATAAGGCTGGTTAAGTAGGTCAGTGTAACAAAGTACTGGGAGAAATGAAGAAAATGATTTTGTCCCAGTTGTTTACACTGGCCACTGATATGCACAAGCTGATGTTTCAGAACTATTTAAAGCCAGAAGGTACTCCAGCAGACCCCACTAAGGATGATCATGCTTATCTAGACGTATTTTCCTTTTGCTGGAGCACATCAGCTGCTAACCGGAACTCTCCTTTCTGCCACAGTGCCTCTGAAGACTTCAGATTTAAAACACTCTGTTTATTAATCCCAGTCCAGGCTTTTTATCTTCCACTGCTATCTCCTTTTGTGTTGCTTCTGTCATGAATGCCTGTGGTAGATACCCACCTGTTTGTTGCGAAGTTGAGCACAGAGTTATGTGAGTGAAAGGTGTCTCCGGAGTTGTCATGAAAATGGACTGTAAAGGTCAGTGTCACACCCAGCGGAAGAGCCAACAGGGCCTCCTTGTTTTGTGTGTGCAGAATAGGACTCATGGAGATTCTTAGGTAGGAGATGGGGTAAACCTGTAAAACATCATCAGTGGAAAAAATCAAAGTGCTTTTTGGGTTGTATCTAGCACCAAGCCATGGAACCTTTAGTATCCATACATGAATTTCCTTATATGTTTCTCCAATAGCACTGGGAGTTGAAGGGAGCAATAATGATGTAGAACCCGTATCACAAATTTCAGAAAATGCATTATCATCTTGTAAAGCAAAACTGTTAAGACTGCCTTGAAACGCAAAGGAATAAAGTGCTTCTAAACTTCTCTCCTAGTAAGTCTTAGAATAAAGAGGTTAATTCATTCCAAAATAAGAAAAAAATAAAAACGAATAACTTGCAATGTGTATGAGACTAAAGAGATGAAGTCTTTTTCATCTCCATAGTAGGGAAGGAAATTGTGATGATATAGGCAGGTTTGAAAAGCCCTGGGTCTATCTTTGCCTGGTGGAGGATACACAAGTAAGCGCCAGGGAGTTGTTCTCCAGGGACCCTTGCCAGGAATCTGAACTGCTGTTCCTCAGCCAGGCCAACAGTCGCTGCGACAGGAGGGCCACGGCGGGAGGAAGGAGCCCAGAAGCACTCCCGCGCTCAGCGCCGGCGCTGCTTCTCCTCTGTCGAGACACCAGTCAGGGATTTCTCCTTCCAATGTTTTTATTTGCTTTTATTTTATTTTATTTTATTGTGTGCACACCGCCACATTTTTGCAGGAAGGTTCCACTGTTCCACAAGTTTATCTAAAGAAAACAACTTCATAACATGTAATAATAATAATAATCATCATAGAATCATAGAATGCTTAGGGTTGGAAGGGACCTCTAGAGATCATCTAGTCCAACCCCCCTGCATACGCAGGGACACCTAAAGCACGTGTATATAATAATATAATAATAATAATAAGTTCTTGTAAGCTGTACCTTTTTTCAGTAAGTTAGCTAGGTTACCTAGCAGAATTGCCCATCAAAAATGACAGACAGACATCTGCTCTTTCAGTTGCATTTTTTGGAAAATAAATAATGAAAGGATAAGGAAAGCAAAAACCTTAAACATACAGAAAAAAATATTTTAAAAGAAGCCCTCAAGCTTATCTTGTAGGAAAATCCCTCTTTCTGAGCTAAGAGACTCAGCTAAAATGTAAAACTGTGCTATCTCAAAATGTACATGTCAAAACCTAAAAAGGAAAGGACAAATTCGGCTTCAGGCAAATAGCATCTCCGGTGAGTCTGGAAAAAAGTGGCTAAAATATCAGTATATACAGCTGTCTACTCCACAGGCTGATATAATAAGTTAAAATATCAGTGCATACAGTCATCTGCCCAACAAGCTGAGGTAACAAGCTAACAAAAATGCCATCTTCCTGACAGATTTTCAAGCGTGCTTTACATCTCAGAAATTGGCCCACAAGGGACAACTGCTAACTTTAATATTGATGAAAACTCTTAAAATATCCCAGTTTTAAAAGTATTTTTGTTATTAAAATATACATATTTCAGCAGATTACAGCCAGTAAGGACACGTGCTTATCTTGCTTCCATGCTAAGCTCTGGCGCACAGTCACTCCTTACTTCCACTGTCCTCCTTGCTTATACAAGATAGCCTTTTTTGAGCAAGCTGAAGGTCTAAGTGTTAAGTGATGCTGCTGCAGCACTTTGTTTCTTAATTGTGTACAGTTGTAAGTAGATGAAACAAGAGCTTAGGAAAGAAAGGACAGTGCAAAGGTGAGAGCCTGTCCTGGAACGGCACAGAGCTCGTGCCCTCTTCTGTCACAAGTTTTTCTCCATGACCTTGACTAGAAGTCATTGAAAACCCCCATGTCTCAGTTCATCCATAAAATGCATCAGTCTGTTACATCACAGGACAATGAGGTTAAACATGTTATTTCCATACAAGTTGTGCAGTCCTAAGAAGCCTAAGAAAACAAAATGGTTGTACAAGATGCTGAACAAGAGAGATGTTTCCTACTACAAACAGCTCCCAGGTTTAAAACTGTAGCCTAGAAACTCCATAGTTCCATGATATGCAAATAGTGTAGGGAGAGAAAACACAAAGGGGGAGCTTCAGTACCACTATATGCTGAATAACTGTCACTTGAGCCAACTCTGAGTCATCAGTTGCCTTTCACTGCCTGGATCCAGCAGCGAAGAGAAGAAACAAGGTCACCTTTAACAGAGCGGCAGGAATCTACTGGACCTCACCTAACAGCAGGACTGCGACCAGAAACCTCCATCCCCTCTCATTCTCCTCCCAGGAGGATTAATCTACCTGCTGTCCTAAACACAGAGCTGAACACCAGAGGTTGGAGAGAGATGGCGGGGGAGAAGAGACACTTCCCAGTGATTAAGATTATTAACAACACAAGCCTTACAGATGTTTTAATTAAATATCTTTCTCCATCAGCTGGAAGATACCTGAATGATGCTAGCAAAGTAAAAAGGATAAGAGAGATGGTATGGTCAGCATCTCAAAGCCCATACTGGAGGACATAGAAAGTACTTGAGAAGAGCATTCCAAACAGAAATGAAGGACATGTACTCCTTCAGCATGCTAAATGCCCAGCCATTAAGATGCATTATGCTGAGCATAAGGGCATTCAACTCAATACCAGTGTTTTGGGAAGACGGTTCATTAGCCTGAATATAAGTTTCCATTGCTGACTCTCGCTGCATCCTTGAAATGCGGTTGCTTCAAGGAAGTACAGTGCAGCTTCGGCTGACACGACAGTCTGGAGACACCTCTTGTCCACTCACCAAGTACGGGGAAGAGCAGCTAAGTTATTATAGCTGATAAGCTAGGTCTTCTCACACAGAAATTCTACTAATCTGTAAAAGCAGAACCGTTGAGAAACAGCAGCAAGAAAATAAAATTTGTGTTTTACAGTTGCATCCCTGATATCTTGAAAAAACCCTATGTGCCTCATAACCAATGCTGTATTTATACTCATTAATCTAAATGTTTACCTTTTTCACTCGCTGCAAAATGCAGAGGTTATGACAGCAATATATATTTTAATTTGAATTTCTGTAATTATCAGTCTTCTAAGAGATTTTTAGAACAACTTTAAGCTTTTAAATCCGCATGCACACAAAGGCCTTTTTGCAAGACGTACCACATTTAAGAATCCGCTAAGACTTAACCTTTATTTCTCTCTAACTTGTGTACTAAACTTAATATCAGACCTTGGCTTTTGATACAAAGCCTATACTTCACATTCTTCAGAACTGAAGTCTAAAATGTGCAGTTAGCATCTCTGATTGATGCAGTAATAAAGATATACTTCTAACGCATAAAATTACATCAGTTATGACTTCAGCAAAGAAAAAGAGAAAACACTACCTTAACTGCAACGATAACAGTCTGGTTGATTCCAAATGATTCTTGCGAAATTACTTCAATTGTTGATGATCCTACCAAGGACCCAGAGTTAAGGAAACCTCTCTCATCAATTTGCACAACAGGAACTTTATCTGGTCCATCCAGGACACGGTAACTTAGTGAAGCCACTCTATCCCTTCAAAAAGAAAAGGAGAACCGCTTAAATAAGTATATCCGTATTTACAGCAATATATTATTCACATCCATGAAACTGTGCTATTTGATGCATGCTTTTTTCCAGGTTTTTCTACAAAACATTTAAGTTCACTGAAAGAAGCCTTATCTGGGTTTAGGAGGTATTCAGATCCAGGTGCTGTTCACAGCCCTGCAGTGTCATCATTCACTGAGGTGAACTGGAATCCTCATGCTCACGGATAAAACTACAGCTCAGAGCTTCTGCAAACACTTTCTGTAAACCATATTTAGAGGCATTTTAGCTCGTCAGGGTCAATGCTGGTATTTGAGATAAAGTCAGGGACACAACCCAGAAGATCTCATCAACTTCCCGGAGAAGTTTTGTACACAAGGTTAATTTCTGAAGCATCTATCACTGTGGTATTTGCATATTAATAAAGTGAGCAGATACATAAACTCTAATTAGTGGGCATTCTGAGTCATTAGTTATTTTTAAGTATCACGTAATACATGTTCTAAAATCACTCTAAATCCGTCCTGCTCCTCCACCTCCCCTCTCCCATTCCCTGTTCCGGTGCAGATACTCCCTTTCCACCCAGCAGCACACAAGCCAGCCTTCAGATCCCCTTTTCTGGGCAATAAGGCAAGTTGTTTTGGGGTCAGAGTTCAGATACCGGGAGGCTGCACTAGTACTGAGCAGACAAGCACACAAATTCATCTCTAGCACCTTAACCATGAGCTTCTCAGAGTAATTGCTGGCAACCTCTCAGGAGAGATGACAGTTACCAAAAACATTAGCAAGTGACCAGACATCACAGGAGCTTCCATGTATCTTTTTCAAAAGCAGACATGGAGTCATGTGGTCATTTGAGTTCCAGTGAAACTTGAACTTCACATTTCCCTTAAAAAGCAAATGCATCTGACCTCTGTCGGCAAAAAATATCCTACTAATGGTATCTGCCCATTCTTATGCTTAGAAAACCAGACATCAAGCCCCAAACAGGTCTGAAATGTTAACCTTTGAAAACAGACTATAAATAAACAGCATCTCGTTTAGAAAGGACATTTTCACCTCCAAAGCCTCTGTCACTGCCTCTGTGCAAAAAGCACCAAGTTCTGTTTTCCATAAAGCTCTAATCACTCCCTACAAAAAACTGTGGAAGTGGGCTACTGCTCTTACAGGATTCACGCCTTTTTAAAATAACTGGAACTTTTAGATCTTTGGAACTTTCAGATCTTTTAAAATAAGGATCTAGAAGTTCCAACTGTCATATTTTCTAGCTACAATCTGACCAACACAAGATTTGAGAGACTAAGCATAGGGATAAGGTGCTACTAATCATATGATAAGTTGTGCACTGAATAGATGTTCTGTAATGTTCTTTTCAAAGGCTGAAACAAAAGTTATTTTAAGCATAGAATTATGCTTTACACTTTCAATAAACAGCTGACTAATCACAATATGAAAAATTTATCACTAACCTGTTTGTCTGAAGTTTAATGAAGGAGTTGGGTGACATTAAGATCTGCTCTGCTTCTACTTCTGGAGTAACTAGGTGAAGTTTTTCAAAGACCTGGAAAATAAAGGCCACTTTACTGCCGTGTGCAGCAAGTAATTTAGTTCCATTTCACCTTCAAAACCATAAAAAAGTCCAATTAAAATTATAAGATAACATAATGTAAATCATGAGACTTCCTGCAGAAGTTAACTGCTGATCTAAACCACACACTCATATAGACACATAAAATGGGGCCTATATGCAAGAAATATCAAGCATGAAGGGACAACTGCAGCACCAAGGTTCTTTACTAGCTCTAACAGCTCACCTGGAGAGAATAAATTCATTCAGTCTCAACAGAAATGGTCCATACCAAACAACTGACTGTTCAATCAGATGCAACACCAGCGTGTAGCTATTCAGTGGCAAAATTTGCCAATATTTAGAGATCTTGAGGATTTCCGAATAGTGGGAAAAACCAACAAGAATAGCAGCACAACAAAATGGATCAAGGACAGAATTATGCCTTTGCATTTCAAATTCCTGCCCTACAGGCTTTAATTTGGTTCTGAAGCTGATACTTAAAATTACATGCGAAGAAAAACACTATACCTGGATTTGGATTTCATCTGACAGTTCTCTTGCCATGTTGTAAAACTGGTCAGCTGCAGGATCAAGGACCTTGACGACAACTTTCAAACCTGTTCTTCCCTTTACTCGGCCATAAACATCCATTGCAAAGTTATATTTTGCCGGAAGTTGAAAAGAAGCCTTAGACCGGAGAAAATCATTAATATTTTGCTCATGGAAGGAATTAGAATTGATAGGAAAGAAATGTCACACCCAACATCAACAGTGGTTCTTTGAATCTGAGAGTAAGCAGAAGCAACATTTTCTTATTTTCCATTATGCAATTGTTTTTTTCCTGGGGTATAAACATCAATCATTTACCTCATTGTGTCTTGTCTTGATATCCAAGATATCTCTTTTTGTGACAGACCAGTGAAATGTTAATCCTGGTATTGCATTGCCAAATGAAAAAGGAGTCTGACTGCTAGTGATGCCCATCACATAAACTGGCATCTGCAAAAACAAAAAAACCCAGCTTTGTTAGATAATTCTTAGACATAAGCTAGTTAAATGTGCACAAGTATAGTTAATTTTTACTCAGTAAGACAATTGAAAAAGATTATCAATCAAGAGACTATACTACCAGTAAGAAGCACTTCTTATGAAGAAAATCGCTTGGCTACTGTATATTTTGCAAAGGTACACCAGGCAGAAGACTCAAATAAGCATCATGTAGCACAGGGAAAGTTTTGATTCATTCCCAGTTGTTAAACACATGAAAAAACAAGTGCCAATTTTCTTGACGAAAATAGTTCAATAATCCATTTATCCATTTGTAGTATCAAATTAATTCATGTCAGCTGTTACATGCTATAATATTTTCCATGTCTCTTCCTAGATGAGCTCCCTGATTTAACTCTTCAAACAATTTCCCCTCCATACCTCAGACAATGTAACATAAGGGCACAAAACAGGGATTTTTTTCTCCTCTCCCTGATGCCATTCATTCACCTAAGATTATAGCTAGAATTACTGGCCATCTGAAGAAGCCTCCAGATAACAGGACAAGTAATTCATAGGAGAAATATAGGCTCTGAAAACAATTTACTGAAAGATAATTTCTGTAATAACTATACTGGATATAACAAAAAGTTGTAGATTTTAACAAACAAAGGAAGAAAGCTTCCACTGAAAATGGAGTGATAATAAGCTTTTTTCCATTTAAAGATTCCCTGCTGGTCTTACAAACATGCTTCTTCAGCAGGTCTTGAATTTTTGAAAAATCAGTTTGGTATAGAAGGTAGGCTTGTCCCAATTTTGCTTTTCCTCCATATGTCCAACTGAGAGATTCTTCACTGAAAGCACATTCATCCCTGCTGCTCTGGTGACACCCTTCAGACTGGGAGGCCTGCCAGCTAGGGTGCTTTTATCATCAGAGGATGATAAGAAGGTCATAACTTGCAGATCAGACTTTTAAGACAATAAAAGGTAATTACAAATCAACTAACCTGTGTACCAGTTTTCATTCGTGTAATTGGTGCACGAATTCTAACAGCTGTCAGCTGTACTACTTCAACTTCCACTTTGTCCTAAAAGAATGGAAGACATTGTAAGAATTTCTTAAATGCAAACCCTGTTTTACTTTCAGAATCTATTTGCTGTTTTGTCATTAACCAATCACTATTCTACCATGCGATTCGCACGTGACTTATCACAGAGAAATGCAGCTGCAGATGCAAAATTCAGTAGGACTGTAAGTATTAAACTACAAAATAATTAACTTCTTCATAAAGTCACAGCAATAAATGAGAAAAGCATATTGCTCTATATTCCCTCAGCTGTATACTGCTGAGGGAAGGTCAGACCTAGCCCTCATTAGATGGTAGATTTAACACCTTTTTTAATTCAATCTTTCTTATTGACCTATCACCATCTTTTAAGCAGCATAGCTCTGGTGTGCAATGATTATTCTTCCTTGACTTCAAACTGAGAGCTTTGGTCCAGATTCTGTTGTTCTGAGTCTCATACAAGTCTCAATAATTTGCACTTCCCACAGGTCTGCTCTGTAGCTCCCAAACACTTCGCTAATAGTAAATTGTATGGACACAGACTGAGGTGAATTTCAGGGATTCACTGCTTGAACTTTCTAGGTGAGTGCAGACAACAGCACAAAATAATAATACTCTCCACAGCTCACCTGTAACATAGGAGACTGTGGATTTCTTGGGCACTAGTCACCTTCTAACATCCACTGACATAGAAGGTTAAGTGTAAGGCAATGCAGATAAAGGCAACGCTCTGCTCTTTAGTAGGGCTTCTCTAGATGGGCTTTTCTAGAAGATTTACTAATCAAGTCTAAAGAAAACAAACTGTTGAGAGAAATTTCTCTGAATTATCAGTGAAATTTAGTAAGGTACATCAAGACACAGTGCTTGGCTATATGCTGAAGGTATTTCCTGTACCAGCAAATACATGAATTCCCAGACCAGGGAGGAAGAAATACAAGTCTTTCATGACCTTTGGGAAACCAGCAAAGTGCACAAGATGAAAATGCTGATGTGAAAAGAGTATTTGTCCTTTTTGAACTAAGCCTAATAAATTTAATGGAGACTCTTACTGCTCCAAATAGCATCATAAAACCTTACCTGGGACACCACAACAAGCTTTCCCGTCTCTGCATCAACAGCCTGTACCACTCCTGTCACTGTCCCATTCCCAATTGCCAGTCCCCTGATTAGTCCAGTGCTGTTCACTGACGCAATCGTCTCATCACTAATGGAGAAAATTATGTTGGATTGAGGTTGAGGGCCTCCTTCTGAAGTGATCTGTAATTAATAACACACAAAGCAACTGGATTTACCCATCCAATACTTGTTCTGATAACATCAGAGCGCATGCCTTCTTTGCTCAGCATCACTACAACGTCTTCATAAGGAAAGGGCACCTGCACCTTTCAGACCATCCCAGAGCTTAATTCCCTACCAGGCTGGTCCAGCCATGAAGAGGGACTGGGCGGTACATGAAGCTAAGCACAAAAGCAGACTGCAGCGGGCCCATGTTTTGTATAATGCAGAGAATTACTTTTGTTTTCTCTTTGCCACAACTGTTGTACTTCTATTTTTAGTTTGTATAACTAAACTAGCCCGCTCTGCCTGATTTTATTCACCTAATTTATGGAATGCTAGCATTCCCAATGGAAGAACTGTGTCTTCGGCTTCACAAAACACTAAAATGGAAAGAAATTCAAGAATGAAACTGTTCTGTTTTGGGGATTAGCATACAGTATGAACATGTTGCTAAGTTAAATATCTTCTCCTGAAGAATAAAAATGTATACATTTATTTTCAAAAAGGAATTACATTAAAAAAGGGAGCTCCCTTACCTGAATCATTGCACCTATGATCAGGGTCACTTTCCTTGGCAGTAGTCTGAATGGAGGAAAAACCTAAAAATGGAAATATGGATACTCGTGTTCATGCTATATCAATCAGATCAATTAGGCCACACAACAGTACATACAAATGTAAAGTTAAGTCTTTATTTGCTTAATTAAAGTAAATTGAGCCTGCAGGCACTGTTCTCACCACCTGCAGTTGCACAGCACTATGAAATCTGAAATGGACTAGCATTTGGGTAAACTTCTGGACAGAAAAGGAAATGGATCGTTACAGCAAATTAACATTCCCATACTATTCCTATGCTACCATAACACACATTTTCTTTATGGACATATTTTATCTGAAATTGTTTACTTCAATCTGTTGTGGAGCAGAGTTAATTCTTTGTCCTCTTCTGTCAGCGACAGTTGCCATAAGACTAGTCTGACCTATGGCCATTCCATGCACAAGAAAAGCGGCAGTGTGGTCATCGAGAGCTTCACCAAGTGGGCTGTAACAAATAAGTACATCCAGTTGGGAAAGTTAATTGAATAAATTACAAAAGTAATGAGCGTGAAGAACTTAACACAAAGCAGCTCCATCACAACAATTGTTAGGTGACTAAATCTTAAAATAATTGTGGCCATCACAGTCCAACATTAAGCATTATAAAATGGCTCCTTGCAGCCTGTATCTCTTCTTGAAATGAAACACTGAAGAGAAGAGTCTGTCTGGTAGGGACATCTTTCTCACAGAGAGCCCCCAAAATTTACCTGGTATGAGCAATGGTGGGCCAAGCTTCGAGTACATGCCCTGACACTATTTAACTGGTCAGTATAAATACAGTGGTACTGCATAATATATAAGCAAAAAACACACAAACACACCCTTCGCCATACAAAATAAATTAATTATTATTTATGATTTCAAGTCTAAAAGCTGACAATTCAAAGAAAATCCTTTCTTTTTCTGTGATTTTAATCATTGTGTTTAAAGCTAGGAAAATAAAGAGCTAGAGTGATATAGTCTACCTGTTTTTAAAAGGTTAAGTAACAGACAAAATGAATTTGATAACAAGATTATTTACAAGATTATTTTTACGCATATTTATAGATTAATGAAAAAAATCCATTAACTTACACAAGCGAAACAATCTGAGAAGCTGCCCTTAGTTTTAGATCCATGACAGCAAAGTATTTCACCAGAAAAGGTTTCTTAGCATCATCCACAACTCGGACGGAAGCTTTAACTGTTTTTCCAATCTCCACCTGAAAAATATAGTCACATATAATGATTTTTCACTTAAACTATTAAAATACTTGTTATTTATCAGTATAAATTCTTTTGTACTACAATTGTAAGAGTGTATTAAAGATGAGGTCCTAAGGTAAGATTAGCACTGATTTTAAAGAATAACCCCTGCTAGCTAAGGTTAGTGTCAAATTAAATAATTCAGAAGTTTCAGGAGACAGAACATCCACAAGTATCAACATTTACTTTGTATAGAATGCACTCAAATTTGCAAGTAAAATGAGGTGGACTTCCTTTTTGCTTTTAAAGCAGGCATATGGAAAGGGGCTTTCCAGAGGTCACTTTCCAATGTTTGCTCCAAAAAGAATCACTCTTATGTCCCTTAAACAACAGGAAATGCAAATTAGTGTGCACACACGAATTACAGACTAGCTAGAGTAAGTTACTGTGTAAAGGTGAACATTCAGATCCCTGCCACACTGAACACAGAGCAAGAGACTGATAGTCACTCTGAAGTGCCTAAAGCCTGAAAAGGGAAGTTTGGGAGAGGGAAACCAAACAATTTTTTCAAGATCACTGCAGTAATGGAGAGTGCTGAGCATTATACAATGTTAGGTCCTATGTTTCTCGGCTTTACATTCATGAGCAACACAAGGAATCAGAGCAGTCTGGGTCAGCTAATAGCATTGATTCAAGAACAACCAACCTTGTCAACAACTCGGATGTACACCTCCTGTATATCGGATACATAAATTTCAGCTTTCGCTGGTGCAGGGAAAGCCAAACACAAGTCATGAATCATCACGGTCACTGATCCTGGAAGCAAAGGATGCACCTAAATGCCAGAAGAAATTTTTGTTAGAGTATTTTTCACTTTCATTTGCTTATCATCCATGCTTATTTCCCTTTTAGGGCAGAAATGTTTGGATGCAGGAGTCTCCAAGCCTCAGACACAGATGATTGTTCCACTAATGCACAAGTAAAGCTGTAAAATACAGTTAAACAATATCATACAATTGAGCTAGTGTAAATTCTTTTCATTCATTTAGTGTAAATGGCCTCTGGACAGCAATTGAATTAACAGATCTTAATCTGGAAGCAGTCTGGCATCCTACTATTCTCCTTTTGCCATGAGAAGGATGAAAACAAACATCAAATCATTTGCAGCAATGAGCTTTTCTCAGTGCAGTAAAAAACAAAACAATGAGAAAAAACAGGGACAGAGACTTTGCCTCTAAAGCTGGTATTGTTTCCTGAAGGATTCATAGTTTTACAGTGCTTTTAACCAGCCACATCCTCCGTTCTCATCTCCTATTACAACTCCACACCCTCGTCTAGGGTGCATTTCCATGTAATTCCCACTATTCCTTCTCCGCTCACACCACGACTCGCATGCAGATAAACTGGTGAGCCAAAAGTCAGGCAGCAGATACAGAAAGTATCCATAGGAATTCCAGTAAGCTGTTGGGAATTATTGCACAAGACCTTGGATTCAGTTTCTCAGAACAGTTTCCTATTGTGCCCACAACACGGTTCCACAGATACCTAGCAAAGCATTCTGGTATTTAAAACTCAAGTTCGCTATTTTTTCCCCACACAGACCATTCTGATGACTTGAACAGAAAGAAAATTTGTAGATGATACTGCTATTTAACTCAAGCATAGCACACAATAGTAATGACATACTTTTAAATACTTTTTTTGAAGAGTCTTTTTCAACATATAAAGAAAGGTTTTTTTTTTTTTTCTTTTCTTTCTTAAATCTGGCAGGTAGTTAAACCCCATTTGGTGCCTCACAAGACCTGTCTTCTTTGCACTGCTACACTGCTTAGAGTTCACTGCTCTATTCTGGAACTACCAGGTGTTTATCAGCTAAAACAAGGCTACACCCATGAGGAAGACGGGATTGAAAAACTGTAGGCACCAATGTTCAAATGTTCAAAATGTACAATGTGTTCAATGTTCAAAAATAAGCCCACTTATTCCTCCCCACTCCCCACCTCTGTGTCTGACTCAGTCTCTGAATATCACCAGCCTTCACTTCCTACAGCCAGAGAGAAACAACATCTTTTACCAACACTTCTTTCCATACTTTGAGAGATGGAAGAACACCCCCACCTTTATCACCATTAAGTAGCTACTAATTTATTTGTGAAGTATAAACTTAACTGTATATGTGAAAATATAATTCTTCAAAATAGCTTAAGTCATTTTCAATTTGTGCCTAGTGATTCCAACAATGCAAGCACAGAATTTTATTTTTGATGGCTGTAGACTGCATCTCATACCCCGGCCCTTAAATGAAGTCAAGCACAGCTCTAGTTTAATCACAGTTTCAATTATGGGCAGAGGGAAGTTGGGAGGAAGAAAAAAAAAGTTACAAAAACAAAAACAAAAACCAAACAAACCCACACTTAACAGGGAGAGGAACTCAACTCTAACAGTTACTTCTCTTCAGTACTGGGATGAAATACTGGTGGCAAATATCCTGCCATAGCAGGAAGTAGGAGGAATTCAAAGATTGCACCAGTGCTGACCCGCAGCAAAGATTCCAGGCTCCCTGCGGAAACCGATTCCTCTTTTGCTGGCCAGTGCCGAGGAGCTCAGTCATGTTGCTGCTCAGTTTGGAGTGAAACGACTGCCAGAACTTGGAGCTGCTGCATCAGCACCACACTAGAGACCCCAGCATGAAGCTTGGGTGTGATGAGCAAAGGTACCCGAGATTCATGTATTGCCTCTCCAGCCACATGCATTGGAAAATGACCAGTAACTGATTGATAATGGATGTTGCAGGGCGATAGCTGTACATTTTGGTAACAGTAAATAGCATTTGTAACAGAAAATATGACCCTGTTTCTAAACGCAATACCACTAACTCCCACCAAAGCTTTTGTGCATAGCAGCATGTCTTTCAGTGAAACAAGGATAATGAATTACATAAATCTAATGGTGTTTGCAGTGTGTTACCCAGGACCCTGCTCTGGTATTCGACTTCGGTAGCTTGTGAAACTGTATGACACAAAAGAACTCAAATGGTAGTGTCAGATAACTGCTAAATGCGCAGATGCCACCTATGTATTGGGAGAAAAATCCCCAGCATCTCTGAATCAACAAAATACACAAGAATTTGTCACTTAATTAAGACAAAGTTTACAGGTAAGTGTATACAACTATGATTTACAGATGCTAATCTCACTTCCACATAGACATATCTCAATTTATTACTTTTAATTATCATGCAGCATTGGCAAGAAAATTAAGGTGCTTTTGTTTGTTTTTTAATTGTGTGTCAGGCTGGATTCTCCCAGAAATCTGGCTCCTACCCTCATATCAGGCATTAAGATAGAAAATGCATTTAATTATTTACTGACAACTGCCAAATACACATGCTATCTTTTAAATCAATTTCAATTCGCTAGAACTGCAGATGTAATGAGAAACATATACAGTACTTCATACAAGTATGTAGGTCAACAAGAACTCCTGATAAGGGACTCATAATACACATTTCTTGTTAGGACTGAACCTATTTTTTTATGCTGCAATAGTACTGAAACAGAAGCTTTATCTTAGATGCTTACAGAACAGCAAAGATAGCTTAAATGGACCAACTGTTTTGAAAGAAGATGTAGACTGTCAGTGTGCTGAAACACAGCATATGTCTATCATGCATTTAGCTTTATTGCTGTGATAAAAGATAATTGTCTGAGCATATATTTTAGTTCATTTCTTATCCAAGTCTTCCTTCTGCTCTGAAGTATACAATTAGATCATTGTAATATATCACTGTAGTTAATTATGCTTTCTTCTCAGATTACATAAAAATGTGAGACACTAAAAATCAAAACATAAAATATATACTTCCTCACACCTCTACCACCAGATCAATAAAAAAAATAAATAGGGTAAATATGAAAGAATAAAATCAATATCTTAATCTAAGCATCAAATAGGCTTTATTAGTTGTCTAGGAGATCTGTAGCTCTGTTGAATGCCTGGAATCTCTTCACTACAGGCTAGAAGCTGCACACTGTGGAAGCATGAGCCTGAGTTCATGAAAATTTATTCCTTCCAATACCAACAGGGACACACAACAAAAATATCATGTATTTAAATCACTAAAAAGACACAGAAAAACAAATTATTTCACTCACCAGAGCTATACCTTGAGTGTCTTCATGAGCCACTCTTACAATATTTGCAACACTTGTGTTAATGAAAAAATATCCAGAACCTTCTCTGATGAACAGCTCTGCCTGAAAAAGCAAACAAAATATGATTGTATCTTTCTAGGATGTTGCTAAAACTGGAATCTCTTCACCCATACCATAACTCGTGACATCATCCTCTCCCAGTGAAATAAGCAGCACAGCAATTACCTGGATCTCGGGATGGTTGTAAATGGAGACATCGGTAGGGCTCACTTTCACATCTTCCACTAGCATCAGCTCAATAGTGGCAGACACAGGTAGAAGAGGTTCATACTGAAAGAAACAATTCTATTTACCAGCGGTAACATCAGGCATCTCAAGCCAGAAAACAGTGCAAGTCTTCTGTATATGCAGGCAAGCACAGGTAAAGCAGATGAGAAAAGTGCCAGTGCCTGCAGAAAAGCTTAGGGTAACAGAACACTGACAAAAATCAGGTAACTGACTTAATGGCTCTGTCATTTCTAGATGCACGGTTACACAGAGGACAGGCTGCCACAATCCGTGTTATGTCCCAGCCAAAGAACAAAGGCCTATGCATTAAGGATTTGCCAGGATTAACTAACCGAGTATAGCATATATAGGTAGTCTACTAGCTCAGATACATGTTATAAGTTCTTGCAGAATGACAAAGCATTGAAAACAAATATTTTCCTCCCACTTTAAGATCATCTTTTTACAGTTCCTCCTAACAGGCCACCAAAAGTTGTTCTCCCTTACACATAAGCACTAGACCAGATGTAAGCCTAACTGCTTACTCCTAATAACATTAACTTAAATAGGGAAAGTGCTTTTAAGAGGAAGTTAGTATTATGTTCCCATTTTACCCAATTAGTAAAATTATTTCCTTTATGTAGAAAGGACGTCATGTTTTCCTAATGGCATAATAGGATGCTCCACTTAAACCGGGAACAACCATCAAGATATCAATTAGATTTTTATTTGAGCTTTTGTTTCTAAGAAAAAAGTATGGATAAATTTGAAAGCCACGTCCAGCAGACTGCCTTTAATATATTTGTAAACAGAAGGCAAATCACCCTATTTAAACAAACAACAAAGGTGGCATCTACAGCTAGATCTAGCTTGAAGTTTTGCTCTTAAGACAGAAGAGAAGTTCAAGTACAAGAGCATAAATCAGACATAGGTTTTGACATATGGTCTGATGATATCAGTCAGCCTTTGCTTTGCTCATGCAGAACATCTCTACTGTTTTTTGCAGTGGAAATCATAAATACATTAGCTTTCCCCAATGACAGCTGCACAAAGCACATGGTCGCTTTACTGAGGAACAAGCAGCAAAGCTTCACCAAATTATTAAAGAAGCCTAAATCAAAACAAAATGAAGTGAAACATTTCTTTGCAATCCCTTTGCACAGACAGTACAAATAAAAAAAAAAAGAGAGAGAGAGAGAGAAAATAGAGAAGAATGGATGTGTGTGATGTGAATAGTGAAAGCTAAGAAAAAAAGAAAGAAAAAAAAAAGCAGAAACACCCATGATTATAAAAATGCAGTGGTATGAATCCAAAGCAGCTAATGAATAGCCTTGTTTGGAGATTATGCATCATGCATGCATCACTGAGGGGAAAAAAAAACCCCACATCTACACACATACACACACGTATATGAACACTATAGACTAAGGAACATGGGGAAACACAGACAAAAAGCCTCCCAAGTTCAGAGTACCGGTGCTTTCACTTTAGCTGCTTTGAGATGAGATTGCTGGTATCCTGTTGCAGTTGCGGAGATCACAGTGGTTCCAGATACATGATGAACCAAGACAGTTTGCAAACCTGAAACAAAAGAAAAAGTCAAATGAATCTAATTATGGGGAAGAAAAAGATGAGATAGACACTGCAAATATTGAGCATTGTAAACAATTTATTTCTAATGTGTGCTGGATACAAGCTGCAGTATTTCACATCTTACAGTAATTGTCGTTTTTTGCTGTTTTTTAGACAAATTCAGAAATTTTATAACAGGATTAATCCACGTCTTCTTCAGACAACAAAATACTAATTTAAACTGATTCGTACCATGCATTTTCTTTTGACCGCCGGCATCTTCCTTCAGAGTGAGCTCCATTAACATATCTGGCTCTATATTAGCTAGAGACATTTTTGTTGATTCCCAGATAATGCTAAGAGAACTGAAATTATCAAATTTACTGCCCTGTTGGTCATACGCAGTCAAGTCCAATACTGGATTGCGATAATTTGAAACAGGCACCTGAAAAAGGAATGAGTAATCTTAACTGAACAGATGCAAAAGTATCTTTTATCATTAAAGTTATATTTGAGTTCCATTTGATTTTTACAAAGAGATATTTTGTGAGAAGTATCAATTAATGTGAGCCATCAATGCAGTTGTTTAGCTGGACTTCAAGTTATAGAGTTTTTTTGTTGAGCCTTTTTTGTTTTAATGTGACTCATTGACAAACAAATGAAAACAAAAGACACACACAGTCTGAGTAGTCTTCAGAGTTAATTAAGGAAGTTATTATTACGCAGAAGACACAGATCAAAAGTCTAATGTGCATCATCTGTTTTGTGGTATTTTCTGTGTGATAGCCCAAACACCAACCCTTAGTTATTTAGAACATTGTTGTCCTGTCACAGCTTTCTCAGACTTACCACCTGCTTGTTTTGTTGCAGCAAAGGACATGAGAGATCAATCTGAGGACTTGAATAAACAGGAGTCAAAGTGAGTCGTGAAGGGACAGCACAGATAAACTTCACAACAGCAGGTTCAACGGCTGGAAAAGGATTGGTGATTGTGGGATTGTTTCCAACTGTCAAGGCAATAACCTGTACAAGTAGGAAAGCAGGAAAGTGAGAAGGGAAAAAGACTATTGAATTCAAGCACTTCCATTTCATACA
Source organism: Tinamus guttatus (assembly GCF_000705375.1). Next base: position 115,765 of record NW_010588917.1, on the reverse strand, counting down.
TCTCAGTTACACTCTGATGCTGTAAGAAAACAAGCAAGAACATGATGTTTATGAATTGACAGCACCAATGAAAATAAAGATGTAAAAGGGGACATATTTTAGGAATGGTTAAATACCATTATCAAAGAAATACTGCTGTGAGCTGTTCCTAGGTATTCATGTTTATTGCTGCTAAATTTAACTCAAATGACAAATCTTTCATAACTTACT
>NW_010588917.1:104055-115540 GCF_000705375.1 Tinamus guttatus | reverse complement strand
AAGCCCAAAGACAATATTTATAATCATTTTATTATGTTTAAAAACCATCATCTGTTCTATTTTGTATTCCCTCTTCACTCCTCCACAAAACATATATGATGTGAACACAAAGCAGGTATCCCAGCAGGCTGAAGCAGCTCTGCTCACTTGTCTTCGCCGCTGTTGCGCCAGCGTCACCAAAGCAAAGCAGACGTGACCAGGGCTGTACAGTACAGAGGAGACAGAGGAGAGCAGCCAGACATGCACAGCCAGAGACAACAGCAAGATGCTTCTTCCTTTCTGAATTTGCACTTACAGAAATAGCAGTGTCCATTGTGGACATGAGTAAAAATTTGTCAGCTAGACTAAATGCTTAGCCCCTGCAAAATTACAAGAGAAAAACATTAAAATCAAAGCCAAATGCTTTATAAACTGGCCAGGGTCAGTAAAGCAGGAAAAATCACTTCTGCAAATGGCAGAAACATGACCAAGTAGAACAAGATTGCAGCCTCGTTCAAAGGGTGCCTAAATATTAGGCTGGCGTATGCATACAGCTCTCATTTATCTGAACCAACAGAATTACGCTGGGCTGTAACTTGGAGAAACAGGTCAGACTGGCTGGTCAACCTTCCGCTGCAACCTTCTGCAATGATCTTGTTCATGCAAATTGAAGTAAACTGGAGTTATTATGATCTATGTGTTCTATTATCCTCCACAACAGAGGTTCCTGTGGCTTTATACTGTAAAAACTCATCATAAAACACTTGTTAACATAATTTTATAAAATGCTTACCCTTAAAACCTGTACAAACATTACAATGAACAAAATCCATAAACAATGTACTTTTTCAAGTTCTTTACTGGCTTTTTATAAAAGTACTCACTATTTAAAAGCTATATGGTATCATAAATCTATCTGAAGCAAGTCCTCAATTGCCTTAGCTCAGTGTTTGATGAAGGACAATATAAATACTCTCTGGCACTTACTTGTTCTCCCAGGCTTTTGCAAGATGCTCTAATCCAATGCTGCATATTATTCCGAGACGTAGGAAATCCAAACAGAGAGAGACCAACACTTTCTGTGTCCTCAGCAGTGATGTTCCTGAAGAACTTTGAAGGTTCTTGCACCCACGGTCTGGGTCCTCCTTCAAATAACATATCTTTAGAGGAACCCAAAGTCACTAAAGCAACAGATGGAGGATCAATAGTCTGAAATGAACAACAGTTCTGAATTAATGATTCTGTCTACATGCCTTATATTCTGATTGAACGTCAAAAATAAACCTTCTCTCTTTCTTAGGAGTTATATTTAGTTATTATTTTGATTAGGCTATGATTTTTCACACAGCAGTTTGCAAGCAATAATCTGACAGGTTATATTCAAGGGACTCCAAGAGCCTGAAGAAAAATATTTAGTACATTCAAATTCCATCTCTTTGATGAAAAACTGCAACAAGGCAATATTGAATACATACTTTTGAATACATCTAGACAGAGAATTTTCTACTACATTTTAAAAATAGACAGTACTTTAATACTTGAAGTAATGTCAAGCTTTACTCTTGTTTAAAATCCTTTCACTTGACAGTGCTCTCTCCAACAGTCTAGTGTGTGTAATTATTCTCCTACATATGACTTAAAATTTTACTTCAAACCTATAGAAAAATTCCACTCTGATGTACATCACCAGTATTGCCTGTGCTGTTAATCACCACAGAAATTAACTTGACATTTTAATAGGCAAAAATCATTTGAAGCTTGTGTTTCACTACTTTATTTTTGTCACAATATGTTAAGAAAGAACTAGTAACTGGCATAAAGGATGGTGAATTATTTCTGTAAGCACTTGGTAGGAGGCAGGAGAAGAACTGTATATAAGTGCTCCTCTTTCCTCCCAGTTATTCCTTGGTTATATTGGTAACAGGTAAAGGCAAAAACCCATTTGAAAATTACAAGATTTAATTTTGAGTGTCCTCCTGCTCTTTGACTCCTGTTATTCTCTTACTTTTTATGCTATGAATTCCTTTTTTAAGGGTGATACCTGACAGCAAAATGCCCGTGTATTCCATTTCTGAGCATCTCAAATATTTTATTCTACCGATAGGAAGGAAAAGAAGATTTGGAAATAACACTTCTAAGCTCTTTTTTAATACATATGGGCCCTGTTAGGTACCCTTGAGGCATTTAAACTTATATATGGAAAGCAATGTTATAATGCTTCAATGCTTAGGGAATGTGAACGATAGCATGCATTTGAATAACTCATAATTAAAGGCACCAAGTCCTTTCACATTGCCTGTTAACAGTAGGAAAGATACCACACGACATTCAGGACACCTCATGATCTTCTAAGTGTTACCTTTTCTGTGATTCAATATCTTTTATTAAAAAAAAAAAATTAAAGGAAAGTCATCATTACACTTACGCATTTGTATGATTTACACAAACTTCTGTCCCATAGGAAGAGCAGAGAGGGGGGTGATATACTATGGTCAAACATTATTATTAGCTTAAATCAGTTGATTTAAGCTTGATCTCTAAAGACAGACAGTAACATGAACACACTATTCTATTTTCATATGCTTACTTTGTACTCAGATTGCTTTCTACTTTTTTTACTTGAACTGTCAGTGAAATATATTTTTCCTGTCTACAAGGAATCACTTAAAATAGTCAGTTGGAAAACAAAGGCTTTGAGTCTCGTATCGTTTTCAACCCATTTAGAATCTGATGGGGATTAATTTACTAATTCAATAGTTATTTGGTGCATAATGGGACATACCCAATTCTGAAGGATTGAATTTCAAGAATGAATTGTCCAGGTGCTCTTGTAATAAAAATCTGTTTTTCAGCTTTCTAAAGACTTTGTTTTTTTAAAAAAAAAGATGGCTGAATGAATCAGAATTTGTAGAAACCAAGTTACTGCAAAACAGCCAGAAAAAGGAACTCAGTGTTACAGACAAACGTTGTTATCCTTCGCTCTCAAAATACCCACTCCTTCACAGTTCGTTCTGAAGAGATTTGACTTTATTACTGTTCTGAATGTTCCTACTGAAGACAGCAATTGTAACTTTTGCCATAAAATCTGAAAAACGACCAAGAACATGACGTTTACTTTCTGCTTCAAAACTTGCAAAAATCTCTTCACTCAATGCCAACTTACCCATTCCTCTATACTTATACCTTACAGTCTTTATAAAAGAAAACTCATTTTCATACAGAAAGGGTGAAAACATGATTCTCTAAGACAGATCAGAAGGTTTTTTTCTGTGAATATATTCATAATACCAACTTGCTATTTTGTTATTTAGAGACACCAAGGGCTGCCTTTTTTTTTTTTCTTTAAATTAAGTGCAGCAAGAAAAAAGACTTACTTTTAATGGCAGATAGGCAGCAATGGTGATGCTAGCGCTGAGGTGGATATGACCATGGGTATAGCTAACAACAAGTGTTGTGTATCCTTGAGTTTCAGCTTTCACTCTGACTCCACTACAAAAATCTGCAGTTGGTTTAAGTCTCCCTGTCAAAAAAGGAAAAAAAATTAATAATCTTTAAATAGAATTTCCCAGGATTTTTAGTTAAAATTCTGGATGACTGTTCTTGACAGAAATATTTCCACCAGAAATACGTTGATCTCACCAACTGAACAGGTAAAGTGTTGGTTGTCTTTTGTATCAAACCAATCACTTACTGAAGTATCCATATCTCAAACCTCTATTTTTAAACTGTTCTAACAGTTCTAACAAGTCTTTTCTCTGAAGTACAAATTACATTAATTTTATTAATTGAATACTTTTGTTTTACTGTTTTAGATTAAAACTGGCTTGTAATTAAACCGGTTGTCCTGCGCAGAAGCACTGACTACAATTCAAGTTTTAGTTTTCACTGGCTAAAGGAAAGTTATTACCATGACATTTCTCTGACTCTTCACATACCTTTTTTTTCCTAAAATAAATAAATAAATAATAAAAACCACTATAACGGCTAATTATGAAGTGACATTTTAAAATCGCTGCCTCTTAGGCACGCAGATGGTACACTGCAGACTGGTTTTACTGGCTCAGTAGCACAGCGAAGAGTTTCCATACAAGAGGCACTCAGAAAAAGTACTGGTGTATCTGAATAATAAACTGACCTGGGCAGACACAGGGCCAAGCAGGTTGTTCATTGCCTGCTTGGGCATTAATAGCAAACTGTCCACTGGCCATTACTGGCAGACTTTGAGGAGGGAGGAAATCATATTCTGTACTCTTACTAAGTCTGACAAGATGCACTTCTTAATGCTGGGAACTGTTTTCTTAAAGCTGTGACAGTTTTGGCAAAATTTAAGCAGCTGATCTTAGCTTCCTGAAAGCAAATGCTGGCTAGTGCCTTTATGGAACTGAAGGGTACAGCTGGGCAAGCAGAACTAAGCACATGGTTAATTTTAAGATTCTTGCAAGTTTTCCACTTCACCATCAGAACACCATATAACCCAGACCCCTGTGAGAAGAAAACCCATCAGTTTTGCTATAGCAGCATTTTAAAAATACTAAAGCAGTAAATGAAAGGCATATAGGAGTGACTTAAGAGAGATATGTGACTGAGTAACATTTTATTTTAACTTTCAAAATAGGAGGGGGTTAAACCACCTTGAAGTGGCCTGAACACCCCTCGGTTTTCTACTTCCACAACCAGATCGAAGTGCGAGCAGTCGCTCAGTGGGACCGTCTCGCCCGTCTCCACGTTCGTTAGGCCGTTGATCCGCAGGGGCAGCTCCAACGTCTGGCCAATGCGCGCTTCAACTTGGCACGGCAGGAACTCCATCCCCCTGGGTTCAGTCACGTACACCTGACGGAGGAAAGGAACGGGGACAAGATGCACAGAACTCCACAGAAAGGTACCAGAAAAACAAGACTTCCTTATGGTCTCCTATTTTTCTTTGCCCTTGCATATACATCATCCAACGACTACCTTCCCTCTGACTGCTGGAAACAGTCCCTCCATTTCCCCCAACACAGTTACTGCTGTGTTCATCTGACACAGAAAGCTGCCAGAGGGTGCCATGAGGATTTCTCAACCATTTTATTCCACTTTTCTCAAAACAGTCCAAGCTCACCTTGGTCTAACAATCCTTCTGCTACTACTTGCATTAATTTTCTTTTCTGCCACCTGCCTTTTACTGTATAGAGTTTAAAGTGGGGATTAAAGTGTGTGATGAACAGCTATGCTGGACTTAGTACCTGACCTTGAGTTCTGCAGTGTGTTTGAGCCAGACCTGCTAAAGCCAGCAAAGCTCCCGTGGCCTTCAGTCTGCAGAGCTGAGAGCAGCAGCAGCATAGAAGAAATTATAGGAAGCAGTGTCTCAAAGACTTTCTTACAGCCTTAAGTCTTGTTTTTCTTGTATTTCTGTTGGCAGGGCATTTTTAATGGTATTCAAAATCCTCCCCCCACAAGTATATCAGAGATCAGAAATAAGTAAACACATTCAGTGCCTTCCGTTTCCACAAGTAATCCTTATGTCAGAAATACCTTGGAAATCAAAAGGATTACTTCCAAAAATAAGTCTAGCAGAAATAGATCTTAGAGGCCATTGTATCAGTTATGTTGATAGACAAGTCTTAAGTATATTATTTGTTATTCTGTTGTGGCTTTTTCAACAACTTCAAACATTCCTCCAAAGATTGACTGCACGTTGCATAACAATTGTTGCGATCAAAGCTTCACATTTGCAGTACCTAAACTTCTTAACTATCTACAAATAGCTTCAGGATAAGTTGTCTAGCCATATGGTTCAGTGTTAAAACTACAGTCCTTGGGAAATACTATGTCTATCTCAGATGCATCTTGTAGAATTGACATAATTAATTTGAACACCAAAGAACAAGCTAATCTGCCCCTTAAAAATCAGCGTTGCAGTTGTTCCAATCACAACTTTGTTAGAAATATCTTTCCCAAATATTCATATTAACAGCAAGATTACCACTTACATTCTTTTCTTTTTACTATGGGACAGATTTGGCAGTCTTGATCCAACAGTTCTTAACACTTTTGCTAAAAGGTACTCTGATGCAACAGAAGAGCAATGCAACAACTACAGCTATGCTGCACATGGGAAAACTTAGGAGTGATGAGATCTTTTGTATAGCTGATGCATGTATATTTAATCCAATCAGTTTGTTCTCCACCAGCTGCTAAATGGCATGCACGCATCGCATGGAGGAAGGAAGGTGTTCTGTGCTTGCTTTCTTGCTGCTGTGCTTCCTCAGAAACCAAACCATCATCTTTACAAAGCCTTAACCAGACAGAAGTTATTTAACTTATGAATAGACATTCAGACACAAGTCAATCTCTGGACTCCAGATTAGTCATATATGCTCAGTACATTCTCTTACTGAGGTCAGGAGCAAAATTCTCTGTCAGGTTTCCATCTCATCACTAGCTCTTTGCAGAAGTCACTGAAGTAAAGCACAGATTCAAATGCCTGCGGCTATTGCTGCAGAAGCTGCTTTTTGTAGAAATGATAGACAGAAGTATCTCCCTACTGCCGCAACGCAGTGTGCGTATCTAAAATTAAACATCTTCACAAGTAACATGGGCCTTCAATCCCGACAGCGTGAGCAACACTGCATAATTACTTGAACACAGCCCTTGCAAAGACTATTTCTTGTCCAACAAGCACAGAGCCAAATTAGAATTTGACCAGATCAACTCATGCCAACATTCTCTTTTTGTGAAGGTAGTGGCATGGCACTACTTCACAGAAGTACACAGAAATACTTCACAGAAGTTACCAGTCTGGTAGTTCTGAGCAGCTTGACAGAAACTAAGCATCAGCAGGATTTAATTAAAGAAAAAAATTTGTGTTCCTAGAAAGAATTCCAAATCAGTAATACTCTGCGAAAAATATTTAACATTGTAAATTTACAGTAAGCATTAACTAGATAAGCTTCTTCACATATCTTTGAACTAACTGAAATGCAAGCAGACTCCATATACTATCCTTATATTTTCTTCACTTTACCTCACATGCTAAGAAAACGATCACCCTAACAAAATGCTAGTAAGACATCATTTGCACAAAGATGACAAAATCCTTCTTCAAAGTGTATTTTTTTCATTCCCTATGTTCTAATATTCCTACAGGATTCTTCTTGGGATTTTGCATCTAGATTTATTAAGTGGCATGTATAGGATTCAGATCACTTTAGGCAGCAATTTCCTTACCACACTTCATGTTATCTTTCAACGTTTATCATGAGGAAACCAACCCACCTCTTCCCCTGCAGAATGTATTTTTAGTTTGGCTTGTCTCCTTAGATGGCTAAACCAGCAGTAAATGACTGCTTCCTTCTTGCATTTAAAACATTCCTCACAGAAAAAAAGAGTTGCCAAGAAAATGGGTGACAAACTGAGACAAAATCAATGCAGTAGAGACAGCTTGAATTCCCAAAGTATGAACTCTGAGGCGGATCACCCACGCAGCCCCAGGGCAGAGAGGCAAATTGCTTGGCAACATTTTGCAAAGGGGAAGGCCCACAGGATGCTCAACTTCTTCATTGTTTCTGAAAAGCCACCTCCAGAGCAACCAGGGAATGTGAAGCTTTACCTTCATTTCTCCATAGTGCAGTGGATTCTGAACATCAATTGCCTGAATGACACTGACACCAATGTCACTTCCAGTTGTCATAACTCCCTTGACTGTCACTGTAGCAACTGCCTGGTTAGAATAGGACCAGCTGAAATTTCCACTTCCGCCATGGGCCTAGAAAACAGAGAAAATCTTTCAAATATTATTTTTTTTACAAAGTGAATGGTTTTCACGTTTCTTAACTGTCAAGCTCCTGAATATCTTGCATGAAAAGCTGAACACACTGAGCATTGATAGAACTACTAACGAGTAAGTATAACCAAAATAATGCCTATGCACTTTGAAATAACTACAGTCAAATAAGAGATGAGAAAATTACTGTACTTCATTCACTTTCAGGTTGCTGCTCCCCAGTGCAGTTAACCCAAACATCTCTGTCCCCCCGCTGCAGATGTCTAATGCTAGCAGGGCCCAGTGACTGACAGTGCTAGTGCTGTGTCCCACTAGCTGGCACAAAACATTATTGTGCTAGCCACTAGTTGATAACCAAAGAGCAAACTCAGTGATATCGTGTCTCACTGCTGCTAGTTTGACACACTGCAAACAAACAAGCCCTTTCCCCTCCAAGATCTCAGTTACTGAAGGGCTGGTTTCAGCTAAGAAGAGCGTTAAGAGAGTGTAATTATTCCACGTAAGGGTAAGAACAAGTTACTTGATATTATGGCCCACACCAATAGACACAATGATCATACTGGGAAAGCAATAGGAGCACCTGGCACTCAGGACAGGGCAGTATCTCCTGCAAGGTCATATTCTGTAAAGTCGAGGGCCAAAAAACAATCATCAGCACAAGCAGAGTATTCTCCTCAACCCACAACACCAGGTGCTGAACTGAGATAATCATTGCAAAGCTGCAAGGCACAGTTTTTAAGGAGCATTAGGGAACAAGTTCAAAATTGCATTGGAGTGAAACTGGGTGCAACATGGGTGAACACCACAAGGAGTTCTTGTTTATGCCCATTTTGTTCATTTCTTTAGCTTCCTCAGTATTTGTTCTAATCTGTTTCATGGTTAGACTGATCTAAGAACAGACAAAAACATAAATCCTAGAGGAACGGTGTGGGAAAATAAACAATCTAAATGGAACTAGATTTTGCTAAGTGGCTTCTCATAGAAAAATCAAAAAACGTCTTTTCTCTTTTCCCCTTCCATAAGCACCGGTACAACCTACTTGCAGAAAGAGCACTGGATAAAGAAGACTGGCTAAAAAAGAAATGGCATTTGACGGAAGGAAATGTGTGAGATATGGTGAAAAACATTTGGTCACGGAACGTGTATGTTAAAAGTGTTTTGGAACAATATCTTCGGCTAAAATAAAGGAACGGGCGAAAGATGTACCATAGAAATACCAAATTCCTCATAATTCTGCAGTCACAGCTCCTCGTCATGTAAACTAGATGTATTACTACATTTTTCTCTCTAGCAGTCAGTCTGCACTGAGAAGACAGAATGAGCCAGCTCCCATTTCAGCTTAACTGTTCTCCTCAACGGTGCCCAGGGCAGGATGCCCCAGGCACAAGCTGCGCACAGGAAGTTATGTCTTAACGGAACATTTTTTTTTTTCCACTGTGAGAGTGGTTGAACTCTGGAGTAGGTTGCCCAGAGAGGCCGAGGAGTCTCCATCCTTGCAGATATTCCAAGCCCACCTGGACACAGTCCTGGCTATCCTGCTCTAAGTAAGCCTGCGTGAGCTGGAGGTTAGACCAGATGGTCTGCCGGGTTCCCCTCCAAACCCACCTATTCTGTGATCCACAGACTGTTGAAATACATCCGCAGTTTGTCAGCCATGCACTAAGCTTCATAAGGATGGCACTAGCTTTTGCATGCCTGGAAGAACAAGCATCTGCATACCATCAGTTTTACTTGCAACAGAAACCAGCTTATTAATGCAAATATGAACAAATCAACAACAAAGACAGCTGACAAAGTGACTCTGAAACCATCTGGAAGGAGTTACTTCTACAGCTATAAACAAAATAAGTCTAGATCCAAAATCCTTTTAAACTTATTTTCCGAGAGAGTCCATTCAGTGGTTTAAAATAGCCTGGCTTAAAAGCTATTGAGTAGGAGGCAAAAACTAATCTGTGAGCAGGGACAACAGTCACGCTGTGTGCTATGGTAAACAACCACTAGTATTGTTGAACAGACAGACTGGGAAAGCACTCTTGGTTTCAGTAGATACAATTCGATTCAAAAGCTGAGAGGGAAAAGAACCTGACTTTTAAATGGAAAAAAAAAAAACTCAGTATTTTGATTAACAGGGAAGAACATTTTGTAGTGAAACATGTAATGATACGTTCAAGGTAAAGGGAGACAAGAATAGATCTGAGAGAGGCAGAAAACAAAGCACAACATCTTTACTTTTCCTCACTTGTCTCTTGCAGAAGTTAAAATGAAGTACAGAGAATGCATTTGGGTACTAAGAATTTTTACTCTGGTGGTGTAGTTCTGCATAGCATGAACGAAAATACATTTTAATCCCAGAGAAGGTGAAAATATAGATGACATTGAACTCAGTGGCCTTACCTCCAGAATTATACCAGCAAATATACCTAACTTTCTGAGAAATCCAAAAGTAGCCATTCAGTTATTTAGTTTGTGTGTGTGTTTGTCTGCACGCACGCACATTTTTCCTTAAATACACCCTGTGACCTGCTGCCTCTTCTACTATACTGTTTTCTTGATGATAAACCAGTAACTCAGCACTACTTTATGTTAAAGGGGAGAGGTAGGAATCATGCATGAAAATTCTGAGAGCAGGATCTGGAGGAGAGGCCCAGAGGTGAGAATCTTGGCTGGAGAAGGGATTTGCATGAGGTTCTTTTCCCAGGTAGAGCACACACTGGATGCTGAAAGACAATCAGCTTTAATAATCATACGAAAGGATTGGTAGAGTGGTAGCAAAGACAAGGCACAAGAACCTCCAGAAAAATCCCTTTAGAAAGGCATAATATACATGAGGACATTGCTTTTCCCTCCCTGGGAGGCAGAGGGTCTCTAGGGAGCTGGTCATGCACCTTGTTATGCCCTTTTGATATATCACTTTTGCATGACATTTCAAATCACACTCCCAGTTTACAGTAAATAGCAGATTCCATTTTTCCTTTTGTTCTGCAATTTTGCAACTAAGATGTTTTCCCTAATCCTAAGCCACGTGCATGTGCATGAAAGAGAACTTTTTTAAAAATACATACTAATTCCTGCAACAGTCCTCCAAACAAGTTTGTGCCTGAAGCTTCAAAGTTCACTCTATGGAATTAATTACAGGTCTCTTGGAGCAGTACTTTCTGCATTTAGATGCTACTTTTGCATACCTGTATGGTGTACTGGTAGGTTCCTGCTCTTGGCTGCCACGGAAACGTCAAAATGCTGGGTGAAAGAACTATTGGAACATAAATTTCAACATCCTGCTGGTTTCGCACTGGAACTGGCAATGTATGAACACCTCCATCCTATAAAAAGCAACATCTTATAAATGGTACCACACTACCTTCCAGGAATAATTTTCAGTCTATGTTTATAGGCAAGTAGTTGAAAACACCTCTGAGAAAAAAACAATTTAGGGTCACTTGGTTATGAGCAGTGTTATTTACAAGCTCATCGCAGCAAGGTGTACTGAGATATGGGTTCTCAGGCCCATTTAAAAGCAAACAGCAGCAAGGAATACACTCGTTTGCTACTCCTACTACTAGCCCATACACAATCCACACAGGATAGCAGGGGAAGACACTGTCTCCAAGCCTAACACACCCAGTCCTCAATCCATCTGGAAAAAACAGACTTCACATATTGCTGAAATGCTCTAACAGTTTTGCACAATGTACTTTTTTCTTGCTGAGATTATAAAGGAAAGTATTAATAGCTCTCAGTAGATCT
>NW_010588917.1:85148-104025 GCF_000705375.1 Tinamus guttatus | reverse complement strand
CATAATATATGAAGCTCTACCAAATCCTACTCAAGGAGTCACTGAGGAGATTTCAGAGCAAGTGGGTTGAAGCACTGAATTGTTCCAGCTCCAAGCAAAAGTAAATTTGCTTGAAGCAAATTCCCACAGCACCTTCCCCAGTTACCCATAGGTGCAGCAACCTGTCCAATTATTAGAAAGTTAACAAATACTAAAGAAGCCTGTAGGCTGATAGGTTTGGCAGATTTTCAATTTATATCATTTACTAAATGAGAAAACTTTCCAAACGTAACTGAATGCCAAACAAGGCCAGCTTATGAAACTGATGATCCTATCACAATAAATTGTACAGTTTACCCAAAGAATGTGAAAGGGCCTTTGCACCGGCACAAGGATGTGCTACAAGCCCAGGTAAGATACTTGCTACCAGGAAAAAAAGGTCCTTACTGTGCACCACCAGTTAACAGGTACTTGCCACACACACAGCAGCAAAATCCCACAATCTTTACTTAAGCAAATCCGCTGCCAACTTAGTTGACAGTTTTCCTAAAGTAACAATTTCAGGATATTGTTCTTAATCTGTTTAAATAATGATGGCTTAGACCCATGTAATACTTAGCCTTCCTTTCAGAAAGCCTGCCAGCTACTAAGCCACTAATGTGCAAGTAAAGCATTTTTTAGGTCTACTGGTAAAGCAGAACAGTTATTATAAAGACATACCTGATCTACTACAGATGTCAGTGCAGCATCAATAATGGTCTGACCCTTCTTTATTGCTTTCACATAATGATATGATCCATTCAAAGATGATTTCAGAACCTCAAAATATTCTTTGGACAGCTTGGTATCAATTCTAATATTCTAAAATTAAAGCATTAAATATTTATTGCTACAAATAACTGACATTAATACTGACTACATAGTTATAGAGATGTTAGTAGCAAACCAATGAGGGAACAAAAATTTAGTAATTTAGTTCAGAGAAACTTATATGAAGTTGAAGAATAAGAGCACTTCCCCCATGAAAGCGTAACAGTCTTTCAACAAGTTCATACATTTTAGTCATAGCACAACACTAGCTCCACAGCGAAAAAAGCCTTTTTTAAAAAAAAAAAAAAACAGCAGCAACATGTAATTTAGCATGGAAAAAAAGGCAGCAATACTTATACCTTTATATATTTTTAAACAACCTTACAACAATTTAGATGTTGTAATTCTTAACATAATTTGGGAAAAAAACATGGGACTACTTCCCCCATAAAATACTTCCCCTGCAAAATGACTGAAACTCAGATCTGTATTTCAGGCAGCAATTATAAGGGCAAACAAAATAACATTAATGGATACACTATAGTCTGAACAGCAATAATTAATAATATTAATATGTTTGCAAATGAACTAAAGATTTTTCTTCTTTAGATTCTACCAGTAACAGAAACTTAGCACCTACTAGCTGGAACTCGTCTTATAAAAAATGAAGTGTTTCAATGCTAAAGAGTCATTAAACCTTTTCCCATTACCAACTGAAAAGAAAGAGTTACTCCCGAGTGCTGTAAACCTGCTTTATCTCATTCTCTGAGATAGGCAAGATTGCCTCTAAAGGTGACATACTTGCACTGTGGGCAGGGGAGATGGAGCCCAGCAGCGATGCTGCTCTCCAGTTACACTGGTTTACAACATCCAGTGCGCTGCTTATGCAGCATGTTTGAGGAACACTGTCCAGCTTCATCCCATTTTTCTACTTACACTTCAGTGAACTTTAACCACCCACGAAGCTTTATTAAAAAATCAAAGATAAGAAATAACAAGTCCTGATTTGTCTTAACATCAGCAAGAAACTGTTCAACTAATGGCAAAGAAACTCAGGATTTAGGAGATAAACACTCAGGAAAAAAATATATGTTCACTTACGTCAGATAAATACACCTTATTGCTTGATTTATCATACACTTCAATGGTAATTTCATAAGTTCTGCCTGTTTCTAGGACCCATCTATCACCAGGGTGAACTGTAAATCCTACAAAACAGGAAACATCGTGAACATGAACATTTCACTTCCCGTGCCTGCACTCTGAAGATGCACCACAATTGCTGCAAGTTCTTGAATATAGAGGTAAAAGAGGAAAAAAGTTTACCACAAAACCCTTTTCACATTCAGCTGATTTTCTGAATATGCCAATTCTTCTAAAATAACACAAGTCTTGTGAGAAATAAAAAAATAAAAGCATGGAAATCACACCAACACCCCACCATGAGAACAAAGTCAAGAAATCATATTAAGCTGTCAGAAAAAAATATGGCAAATACTAACCTAAATAACCTGGATTCACAACATAGATGGTGCTGTTTGGTAGTCTGGACACCCCTTGCATGCGAATACCTGAAGTTTCAGTAAAGGAACAAAAAAGCTTTGCAAAAGTCAAAGATCAGCTTGTTTCTGGTATTGCTTGAGCCTCTTTGGATACTTAAACTAAGTGTAAATGGAAACTCGATTAGCCCCACTATCCCCAAAGGCACTGACAAGGAGATCCCACCATTTTAGAATATAATGCTCTAAATATAAAAATTAAACAAAGCCCCAGCACATCCCACACTGATTGAGAGGAATGGACGTGATTGATTTGATCTTCTTCCAGTCTAAGGTCTTAGAACATGTCAAAGCACAGGCAGCTCTGCTGAGGCTGAGTTCACAGCTGTGCCGCTTTCCAAGACTTGAGCGGTACTCATGATTTCCAAGACCACTGGTACAAATTTGGATAATATTATCTTTTTGTGCTGTAAAGGGCGAAAAGTTTGTCTCCTGCCACAAGGACCTGGACGAAAAAGCATGACCCAAAGGATACTCTTGTGCCCAAGAATGAGATTAGCCTGTCCCGGCTGCACTGCAGTTACGATGGACGTTGCCTGATCCAGGCTGGCAACTGGCCGGGATGGATCTCCCTCGGGGCCGACTACGTTGTTCTGCAGCTGCAGTTCATACTGATCAGAGGGCATCATTAATTCTGTACATAAAACAAGATGACATATGAAGCAATAAAAGCAAATGTGTCAGTGTTGGGAAGCTGTTAATTATTGCTGATTATTTTTTTTATTGATGCCTAGTGTATACATGAAGTTATTTTAATTTTGTAGAAAAAGTATTTCAGATTATACGAGCACACAGGAGTCTAACATCTAACTTCCACTTCATTGAAGCTACAGCTGACAGCTAAAACTGTCCATTCTTCACCCCTAACATCTGATTAATTTCCAGTTTCAAAAGTGATAAAGCTGCCTTCTACAACTTACTGAAAGTTTTTGCTGTTCCATTTCATATTACTAGCTGAAGACAGGCCTTATAAAGCATCTCATACCTAGTTTATATAAAAGAAAGCCATTAACAGCACAGGCTCCTTGTACACAACTGAAGCAATTACGAACTCAGACTTCTGAGCACAGGGTAAAGTTAGACAAACGACACTGGCGAAAATAAAGCAAGTCCATTCATCAGAAAATACTCTTTGTTAGCAAGAAAAGATAATCTAAACTTAGCTTAACTAAGAAATCATATAGATTTCTAGCTCAATGTGAAAAAAATCAACATACCTAAAATTATACTATTAGCTCTTATTTTTCTAAGTTACCCTTGCCTGTATGTCCTTGACAAACCTGAGACTACATCCTCTGCAGAGTTTCTGAGAGAGAAAAGTCTAAATGGCTGCATAACCAAACTTTAGGAAAATAATACTAAATATTAACAAAGTTGTCCAAATACAATTAAAAATTGTATAAGTGATAAATTCAGACCAAATGTTAATAATAAAAAAAAAAAATCAGACAAACCTGTAATCTTCCCTTGTCTTATTTTCTGAACTCTGTATTGGATTGATGTTCCTACCAGGAGGTAAATGTCATATGCTGGATTTAAAAGGATGTTTTCCAAAATAAGCAATCTGACTTCTGCAGGATGTACATTCTATCGATGAAGAAAAGAAATAATTTGTTTGAAATGAATGGGTAGCGGTAACTTACAATCTATAAATGAAATACACGACACTTTCTGTGATAAGCTCTTTATGACCACCTCTTGTTTTGTAAAGGCAAGGATACATGCAGGACAATGAATGGTATATACATCTGCTCTGACATGTTAACTCCCTAAAGAAAATAAGCAAAAATAGATAAGAAATTCCGGTACAGGCACTCTGTCCTGTTGCAGGCACTCTGGCCTGTCGCACTCTGTCCCTGCGAGGGCAAAGTGCAGGGCAAAACCACCCAAAGGGCAGGATGATGAAACTGGGGGACCTTCTTATGGATCCAAAGGGCTGGGGGAAGCTCTCTAGAGCCGAGCACAGCTGGAACCCACCACCCGAGCTGAAACTCCAAGAAAAGTACAACACTGCAGGGATTTGGATGATGCATTTAAAAAAAAAAAAACTAAACTGTGAATCATGGTATCGTCTTCAGCACCTTCCCTGCAGCTCCCGCCCCAGGCTCTCCCACAGCTCAGACACTGGTGGCGGCTCCCCAGTTCTCGCGGGGCAACACGCACCACAGAGTCCACAAATTTCTCTAGGAGCCCTCTCTTTCCTAACCCTCGTTCAGCACAGGAGCTGGCACGTGACTGAGGGCTGCATGCCATGAAGAAGCTATGGATCTCCAGAGTGTCTCCAGGCATTAATGAGCCCAGTCTGTACTTGAAAGACTTGCTAGCTCCACCTGCTTTCAGAGGTGGAAATGGAGATGGAGTAGCAGTAATCTGGCCACAGTTCAAAAACAAAAGTGAAGTGAAAGCTCAGGGGGCAGATTCCAAAAACAACCCGAGCTGATTTGGTTTCCTGATCATTGCCAGTCTCTCCAGTAAATAAAAGGAAGAAGCAATTTCAACCCCTATACATAGTTCAGTAATATCACACAAAGGAGAAAAAGTCTGCCTAGAACATAATTTTAGTTGTTTTCTGGAAAAATACTTGGAACAGATGAGCAGTGGCTATTCAGACACATAGAAATCTCTTTTCCCCACTCTAAAACAAGGTACTCTACCCAACTTGCATATCAATCTCCCTGGACTATGATCCACAACAGATAATTGCATAAATTCTATTACAATTGTTCGAGGAAAGTTGGTTGAAAATATTCAGTGTGGCAGCAGTGAAAGATTTAAATGAAGTAGCAACCAGAAAGCCATATAAAAATGCAATTGTGATATTATTTTAATCAATAAAACTCAGCACCAGCTCAGAACTAACTCAGCATTCAAGAAACAAGAACAAAATGACCACAATCAGACCCTGATATCACATAAATATAAATCAAAAAACCTAAATACAACTAGCAAAATATGACTACGATGTATATTATATCTGAAATATTATTAGTACTACATATACTTAGGCAATATTTTCATAGAATACTTTTTTCAGGGTATAGCTAAAACACTGCAAGACAATACTAGCTTAAGCAAAAAATACGTATTAAGTAGAAGTAATAGTACCAATCTGCAGCAACAAACACGAAGGACGCCGGCGTGCAGGAGTAACCGGGCTGCACGGCAGAGCCGGGGACGCGGCCGCCTGCGCGGGGCGCCCGCAGCCACGCGGCTGCCAGGTGCCCAGGCCCGGGGACCGCAGACATGTCACGGCAGGGCAACTTCACGCTGCTTCCCGAGCGCTGGACTACGAGACACAAGCAGAAGCAAAGAATGCAAGGCTCTTACCTTGTAGACACCCTCCTGTATTCTTGCTTTTAATTTAGAACTGCCTGTTTTCATTCCAGATACCAAAATGGTATCTCCTTGTTTGGCCACTTTTTCCATCTCTGATATGTAGGAAGGAGGTATATAGGTAGATTCTAAGAACTTGAGTATACTGAAAAATGAACAGAAAAAATTTAAACACTCTTTGTCAAACCATGCAGAAACCATAACAGTATTTACTTCCAGCTCAGGTACTTTAAGCAAATTTAAGATGCCTGACTGGGACCAGATATCCAGTTTCACTCATTTGGGAATATATGTGCAGCTAATTTGTGTGATAAAAGTTTGTTTGAAGCCTGTTTGTGGGACTCAAAGAAATATCAGAATGCTGCACGTTTTGTCTATAATGATCCTTCTGTTATTCTACACGGAGTGTAGTCTGAAAAAACTCTCTAGATTACTATGAAACCACAGATGCAAAATTCCCACAACTTGCATTTATAAAAGCAGCTTAACAAACCAGAACACAACTTTGACCAATACAAAATATCTCAGATGCATTTAGTTCATGTCTATGGGGAAACGAACAAACAAAAAACCTCCCACAACCCTACATGCCGAATATTTTTAGTAACTGATATAAAATTCAATGAGACATGACAATTGAGAGGAAAGGATGGTGGTGAATAGATGAAGGATGGAGGACAGAAACTGAAAAAGCACCTGGGTTTAACGGCAGTCAGCTTATACATGCACACGCTCTGATTTGCTTTCTGCACACCTACACAGTAAAAATAGCAGAGTAATAGTGACAACAGGTGTCAACATCCACAATGACAGTTTGTTTATTTTGAATGAAGCTATATTGAAGCTATAACACCATTAAAATGTTTCTATGCTGTTATAGCTGTGCCAGTAGTAGAGGGTTTATCAGTATTAAGGTCACATCTCCAGCAAATACATGCACTGAAACAGAAATCTCTGTATACACTGGGACTTGGATCATAAGTCCCACTGAAAAAACTCAGTATACTGCCTGGTCTCCCCAGGGATGCTGTGAGGGATATACACTCATAACCCTCAGCTGCGACTTTCTCAGGTGAGAGCACGTCCGCTCCTGTATCAATGTTGTTCAAAGACTGCAGAATTGGGTTTAGTGTTTACTCAGCAAAGACTTCTGTTTGCATCCCCCCTGCCAATATCTCATTTTCTGTGCATTTAGAAAATAGACTTGAGTGTGAAAATTACCTGTTAACCATTCTGCTCTACTGCAGAGCTCATCTTCCCACATTAAAGTCAAACGTCATATGAATAAAACAAAGTTTTTTTAAAGGAAGATACACTTTCCTGCATTACCATATAACTCTCAATTCATGTAAATTTTGCTGTAAGTTGTTTTCTGAACTGCCTGATGCCTCTGGCATATGAGCTGAAATCTATTTTATTTTACAACCTTACTATATGCCAGAGGAGGGTTGGTTATTGTTCTACTAGAGAAACATCTAGAAATATTTTCATGAGAAAAATTGATATTCCATGTGTTCCTAATCTGGGGAGAAAAGGCAAGTGCATCTCGGAGGCATTTTTGCTACTCATTTCTCTTTAGTGAGTTGAAAAGCAATGTAAGATCTTTTCACAGAAGTTTCCACAAAAAAACAGCACTTTTAAATTCCAGTCAGTTTATTTCTTGAGTCAGTACTGGTGATGAATCAAGCACCATGACTTTGTCTTCAGCAAATGCTTTTCTTTAATTATTTTATCTGAAAGACAGCAGATTGAGTAACTTGCATCTAGCTGCATCTAACTTGCAGGTAGTCACTTGACCACTTCCAATTTAAAACTTAGCTAAGCTTAAAGCTTAGCTTAAGGCTATCTCAGGCTACTTTTAGGGCTATCTCTTTTAAGCCTATATATCTATAATGCCTCAGCTGGACCCCTAGGTGATGGTTTACAGATCTATCCCTCCCCTGTCCAACATGTCTGAGACCAGCAGTCTCATCTCTGTAGTTACAGTCGTTGGATACAAGTTACTTGAGCTGCTTCTTAGCACCATCAATTGATAAATTGACTACAGAGGAGAATCCAGAACAGATGAGAATGTTGAAAACCTAAAACTCTAAAACAAGGGACCCATAAGTACTGTTCTACATATCAGTTCAGCAAATTGGCCCGGGTGCAGGGAAATATTTATAAATACTTTCATGTTTTTCAAATCGAAACAAACAAACAAAAAATAAAGAAAAAAGAAGAAAGTCAAAGAATTTACCGTAGGGCATTGTGGGAGTCCGAGAAGCCATCGGCCTCTGTGTCTTTTACTATTGTCCAGTCAAAGACTAACCCTGCCAATGTGCTGAAAGTGTTTCCTACAAAACAGACACAGAGTTAGATTTACACAGAAATGAAAAGCAGCAACACTGTCTTCCTAAAAGACAAATAAGGAACAAGAAAAGTCAGTTAACAGGAACGTCTTGAATTTGCAGAGTCAGTAAAACAAGCTGGAGTATGATTTCACATGGACGTGACATCTGGGATTAAATGAAATTTCCCAGGAAAAAGTCATACTTTGGGGTGTCACATGCTGCTTAATGTTGTTCTTAATCCCACTAGATAAGCACTGTTCATCTTTACAGGATTTCCTTGGTACCAGTCACGTCCTTTCCCCTTTGACCACAATATGAGTTTTTTTTTATTTATTCCCTCCAGACACACACACTTTCTAAATACTTCTGTTTCTTTTTACAAATAGAAAATATTTGCATAACCAGAAGCTACTTTGTGATAGATGAAATACTTAAATCGACCAAAGATGCTCAAGATTATCTTCCCCTCTTATATTACCTCAGACCAGATCCCCCTCTCATGCAGTCTCTGAAAAGCTATAGCTGGGGATTAACCTTCTATTTGGAGTCCTTTATTAAGAAAAGGAAACTGAATTAATGTAGTTGACTGGTATACACAATTTATGAGAAAAGCTCTGAAAATAGATACAGAAAAGTAAGGAAAGAAACTATTCCTGAAGTTGCATCAATACACACAGGAGTAAAAGTACCAATATCAACCAATGAACCGACCTATACCAGCCACAATAACCTGGTTGATCACTATGAACCCAAAATGGATCATATTCCTTATATCCACACAGCAATAGCCTCTTTACCTACCAGTAAAATATTTGCATGACTGCAATATTGTACACATTCCAAAGGATACTGAGGATATAGTCGCACATAAACAGATTTCAGCGAAAACCTAGGTATGTGTTGACATGTTTTCAGCTAACCTAAGTAGATTTTTTCCTAATTTCCATTTAGCCAAACACACTTATTTTATGCTTATTTTTGCACCTCCTGCATATCAAAAAGGTATTTTTCCTCTAAACACTTACTTCTTCCAATAATCTACCTATTTGTCTGGAATGCTTCTTGAAAGATCACAGAGATTCCAATTATGTCTAAATTTCCCCAAAGAGCTGCACCCCCAAATTACTTAAAAGGATCTCATTTTCATAGTTTATGGATGTATTGTGATCCCATGAACCGAGATTCAGAAGTTCAGTTCTAAGGTTTCTAACAAACATCTTGCTTCAATCATTGAGATTAAACATTCTTTGTGGGTTTTTTAGCCACTGCTCCTGTTCAAACTTTGACTTGGATGCCTTCCAAGGTAAATCTGTCCACTGAGCATGCTTGAGAGCTTGCAGGAACATCAAGCCAAAAATCTGGTATTACACAGAGTATAAGGAAATGTTTATTAAAATTTGCCGTACATAACCTGACATACATGATTAAGCAAAACAAATGTGGGCAGGATGTCATTAACTATCCAAAACACAAACAATTCATGCTTTCATATATCATTTGCTTTCTACTCAGTGTCTGTCTTAAAAAACACTGTGTTTGTGTGAGCGTTCAAGGCTGCAGAGAAGTCGGCTGTTGAAAAAAAGGCATGAAATTCTGATGCTAGAGATGGCACATGAAGCTGAAGTTTGGATTTGATTCAAATGCACTAATTCACAAGAATCTTAATTATACCTTCCTATAGCAAAAATTTCTATAACAATTAAGGGATATTAATTCAAGCAAATGATCCTCAGCACTATCTCTCTGAACATCCTGTTGCATGCTTACTTGAAGACAAATAAGAAGCCTGTTTAAAAATTCCTTATACTACCCCTTATACTAGAGGGGTTTATCCAGAGAACGTCCATATAGATTTCTCAGCATAGCCTCTAACATTCAATTTCTCTTAAATAATGCATACATTACACATTATAGAACTTGAAAGTGTAATTTACATCTTACTAGGAGATCTCCTACCTTCAGAATCCAAAGCCTGAATTTTTAGCTTCAGTGGTGAATCTTCAAGATAAAGTTCTCTTGTTGTGGACACAATTTGGATCGCATGAATTATATCAACTATTGCATCACATCGAAGCACTTGTCCAGTTGCTTGAAGAGATACAAAAAAAATGATATGAAATCAGTAACACTGAACCTGCTCACTATGTAAATCACCACATCAATGTGGCAAAATCTCAAACAGCCCTGCAAATTTAAGCCAATGACGCAAGGCACTGAAGGAACAGCAAAACACTGAAGAAACAGAAACCAGGCCACAACCTTGACTAAGAAACACCCAGACCAAGGACAATTATGGCAAACAAGCAAGAAAAGCACTTTCCTTCCTCACTAAGCCTTAAAAAAAAAAAAATCATTTCCACCCATAGGGACAGACGTTTTCCTTGGTTTCACATTAAGAGTTCGTACAGTACAGCTGTCAGACATGGTCCCTACTGCAAAAAACTCTTTTTACCCTGTGGCTCCATAAAATCCTATGTACTTCCTGAATTACTGCATGTGAGACATTTACTTGTTGAAGCTAACAGGATAGAATATATGACAGATACACAAACACATCTTTCCATTTCTTAAACGTCAAAAATCTGTATTTACATTACACAAAAAGCACATACTGAAAGATATTTTCAGCAATCCCTAAATTCTTAAATCTGAATTTCTTAAAAATTATCTGGATGTTTCATTAATATTGATTTGAAGTCTTTAAAAGACAGAACTTAAAAAACAGGGCTATTGAAAGTCTGAAATGATTATGCATATGGATGGCTATTTTTTGCTTTGTATACTCCTAAACCCGTGTTTTATTTCTAGACAATGCCATGAGATTCATAAACAAGCAGTGATGTGCAGTTTGCCTATAGGAAAAAGGCAGGGAAATTAAAACTTACTTATATCTTCAGCAAAGATGATGCTTGTCTGACGCGTGGGCTGCGAGGACCGGGCCTGGACGAGAGCTTTCTGTGAACACTGGCGCTCACCCTGCTCCGCCAGCTCAATGCTGGCGACCTCGGGCCTGGTGGAGGACCTGCAAAATTTGCCTGGTTAGCACTAGAGAGAAACCCTAAAGGACTGGTGTAAAAGTCATCAATGTGTTTTATGTAAAACAGACTGTGTGATAAGGATCTGGCTTTCACAGAAGCCGGCGGAGTTGAGGAAGGAGCCAAGTGCAGCAGCATTCCTGGACTGTGGCACCTCCACTGGTCACTGCTGTCACCAGCTGCTTGCAGTTACAAACCCTCTAACATAATTACTACTTGAGACAATGGAGGAAAAAGCAAAAATAAACACCAGATAGCATTAGTAGAATCAAAATTAAATTTTAGGTAAGAGATGTGTGAAGAGTTCACCACTTAGAGCTGGTGTTATCAAAATACTTTTCCAAAGTAAACTTCCGAACAAATCGGAAGCTCTTCCCAATTACAGAACATCACAATTACCAATTTTGCTAAGGCAGAAGCTCAGAACAAAGGAAAAACAACAAAAAGAAAATAAAAATGGATTTAATTTGTTTAGTTAAAGCACATAACACTAAAACTTGCAAGCCCATACAGTCATTTTGGATGCAACTGAAACCTACACGGACCCCAGACTGGTGCATCCGTCGCATCCCCCTCTGCTCCTGCTGCTTTGCTCCACCAGCTCTAGCAAGGAGCTGCAGGGGAAGGTCGCCATGGACACAGAGCCCCAGATCTTGCCTCTTGTGCCCCCGAAGTTTCAAGGCATATGTATTTGGGGAAATAATTAGTAAATAGCCATCTTGTGCCCAGCCGAAGGCGAGTGCTCCACGCGGCTCTTGCTCACACATCCTCAGAGCAAGGGAGCTGCTGGGGCTGGCAGAGCGGCTGGGGGGCTCCAGCCTCCAGGATTTCCCTGTCCGGAGCCAGCACTGCTCCTTGCACAGGGAGCCCTGGCACTAGGGCCTCAGGAAGGGTTAAAGCTATGAAGGAAGCTGCTCTGGCAGGGCAGGTTTGGAATTGCTTCTGCAGGTGATGATGGCGGCTCTGATAAGCCACTGCAAATCCCATAAACATACGGAGCCTGCGTGCTAGATGCCAAGGGTGGGGATTGTGAAGCTGCATCCATCTAGGCCTTTCTCCTGGAGGCTTCTCCAGAATGCCTGCTGTCTTTGGGGAAAACCTTTTAAAGTGCAAGGGGCTGGGGGAGGAGAGCTTCAAACACAGGGCAGCACCAGCCATGCCCTCCTCACAGGCCGAGCCTTTGCTTGCCTCTATGGGCCGCAGAACCGGCCACCCCAGCCAGGGGGAAACAAAACCAAAACACAAACACCAACCCCTCCCTCCAGTCTACTGCTGACTAAAAGTCTATTAAATTTATATATAATATTTATTCAAATTTCTTTGCATTAACATTACAATCAAGCTGAACATGAACCAAACTAGCTGTGGTCACCGTTATAAAACTGCAAATCTCTTTCTACAGATTGCACAAATCCCTTCTGCAATTTTGAGTACTGAAAGGCACAACGCCAGATACAAATCCCATCACAGGAGCTCAAGACCATTCAGCAGGGAAAGCAGGGAACACTAAATTTCTCACAGAGAAAAATTTTGTATGACAAAATAAATCCATTTGTGTCAGATTCCCTTCCTCTAGGGCTGCATTTTATCACCCTATTCAACCAGGGTCCCCAAAAAGCCCCCAGTATAATCTGAGGGCACAAGATCGCACTCAGAACATTGTAACGGCCCAGCAGTGTAGCAAAGCAGCTTCAGCAAACACTGCTCATCAGTTAGTATAACATTGCTGTCCTGGGCAGGAGTCATTCATTTAATGAAATATTAATTCATGATATTGGCATGCTTCCAGCAGTATTTTCTTCAGCCAAGGAACAGATTGAAAGGAAGTTGAAACACCAGTAGCAATTGCTAATGCAGAAGTTGTGAAATATTTTGGAAGATTGCTAATAGTACTTAGCCATGGACAATGCCAACCCCAGTTACGAGCTACACCTGAAGGGAGTTTGTTACACTTTAACAAGAGGCACTTTGTACCTCAGTTTATTTTTATGTGAGGGCTTGCACTGTTTCTATAAGAATATGCTTCATGACCTGTTTTAATCAGTAGCTTCGGCTTTGCTGTACAGTGCTTAATTTAATAATGACTATTAGTTATTTACCCTTCATTCTGTAACTTCCTCAGCAATAATGAAACAGCTTTTTAATTTTTACTCAGTTTTCTTAAACAAAGTCAGTATTCACAGCTTCTTTAAGCTGAGCATGCAGATTTGACTTGATATGCACGCAGATGTTTTAAAGGAATATTTAAAGAATTTACTTCTACTTTGTTTTGTTATATAATTTTTTATAGTTTAACACACTTTTCTACAAGATCTTTTTGACTGAGATGCTGCTTTCTACAGCCTGAGATTGATTGCATTTCCAAACATTAAAGGGATTTCACTGTACATTTTATTTGTTTTCTACTATATGGTTATGTGCTGTAACACATGACCACAGCAATATGAACTAATAATCATGTTGTAAAAGTAGCATTATAGGATTATTTCAGATTAGGAAAAGGCAGTAAAAAGATAAACTAGAGGTTTGCATTTAATTACAGCTGCAGCTCATAAGCTTGTATGCACTCTAAAATTATACAGGAGTTTCTATGCTTGTAAAGCCAAAAGCGAACTGATTTTTACCTGTTAGTGGAATAGTGAATGGTTTAGGTATGGTTTGTTCCCTAAGAGCAATTATATATATATATATATACACACACACACACATCAATAATGGGTAAAATACCAGATTAATTCATTGCAATTTTTATAAAATACAATTACATTTATGTAACAAATGGAATTTTTGCCAATTTTAGGCAATGTCATGAAGGGGGCAAGTGAACAAAGCCCTTTTAGGGGGTTGGTTTACTACTGTGATTCACATTATTGAACGATGTGCATGGCATCTTTTACACCATGACTTACAGAATATGAGATGATCCCTGGACATCATTCAGCAACACCAAAGCAGCAGTCACTCCATTTACAGACCTATCCTATTCAGGGCCAAGTAATAGACCCTGAACAAAAGGGCTAATCAAGCAGGGCCTATATGCCAGTAGCATCACTGTCCTGGGAGCACTGCTGTGCCCCACCTGGACAAGAAATGTTTGCTTTCAAATGACACCCAGTCCAGCATGCAGGAATCACCTGCCACACGGCGCGGGTTTTGGGCAGCACGTCAGCGTGCGGTAGCGAGAGCCAGCCTGGCCAGAGCTCACAGCTAGATGTTGACAGGAGAGCAGTGGGAAATGTTTCTGGCACTCCTCCCAGGCCCATAGCAGTGTCTAGAAGAAAGGAAGGGAGGAAGCACTGGAGAGAAGAGCAAGGAAGCGAAAAAAGCCAACACACAGCCCGGTATTTATTTCATTCAGAATGAATTCCTACTTCAAATATACTGACAAGACTTGCAGCAAAATCAGCTGATCGATTTCATTCATTTCTTTTCTATCTTTTAAGCCATGAATGCAGAAGTATGTACCAAGGATACATGTACAGATCTACCCAATCCTCTTCTCATGTTCCTTACTGACTTTTCTACCATGGAACATGCAAGGATTATATTTAAAATGTTTATCAACTGGTTTACAGATCGTACAGATAAATTTTTTTCTGCAAGTAGAGCATTATGCTGTTGATTTTGTATGGCTTCAGTACAACACTGTTCTGTCAGCTCTTGGACTAAACACAACTGACTGCAAGCAGAAACCTCCTTCCTGAAGACAGGCCATAATTCTCAGCTGATCTATCAGAACTCCTCAGGTACATGGGCAGAAACCTACCCAGAGGAAGCCAGAAAGTGGAGGTTGTCAAGAGCTTGGTAAGACAGGACAGACCAGTAGGTCACGTGCCTAGTTGACACCTTGCTCTCAGGGCTAGCCTGTTGTGTACACACCAAACACACGCCCAGGAGACACAATAGGGCACAGGCAGCTGCAGCTGCACGAGATAAACAGATTCCCCAAGAACCCAGCACATGGGAACTGAACCTGTTCCAAAGAAAACACAGAGGAGGCCTGGCTGAGCTCCCCCAGATCTGAAGAACTTTGAACTACACAGCAGACAGTTCTCTCTACTGCTTGCTCAGGCCTCCTGAAGGATATCTCTGTACTGGGAAAACAACAACAAAACACTCACCACCCAGTTCTGCCTTAAAGGCCAACAAAACTGGAACACCGCAAAAAGCAAAGGATGAAGTTTTTGCACGTGGGAATCTTCTGCCAGTGCTCAGCTGAGATGCCCATTAACTTTAAGGGAAATGGTTTTAAGCCAATGATGGCTGTTTGATAAATCCCATCCAGATGTCCGAATTAAATTTATTTCCCCAAATCAGCAGATGGCCACATGTATTTTTACCATAACCGCTTACTTTTACCTTCTCTAGATGTGTTCAGGAAAAGGCCAGGATTGGTCTGATGGGCACGTTAACCACCTAATAACAACCAGTGCCACTAACAGAGGAAAGGCTGGTGTAAACAAGCTGTTCTGAATTAGCTGCTCCAAGAAGCAAACAAAGAAAGCAAACAAACAACAAACCTAAAACAAGAACTGCTATTACTAAACCCAAGTGTGACACTTAGCACCATCACAAAATATCTGTTCTACGAAACCTTCTCCTATGTACAGACACTAAAGTTTAGGCCGCTAAGATCCACATGGAGAAATCCAAAATCTTAGCCCATTTCATGGGTGTTGAGCAATGGAAGCTACCCCATTTCATGGGTGTTGAGCAATGGAAGAGCCCCTGCTCTTTCTGCCCTCCTCCCCTGCAGGAAACACGCAGGCTCAGAAGAGTTTTCGTCAACAGCAAAGCGCAAAGCAGCACTGCAGGTTAACGGGGCCATCGGGAGAGAAGCCCAGGGATTCCTCCAACCTCTCCAGCGTGGGCAGCGCAGCACCTGCCTGCTCAGCAGGCCCGGGCACCCGTGCCCCAGCCGTGCCCGGCCGGGCTGCTGCCGCTGCTCAAGGAGCCTTTCAGCGAGGCGCAGGGAAGAGCTGTGCTAACACGGGCAGGTAGCTAGGGAAAAATCTGTCACGTATGTGGAGCACATTGCAGGTGGGACTGAGAGCCTGAAAGCAAACTTTGACCAGCCATCTGAACACCTTGGTCAGCCATCCTGCATTTAGTACTTTTATTTATTTTTTTAATGATATAAGGCACCTCATCTACCTAAATTAACTTACTACAAATAGTATCAAAAATACCACAAGATATGAAGCTGGGAACTAAACTTAGCTGTGTAGGTGCTCAAACATCAGCCCTGCAGGTAGGCTTTGCTTTCTCTTCAAGAACTTGCAAATTGTGTGACTCGGGAATACTGAGCTGCTGGGTGCCCTCCTCCCTGCACAGCCCCTTGGGTTTCCCCTCCTGAGAACGAGGCCTATGCGCTGCATTAAACGACGTGCTCGTACAAAACGTATGTGCAGCAAGACAAACTCTCCTCTGCTACGCTGGCAGCTAATGCTGTCCCGGGCCATCAACACCTTCAAATAGCTTCTTATAGCTGAACCTTTCTATAACAAAATTCAAATAGTTGTGTTCCTTAAAGCTGGCCCTTTAAGTTCAGCTTCCTGCAGACTCGCATGAGGTATCTCAGTTTTACAAGACATGAAATAATAATGTTTAAGTGTTATGATTTCAGCAGACTTCAGGAAAATAATTCTGCTACTGAATGCTCTCAATCTTCCAGCTGTAATCACCAGATTAAGGTAATTAAAATATAAATACAGATGTAGTTAAATGCTGACTATATCTGCACAGACTGTTTGATCCCAGAACACAGCACCACGCACGATTTTTACAAACAGGAACACTGTATACTTTGAAAAGGAAGACTTGAAAGTAAAACTTTAACAAGAAATATTGCTGTTGAAATATGATAATAATTTTCATTTGCTACTTTTAACCTGATAATTATTCCACACTACACAACCCTAGTTCCTGCTTCAGAGGCAAAGGGCCTGAAACTTATGGTTTCCATTCTAAGTGTGCGTCCACGCATGCAAATCCACCCCTCACTTTACACATACTGTAGGAAGAATAATTATTATTTTTAGCAACATTATACTCGGTACTTCCTAAGATTTTAAGTTTAAATGCCTCCTTCTAATAATAACTACACTTCTCACTGAAGGACGTGGAGCCCCCTGCCCCCAAGTAAACCTCCCTCTGGCCGTGAGGGGCTGCTCCTCGGAGCAGCGGCCGCTGCGCCTGCCTCTCCTCAGCACCCTCCGCTCCCGCCTGCTGCTACTTCCTCCTAACGGTTCTGTAAACCCGCGCAAATTCACTGCCCACATCCTGCCAGCCCTGCAAAGGGGAAGCCAAGGCACATCTACAACCCAGCGCAGAAGATGGTGGCACACCTTAAACGAGGGCAGCACTGTTAAGACAGAATTAACCTCAGAACAGAGGTAATAGGGAGAAATTAGCAAAACAAGTTGAGCCCTGTTTAGAAGAAATACAACCCACTGCTGGCACCAGCGTAACATGCCCAAAATCGCCCACAAAGTCACCCTCATTACAGACATATGGATGGAAGAGATCAAATTCAGGCTCCCAATCTGAGATTCCCTAGAGTATAATTAGAGATCAACAGGTGAGAAAATCTAAGAGCTTTAGATCATTAAACACTGGCACCTGCAGGAGTGGTTGTAACGAGCCCAACAGCACCCAGCAGCCTGCTGCAAAACAGGAAAGACGAGCTACCTCCCACAAATTTTACTAGCATTTTGATGAGTCTATTTTCACCTTAATAGAAGGCATTCTGTTACATATACAAATTATACCTTTTAAGGACCTTACAGATTAAGATAAGGAAAAAAACCACCCCCATACTTGAGAGACATTCACTAACATGGCCCTTATAAAAATTAAGTCACATAGACATGTGTGCCTGCACCTAGCAACTCGCTTCTTGTCAAGTTTAGGTAAAACTTTTTTTACTGCTTTTACATACGAACATCTGCAGACTTCAGGTTGTCACAGATCATGCTTGTATCCAAGCCAAAACTGAGAAGCATGGGACAGCCTGATAAATACACTCTCGCACAGGGAGCTGCAAGTGGATACAGCGTAAGAGCCATCTGAGAAGCCCAAGAAGCTGTATCTCAGTAACTGTCCACAAACTTGGTAACACAAACCTGCCACAGGCACTTTAAGTCCTGAACACATCTGACTTGCTTTTTTTTTTTTTTTTCTCTCACATGGACAGCACCTGCTCACTGCTGATCCAAACTGCAGTTTTGGTATATTAAGGACAGACGAGGAACGGAGAACAGCTGCTTACAGAAGGGCTGCAGCGGGCTTTCTCAGGGCATTTGCCTGGCACTCAGCACAGCCTGGGTTGGATCCCAAAGCAGGCTGCTCCACAGCCAGCAGAGGCATCCTGGGCAGGGAGTTCTTCACTAGACCCATGTGCTCATGAGACTGCCAAAAATCAGGCCCCAAAACTCTCATTCTTTGCAGCTGCTGGCCTTCACCATCCAAAACCACATGCACAGCACATGGTCCCAGTTTAACAGGACACTGAGAGGCAGAGCTTGCTGAGCGCTGACTCTTCTGGGGTGACACGAGGGCAAGCCTGGCAGGCCATGGTCCTCAGCAGGTGGCTAACCATGCCATGGGACAACACAGAGTAGCACAGGACAGCTCGAGACGGCACTGCCTTCTTCGGGGCACCCTGCAGCCCCCAGGGGACCTTCCTCAGGGCTCCTTCAGCGCTGGTCTCCACACTCAGCCTCTGCTGAGCAGGGCCACAGTCCCTTGATGCTTTCTGCAGCAACCGCGCCGAGCTCCACCGATCCTCACCCCGGGTGCTTCTCTGTCTCAGGCTAGAGACTCGGAA
>NW_010588917.1:45373-66671 GCF_000705375.1 Tinamus guttatus | reverse complement strand
CAGCGCGCAGTCCCCTTGGCCCTCGCAGCCTTGAGGGGCCTTTCGGGGCCAGCAGCGGAGCGTTTTGGGGCTTTCTCTTGCCTTTCACTTGCAGAAAGTGTCCATTCTCCGAGCCAAACAGGACTGTCCATTGCGGCCTGACTCCACAGCAGGAGTTGTGTGGGAGTTAAAGCTGCAGACTTGAGTTAAAACTTCAATTGTGTCTTTGTGTTCTGTTGTTGTCTTTAAATTGGATTTTAAAAGGCTTTTTTTTTTAATGAGCATATTTAGGCTGAAAATAAGGGAGGTTTTGTTTGCATTGTGCATCTGACAAAGGGCCCTTCTGTCTTGCTCAGCAACTTGTGAAGCCTTTTGCAAACTGGGCTTTGTAGGGCGAGGAGTGTCCCAGCCTGGTTGGGTAACACTGGCCTTGGGGCAAAGGAAGAAGGTGGAGAAGGTGCATGTGAACACGAAACTGTCCCTTTGTCTGGCCTCTTGACCGAGGTGCATGTGTGCCTTAGCTGAACAGATAATATCTGTGTTTTAAATGCCAGACACAGCATTTCTTGTCCCTCTTCTAAAGAGGCCGTGAAGGAGGATTCTGAGCTGGCTGTGCTATTAAGTTTGAGGAAACGTAAAAATTAGAGAGGCAACAGTGATCAGTAGAGTTGTGGGCATGAGATTTGGAGTTGGGAGTATGGTACTGTGGTTGATACACAGATGAAAAAAAAAACTTTTTCTGGGCAGATAGTAAAATAATCTGTTGCTTCCAAGAACAATTTCAAAAGTTGTTTCAGTCTTGTATTAATATGTACATTCCGTCACATTCTTACCTGTGTCACATGTAGGAAGAATGGGCTTTTGAAACTGTTTACCTACAGACTCAAAATATCATAGAATCATAGAATGCTTAAGGTTGGAAGGGACCTCCAGAGGTCATCTAGTTCAGCCCCCCTGCACACGCAGGGTCACCTAGAGCACGTGGCACAGGACTGCGTCCAAGCGGGTTTTGAAGATCTCCAGAGAAGGAGACTCCACAACCTCTCTGGGCAGCCTGTTCCAGTGCTCTGACACCCTCACTGTTAAGAAATTTTCCTTAAGTTCCTGTGGAACTTTTGGTGCTTCAGTTTGTGGCCATTTCCTCTAGTTCTGTTGGGGGCCACCACTGAAAAGAGGCCAGCACCATCCTCCTCACTGCCTCCCTTGAGGTACTTCTAGACCCTGCTCAGGTCCCCTCTCAGCCTTCTCTTCTCCAGCTGAACAGGCCCAGCTCCCTCAGCCTCTCCTCACAGGGCAGATGTTCCAGGCCCCTGATCATCCTTGTAGCCCTGCGCTGGACTCTCTCCAGCAGCTCCACATCCCTCTTGTATTGTGGGGCTATATTTAAGTTTATGTTGACTGGAAGCTAAATGTATGTTCCAAGATAGTGTTACCACTTAATGAATTTGAAAAGGCTGGAGGAGGGAAGCAAATGGTTTCATTCATTTCTGTAATGAAGTTAGTCTTCTGTTATCCTTTTTTTCCCCCCTATTTTTTGTTTGAGAGCTTAACTGTGCATGTTAGAAAGGAGATGATCTTGCCAGTGCTACTGCTGAAGAGCAATTAGACAAGGAGCAAGTGCTCCCTTTGGTAATCAATGGACACGGCATCTTCAGGAACCATGCTTAATAAAAAGTTGATATCAGTGGGAACTCCCAATCTGAAATTTGGGGTCGAGTTAAAAATAATTAAATTTCATATACAGTTGCTGGAAATGGTGACTAGCTTTTTTTTTTATTTTTTCAAGGCCTCACAGAACTGAGTTGTATCAGGATGTTCCATCAACACACTGGCCTATCGTATATTCTCCAGACTACAACATCACATTCATGGGACTTGAGAAACTGCATCCTTTTGATGCAGGGAAGTGGGGAAAAGTAATCGATTTCTTGAAAGGTAAAATAACAAGAAGGAACCTACCTTCTAGACGAACAACTGCACAAAAGCTAACGAAATTACAGATTTGTGCTAGTAATTGTCAGTGTAATAGTGACTGTACTTCACTGCTTTTTTTTGAAAATTTAAGCTGTGCTTTATTTGTATTTGGAGTCCTTCATTTTTTATGTATTTACAGACTTAAATCTTAGCAGGATAAGTTGGTTGTTAGGATTTCTGAGGTGAATTCAATGCCATCTGTTGTGTATCACTAAAGAAATTGCATATGTGATATTTAAAAGATGGCATGGTGTCTATTGTTGGAGCAAACATTTTACACTGGGGCTTTTTAATAAATAGATTTGTGTCTCAGTCCTTTGAAAATAGATGTTTTAGTGTATTCTAGGGAATAAGCCACAGTTCTGTTTTCTTTCCAGGCATGGTTTCTGTTGAGTGGAACTCCTGAAATGGGATTGCAAAAGCAAGCTCACTGAACAGCCAGCCCTCCCTGGAGCGTGGCTGATTCTCCTCAGAATAACCAGGTTTAGATAATTTCTTTCTGGCCGAGAACTTAATGAAACTGAGTAAGGAGTGTGAAGAAACATGAATGCAGTAGGGCAATGGGCTATTCTAAAATATTTCTGTTCTTGATAACACAAATATAAGCAAGAACTGTGTAGAATTTCGTTGCTTGGCCTTCACAAGAAACAAGTATGTGGAGTTTGAGAATTGTTTCCACGCTTACCCTAAAAGTTAGCGCCATAATCTTGACCTTAAGCATAACTTGAGGTAGGTACAAAATGCTAGATCCTTATACTAGTTGTCCAGAGCTCCATGTTTGCATACTTGACAATTTAAAAATGTTTAGTAAATAGTAAAGATACTTTCTTCATACATATTAACTCTTGGAGACCACTGCTGTTTGCATTTCTAGCATTTCTAGCTTTTCTTTTGTTTTGAGGACTAAACCTAGACCTGAAACTGAACACAGACTCCAGTTTTGCTGTAGTGGATGGGAAATCCTTCTCCTGTGTTAGTGGCAAGCCGACAAATGGTTTGACTTGCAAGATCTGCATTGCAATGGAGGGAGTAGTGTGTACGACTTGGATGTTGCCACCGTGCTTCCCTTGCTTGTGGATCAGGTGAAACCAGGAAGGGAACATTCCATTGGGCTTGTAAAGGCACGAGTGTTAATAGCTAGCTTGCTGCATCCAATGGACATGGAGCGTGGTTGGTTCTGAGACTGCAGACAGTCTGGCAAACAGTTCCTTTCGAGCAGAAAGTTCACAACAACTTGAATAGACATATTCTGTATGGGATGTTTGGGCACAGCCTTGAAATGCCTCTGATTCTTGTAATGCAGAAATTCTTGTAATGGTATTTGTTTTTTAATCAAATTGAAAGATATATGTAGAAATACTTTAAGGAGTTATAAATGAAAGAACCAAGATTAGAATTCCTATAAAATCTCTTTATCTGAAGCTTAGGATTGCTGATCAAGTTTGGAGGGGGAAAAATCCAGAAAGTCACCATGCTTTTACTCTAGCTGAGACAAAGGTGGTCCCAGAGTTGGGCTTGTTTCAACTCTGTAGTCCTTTGGCTGATAATCCTTTGCAGTTAAGTGCTGTCCTTCTTGCTCCAAGCTGACTCCTATGTCAGTTAAAACATTCTAAGTCTCTTCAGTTCGTGAGGTTTTGCATCTTTCCTCTAATGACCTTAAGTCTTTGGTTCCATAACCATTGTTCTAATTAACCATTGTGCTTTAAACAGTAATGTTTAAAGGCTTTCATCTAATTCTTCTGTGAAATGTCTTTCCATCTTTCACAGAAAATCTGTGCTCTCAGTCACTTTAGACTTGGTAAAGGAGGAAGAAGCCACCAAATATACCAGGAAGCTCCTGATTTTTAACCTTCTTGATTTTTGTAGCATCTGTCAGCAACATTGTTGCTGATAGTTTCCTAGAAGATGGGGGGTAAAACTCACTTTCTACCTTTACCTTCACAAGGATGACACTTAGCACTTTGGCTTTCTGTCTCACAAGAATGAATGAAAATGTTTCCCAAGTCCCAGGAGGAACATAAGCTTACTGCAGCAAATTGTTACTGAGTTCTCACATATCACTTCAGGAAAAAATGCATTAAGTTCTACTTTTTCAAGTATAGAAGTACAAAATAGAATAGATAGTCTTAGACCTCAGGTAACTAAATATCAAAATTTGTCTAGGAAGATTGCTGTTATACCTTTCTTTTGTTATTTGTCATGATAATATACAAAGCAGCAGGTTTTTCTGCACTATTTTTGTCACACCTAACTTACAGAATTTTCTGGCAAGTACAGCTACATTTATGTCTTAAAGATGTATTATCTTTGCTTCATGCAGAAGTCTTGGAGAGATTTCCGAATTTGTTCTTATAAAACTTGTTGGTTACTAAAATGGGGTTGGGAGGTGGGGGGAAATGCTTGTAGATATTTACTGAATCTAAGTGTAGGTGGTTGCCAGAGTTAAATATTCCAGTTAAGTCTGAATTCCATGAGCATCCTAGTAATTATTTTGTTTTGAGTCTTGATTTTTTTCTCTCTGATTTAGGGAATTAAATACTGATGTCAGTTGTGGAATTTGTTAAAGAATATTAAAGACTGGAGGTGAATGCTCGTTGGTATGAGCACTAAGATTTCTCTAGTGCATTGAGGCCTACATTGTCTTGTGATTCTTACTGTATCTGTCTGTCCTACTTGTTGTTCAATTAGAACGAGAAGTTTGCATTCTGAAAACTTTCTCCATAAACAATACTTGTTATATTCACACCAATTTAATATCTTAAATGTTTAGAGTATGTATTTGGAGAACTTGTAAAAACAAGTAAATGAAAATGGTGTTAGTAATTTACATCTAGATGTAGGGTTTGCAAAGTACTGTCTTTGGCTAACCTTGCCCTGTTCCACCATGCCACAATACACAATGCCAATTGTTATTTCTCTTGTTTCAGAAGAAAAACTACTTGTAGATGACTTGATTGTACAGGCACAAGAAGCTACTGAAGATGATCTCTTGGTTGTTCATACAAGGCGATACCTTAATAAATTAAAGGTAGTTACT
Source organism: Tinamus guttatus (assembly GCF_000705375.1). Next base: position 61,681 of record NW_010588917.1, on the reverse strand, counting down.
GATGTGCTTTTCAAGCAAGCTGTCAAAATTACTGTTAACGGCAACAAATATTCTAATAAGTTCCTTGTAGAATCAACTTTTCAGTTATGAAGAGTGGCATCATATTATGAATTAAATGTCATTGAGAATACTAAAGGAAAATTATAAAAGTAGGAAACTGAAATTATAAGGGGAACAAAAGACGGTCTATTGTGTTATAAAGGTAACATAAATGTTATGTTAGTGCTGTAATTCAAAAATCAACATAAATTGATATTTAATTTTTTACCAAGTCAAGTCCATGATTTTTTCCTTTGATTTAATGATGTTCAGTCACCATAGTAAAAACTGAGTTTGTTATGTATGTTACAATGTAATGTAGTAAAAATAAAATATCATGTTATATCTGGAAGAGCAGTTTCATGAATCAAGACTTTCTGCACTTAGAGGAAAGAACTCCAAGGAAATAAGTATAATTTACTTAATTTGGATTGGACTTAATGTGACTTTCTTCAAAGCACTTAAATTAGAATAGTTCTTGCTTATTGTGCTACTATTTTTGTGTAGTCTTGTATCTAAAATGATATTTCAGCAGTGTTAAATGAACATAAGAAAAATAGTTTGAAACCAAGTCAATATTTTTATTAGCAATAGAGTTTGTCATTAAAAGGGTGAGTTTTTGTTAAAATATAGTTCTATAATTGAAAACATGTGTTGAAGAACACTGAAATAGACTCTACAATTGATGGTATTATAAATGCAAGATATTCCTTATGGGTTCAAGCTATATGTAATCCGTAAGAATATTTAAGGATCATGTTGTCAGTCTCTGGGTATGGGAGGAAAGTAATGGCTGTACTGTAGACCCTGCCTATATTACTGGAATACAAAGTTGAAAGATGAATTATAGAGGCTCAAGAGAGGCAGGATTTAATTATAATCTTGAAAGTTAACTGTATATAAAGGCTTCTAAAACCACCTCACGTCAGTTTACATATTAACAGTGAATAAAGAACACACTGGGCATTTCCAAATGTTTGTGAGGTATCTCTGAAAATGTTTTTGGCCATCTGTAGATGGAGTTGGATACTGGCTGAGTGTAGATAACATTTGTACTTGGCAACTCTACTTGGAGGGCAGAGAAGATATTTGTATTTGAAAGCTGTTTTGAGTAATTAAAAAGAAGACTTTCTTGAGAAACATCTTTGCCCTTGAACAGTGAAAGAATGCTTGTAATGCTATTTCTGGAATGCTTTATTTTTCTATATGAGAGCTTTCTATATAAGAGGTCCATTTGGTTCACTTTTCCTTTTGAGCTATTGCACCTTTTCCTTCTTTGCTATGAACTTGCTTGAACTTTCATGCATCATTAGATGTTATTGTATTACAGCTATGCGTGCCACTGAGCTTTTGATCCCATAGAACCACCTACATCTTGTTACTGAATCCCTTTTGGAAGCAAAGAAGGTATAATGTGCATAGCTCAAGTTTGAAGTGATATAGTATTTTTAGTACATATAGGACATCTTTACAAAGAACTAGCTGTATAAATTTGCTGTTGGTGTTTATAAGCAATGTCCTGTGCATTCAGATGTCTCTGATTGATCCTTTCCTTGGGAAAATGTTTCCTTCAACTGTAGAAATAGGAAGATATGATATTTCTCATGCTACAGAATTTCTGCCAAGCACTAAAAATAACTGTTTAGCTGCAAATGAAAGTGATGAGAGTCAAAACACCTGGGGTATCTTCTGTACTTCCTTAACCAAAATCTTCTGTGCTATATTACTGAGACAAATTTTCAGGGTGTTCTGTTATCTCATCTCTGAAGACTACAAAGAGGTCTGCATTTCTGAGAATACCTACGATGCTCTAAATAGTAGATCACTGGAGTATTTTTCATTTATATTTTTGGGGATAAATTTGCTATTGGACTTCCATGCACATTTAGGAGAGGAGGAGGTGTTTAGTGAGCTTCCAGTAGCTGGAAAAGCTGACCTAAACATAGACTGAGTGGTTGAAGACTATTGAAAACTATACACAATGTAGATCAGGTAACACTGTAAACTTAGTTCTGCATTAGGAGGAAAGGTCTCTGCGCTGCATAAAATAACATGAGTGGTCTTGCAACAGTTTTTTGTTGTGGTGATTTCTCTAGTTCTGCATTAGGAGGAAAGGTCTCTGTGCAGTGCATAAAATAACATGAGTGGTCTTGTTGTGGTGATTTCTCCCCTTCCCTGATTACCTTTGAAGACCTTTGACTTTCTCTCTGTATTTTAAGAAATACATTAACATAGCAAAGAACTTAACCTATGTCTAAAGCAGTGACTTCACTCAGAATGTTGTTTTAAATATCTTCAACCTTGAATAGACAGATTTGTGTACTCTTCTCTTGTACTATGCATGAATGTCTTTCATTGATTTCAAAAATCTGGAATAGGATTGCAGATTACTTGAGTTTTTATTGCTACTGTTTCTTCCTTGTGGAATTAATTAAAAATCTAACTCCTATTTAAATTTTCTGAAATTTCCTGATTTTTCAGATAGGACATCAAAATTTGTTTTGAACTGAATAATTTTTGTTCCATTTTAGAGCGAGAGGATGGAATCTAGCTTGTTATGATATGCTTGCTTAAAAACTAAATATCATGCAAAATAATTTTATCACATTTGATTATATTACAAAAGTGAAATACTTCATGAATGGTGGAGGGGTGATGTAACAATGTTTTACAAACTTCAAAGTATGAAGAGCTTAAACTGAATGATGTTGATCATCAGTACCTTGTGCTTATTTCTTCAGAAACCTCCCAAATTAGTGTTTTGTTGCTTTGGTTAATCTGGCCAAAGATCCTATAATTTGTAAATATACCGCTAACAATCTGGCTACAGAATATGCAGGATTCTACTGAAATTTCCTAATGTTGAAGGAACTGGGATCCATTCAAAATCTTAGTATAGGATTTCTAATTCATAATACTTAGTACCTTAATGTTCTAGTATGGTAACAATTTGAAGTGTAGAAGAGGTATATAGTCTTGCTTAGGCTGTGAAATATATTTAGAAATTTCATAGCTGGTAGCAGTGTTATTAGAATTCCTTGAAGTAATCTACTTGTGTTTTCAATAAAAGCAATTTACATTTTGCAAATATTTTTGTGTTGAAACCTTCAAATCTTTTTCTTCATGACATTACAGTTGAACAAAAGATTTTCTTGAAACATATTTTAAGAGTCTTTAATTCAGTTTTTCATGCTAAGGCTTACTCTGTTTACTTACCTATCTGAATTTAGTTTAATTTTTTTTGTTCTCCTTAGTGTTGTCTTTTGATTCACTGCTGGAAAAGATATATTAGATTTGAATGATGTGTTAAGTACAAATATCTATTAATACTACTGAAAGACACTTTACAGTTAGCTTTTTGTTTTTTTGAGAGCTTACTGGAGAATTACTGATTTATCAGTATAATGATGTTAAGTGATGATTCTCATAACTATCTTGAACTACCTCAATAATTTGGAGGTTAGTGATAATATCTGGTCACTTGCCTCTGAAAATGTAAGTCTGAGCTGTATAAAAGGTCCTTTTAAGGACTTCTTTTTTGGTAAAATAAAAAAAATGATAATGAATCTTAATGTCATAGTTAATCAGAACTTTTCTTCCCCCCAACTTTTAGTGGTCATTTGTTGTGGCTACAATTACAGAAATTCCACCAGTCCTCTTTCTGCCAAACTTTCTTGTTCAGAGAAAAGTTTTGAAACCTCTGCGAACCCAAACAGGAGGAACAATAATGGTAAGGTGCTCTTTTGTCACATTTAAATATGTAGATCAAAAAATTATAGTCTTTAATTGGTAACAGATTGTGTAATTTGGAGCCCTGAGCCCTAAAACCTAATGGAAGGAAATGGGTTAGTAGTGGTCAGTAGCTGCTGAAGTATCCACATCTCTCCAAAAATTTTGAATACATTGTCATGTTTGAGCTATTTTGCAATTTTAATGATTTTAGAGCCTATTTTTATAGTGTATTATGTAAATTTTCATAATAACATGAAGTATTCAATAGATAAAAATTGTCTATATGTACCTTTAGGAAAAACTTGCTTATATTGGGAAGATAAGGTGAGAGTTGGTACAATAGCAAAGATATATCAAAGGAAGTTTCACAATCAGTTTCTAACACATTTAACAGTAGAGGGGAAGTTTAGAAAGTCATCTCCTTAATCCTGAAACTAGTGTGAAATGAGTTAACTGCTGCTTATTGATCTGAACTGTTAAGTAGAAATGACCAGTGACTTTTTTCCAAGTCACTGCACAATTCTTGCTCACTGTGATTGGAAGATAGTTTTCAGTTTTAAGTTATCTTGCTCTTCTCAGACCCTCCAAGTTGCTTTTTTTACCTCCGAAATTGTTTTGTAATTGCACCTTAATATTCTTCTCTTTCTCTTTTCTTGGATGTGCATGTTTCTTAAGACCAAAAAATAGCAAGACCTGAAATAAGTAGATTTTTTTACATTGTAACAGTTTCGTCTACTTAAACTATATTACTGCAATTGTGATAAGCAGATAAAATACAGAAAATGTTAAACTATCCTTTAAGTTACATATATTAGGAATTTGGAAATAATATGCTAGCTAATAGATAATTTTTTGAGCTTATTAGATGATGGCAGCATCTGTGCTAATCATTTAAATGATGCCTCCCAGGGCATCCTTTTCTGTCCCTTCTACTGTGTTAAGGTGTTCACCTATATTCAGGATTTTTAGAGCTTTTCTCATCATTTTACGTCACAGGAATAGCAGTAAGGTGTTTGCTCATTTTTCTGTCCTTACCAACATTTCCATTTTTGGAAGCACTAGCACCTCAGATTTTATCTATTTTAATAAGGTTTTCTACAAGCATCCTGTGCTTTTCAGTTTTTCTTTTGTCTGCTAGGGATTGATGTTCATCTTTGCAATGCATGTTTAGTTTGAGCTGTATGTCTGCCAGCATAAAATACTTATGTGATATTAAATATTATCTCAACTTATGCAGAGAATAGTTTTTCTGCTTTGTATTGAGAGGTCAATTCTGAGTGACCTACAGAAGTAAAACTTGATGGGCGTGTTAGAAACCAATATTTGCATTTAGGACAGCTTGTAGTGTGAAATGATTGACTTATCAAATTCTTACTGTAAATTTTTTTAAGGCAGGAAAACTTGCTGTTGATAGAGGCTGGGCTATCAATGTGGGTAAGTAAAATTGTAGCAAACTAAGTATTTAACATGTTTAAAATTATTATTCTCATTTAGCATTATGTGTATTCTTTTTTTAATAAGTGACTCAAGTGTAGCTACCTAAAATCAAGGCTTACGGAGGAAAAGGGAAAGTACAGGATTTATTTTCTCATCCACTCTCACCCATATAGCCATTTTGTAGTTAAAATACTAAATTCAGGGAGGGAAAAAGGTCACTCAATAAGATATGATGTTTATTTTAAGAAAACTGTTTGGCTTGAATTAATGAAATGTTTAGAATAAAGGTAAATATTTTAATACAAACTATTTTCATTAAATTATACCTTAATTTTAATGGACCTTACCATCAATCAGTTCACATGTCGCTAAACCGGGGTTTGGTTGTTGCTGGAGAATTAGATTGCACCAGTTTTTCTTGCCAGTGCTGTACTTAAATTCTGTTTTTCTTGAAAACAACATGAATGAACAAATCATGAAGAAATTAGTCAATAAAAATCTGTTCTCCTGCTCTTTTCAAATGGTGTAAAAACAGTAAGCTACCAAAACAATATTTTATCATAAAGACCCTGTTTGAAGACTATCTAGCATTCATCAGTGCTGTAATTTTCAGCTGCTACTTAAACTTGTTTTTTCTAAAGGCAGTAAATATTACGTAGTGACATCTATACAGCAGTCCTGTTTGTTTTTTAAATATAAGTAAATTTCTACCTTCAAATAAAAGGTAGTAAACCTATAGTAAAACAGAAAATTATCTTTTGCTTCTGTTACTAGCAATATATATAGCCATATATAATGTCTATTTTTACAGAGTAAATATTCAAAATAGAAAACATTAAAAACCTAAAGCCTTTTCTTTTACAGTGTAACAGCATGTGCAAGTAGTGGCAACGTGGTAATTCTTACTGGGTATTTTTTTGAACTCATATTTGGCAAAGAAAAACTCTATTTTCCAATTGCCTGATATTAAATTGACTTTGTGCAAATGAGGGCATGAACGAAGTGCAACTCTGATAATTTGTCTGGGAGTAGTTGCACTTTGAGTGTCATTTAGGTGCCACATATTACATTTGTGTATTACCCAGTTCTTATTGTATTTACTAGATTAAAAGGACAATTCCCTTTTATATCGGCAGTCAGTGGCGTGACTGGTCAAATATAAGATAGATGCAGTTATGTGCTGTTCTAGAGGGAATTCATAGCTTTAGGTATGATATAAGTGAAAACAAAAAAGCCGGACATGTAAGTGAACTCCCCCTGTATGGGAATAGTGCATGTTCCTCAGTTTTTAGCTGTTTACATGTTTATTTTAGGGGGTGGTTTTCATCACTGCTCAAGTGACAAAGGTGGAGGATTTTGTGCATATGCTGATATCACACTGGCTATTAAGGTAAGAAATACTTTTAAAATATTTTCTACTATTGGCTCACATGGTTAAAAAAAACACACAAACAAAAAACCCATGTTTATAAGCACATTCCAATTTACATCTTAATAGGAGAAAATGATCTATGGGCAGGTAGGAGTGTTATTGGAATTGTTGTACTTGATGTTACAGTAGAATATATGTGCAGCTACTATGGAGGTGAAGAATTGCAGGGATGAGAATTATGAATGGAAATACAACCAGTTACAGTTGTGGTGTTAATGTTAAACTAAAATCTAACTAGATTGTCATTTGGTATCTTTACTGATAATTATCCCAGTCTTTCAGTTGAAACTGAAAAGTCCCTGCGAGTTTTAGTGTTTACAGACAAGTCCTACTTAGAAACAGGAATCCTCTCAGAATCAAGGTGTGGGAAAGGCTCAGGGTTGGAATTCTGCACTTGTACAGTTGGCTGTCTTCACAGTGCAGTTCTCCACTCTTGCTGATGAGCCACATTTGAGAAATGTGCTGTGATCTGTGTTAGCTCCTTGCTACTTCAGAAGCTGTGCTGCTTTATCTGTCCCAACCCTCGGTGTTTGCTGTTTTCTTCATGTTCTTTCTGTCACTAACTTTGCTACAGTGTCTGGTGACATCACTGCTGAGATGAGTTTATCTGACTGTTGTGGGATGCAAAGACATACCAGCTGGTCTTGTGCAGAGCCCATGCTAATGTAACAGGGCACATTACAATGGACTTCATTTGGCTATCTGCTGCTCTTGGGTTTTTGCCTTGCATGTGGAGTCCATTTCACAAGTTAGAGTATATGATGTAGAAAAATTTTGATTCTACGTTGTCAGGCACTTGGAGAGAAAGAGATGAGTAGATGAGTAGATTTTTTTCCTCACACCTTTTCAGGTAGCCACCTGCAGAAATGTCCATGAAATATTTCACTCATTTTATGCATATGATGCAAATATGTAGATGGCTTTTTATCTTATAAACATACTTTTTATGTGAAGTAAACAGCTTTCATTATCAAGGATTCTGAAATTGTACAGCTGTTTATTTAAAAGATGAAGTGCATACACTTATGCGCTTCATTCAGATCAAAACTGCAAGCTTCAAGCTTTCAATTTAATGCATCACCTAACTATCTCATTTTCTTCTTTGCTTGTACATTCAGTTCTTATTTGAAAGAGTACAAGGAGTGTCTAAAGCCACAATTATTGATCTGGATGCTCATCAGGTGAGTCTTACCTGTATTCAGTACTGCAGATGCTTTGCTAGACAGGGGTGATGAATAGCATATTTCCAAAAGTTTCATTAAATGGCGAATCATAGAATATGGGGTTAATCATAGATAATAGAAGCTGTGAACAGCTTAGCTTGTTTTATGGTGCAACTGGCTATTAAACCAGTCAAAATTTAACTGAGTTGCAGCTCCATCATGTGGCTGGACATAAAATTATTTTTGGTTTGCATGTTGTTTGGTAGCATAACGGACTATTTCAGTGTCCCAGAAGAAACAAGTCTCTCAAGCAGAATTAGTTCAGCATGCATGATAATTACAGCACCTTTTGCAGGAGATGAATTTGACCTTCGCTGTTGGTAGTGAAAAGCCTGACTTCAGGCTAATGTAGTACAGTGTGTATCTGTTCACCTGGGCAAGTGATTTACTGTGGATACTGAAAGTAAATCTCTTGTTGGGTGGGATGTCCCACATAAATTCTGATAGTGGATAAAAGCACACTTTTAACATTGTTTTGCAAACTCATTAGTGTACCTCAATTTTATGTTCTAAATAAAAGTGAAGAAATTATGTATATTAAAACTATTGAATTAAGTTTAGTTTTACAAACTAAATACATTTTTAGAAACTTATTTTACTTGTCTCACAAAGACTTGAACTCTTGGAAAAACTTCAGTCAGATATTTTAAAGCATCCTTGTAGCAGGCTATTCTGAATGTTGGAAATGACTTTTTTTCAAAATTGCAAGGTAAGAGATTCATTTTTTGTTCTGGGTCAGTTACCTTTGTAATTTTTGCTTATATGGTAAACTGTGATACTTTGTTACTTTTCCAGGGACATGGAGATGTAAATTTTGTAATATTAACAGTCTTAAGTCACAAAAATATTGATATTATCAAACCCCTCCAGAACTGTACAATTCAAAACAGAAGTTTAGTAGATTTGGCTCTGTGGGCGTGCTGGAAAAAAAAAAACTAACCGTGAATTTCCTTCAGGGGAATGGCCATGAGAGGGACTTCATAGATGACAGTAGAGTATATATTATGGATGCATACAATAGATATATTTACCCAGGGGATGGATTTGCTAAACGTAAGTATATTTGAAATTAATATTCAAAAATGAGAAACTACTAGATTGTTAACTTCTCATTTACCAAGTCTCATTGCAGCAGTATTAACAAAACTTTTTGTTTGTGTTTTTTGGTATCGAATATATCACTTCTGGTGATCATTTTAACTCCAAATTGTAATAATGCTGTAGTATTCACAGGGATGTCTTTAAAAGAAGCATTTAAAAATGATTCCTGAACCTGTAGGTATGCTTTGTATGCCTTTTGCCTAGAAGCTTTTTTGGCCTTAAACCAAAGTCTTCCCCAAAAAGAAGGGAGGTGACTTGGAAACAAAAGTGTGTAAGATGCTATAAGTACAAGGGGCTTGAGAGTTCAAGGAGAGTATTTCATGTTAATACTATAACTCTGTACATGAGATCTGAAGATAAGTGTTCCAGACTCTGAACTTTCATTTATAAAAGGAAAGTCATGGAGTAGTCTGAACACAATATTGGACAGCTGCTGTTTTGAGGTCAAAAAACACATGAAGCAAGCTGCTATTTGGAGGTCACAATGAGCAACTACAATTTAGGAAGAGCTGAATAAAGAATTATTCACTTAAATATACTTATTGATGTTTAAATATGTTTTTTAGACTTGTATCACATGGTTGGGCTTTTTAGGTCACATGTTGGTTAAAAAGTTAAAAAGCACATATTGGTTAAAAAGTGTTACCATTAGTGATGAGATTTTTCTTAAATGTTCTGGGAGAATGTACTTATGCTCTAATCTGTGCACAAAGCAATTTTTCATTTAAGCATGTTATGCCTGTTTAGCTGCTTTTCTAAAATACAGTGGAAAAGTATCCATTGCAAAACTAGTCTTGTGTTCTCTGACAGGGTTTTGCAGTTCTTTTAAACATTAAAAAAATGCAACCGATTTGCTAACAAATAAACCTTTGGAATGTAGGAGGTTATTACTGTGGCTAATGGTAGCAGTCCATTCAAAAACTCATACCAAGTTTAGAATAGTAAGATAACTGTGATATGTTGTACTTCTGTTTAACTCCTATTTAAAACTACAAGTTTTGGAAAATATTATACCTATTTCATAATACCAGCTCTAAGAATGACTCTTTAAAGCACATCAGGTAAGTTAATGGAATAATCATAGGCAAATGAAGGCTTTAAAAACCCTTCTTTTCCATGTATCAAATGACATTTCTAATGGATGGTTTAAGACCAAAACAGAATTTTTTTAGCCATTTGAAATACTGAATTTAGAAGGAAGAAGTAAACTGGTGTTGATATCCTACATTTCTACTTCAATGTTTAAGTTCTTTGCTTTTGAGTATTGTATTGCATGAAAATATAGAAAAATAAATCCACTCTGAGTAGATGTACCATGTAAAATTTTACATATTTCAGTTACATGAAATGATCTTAATATATGCTAGAAATAATTTTGAGGGCATAGGCCTTATTGATAATGAATTCTGCTTCCAAAACTTCTGTAATGATTAAATTGCTGCAAGTTCTGTTGAAACATTCCTTTGATGTGGGAGTGTGAGGGAGGAGAGGGTCATTTGTATTGAGACAAATATGTGACAGTCCTGAAAGCATTGCTGTCTGGAGAGGCTCGGTGCGGTGCGTATTGCAGCATGCCCTGTGTCTGTGCTAGAGCTGCCTTGGGTTTTTCTTGATCAGTTGGCCCTCCTGAGCCCCGGCTCTTCCAGGCACTGGGGTGGCCTTGCAGCAGGAGTGTTGTGGTGCACCCTCTGTGCTGGGGCTTTTTCCCTGTTCCTGCAGAGCTGGAAGTACAGTTGTTCCCTTTCTACAGATGAAACATGAGGTACCAAAGGTGGTGACCTAAAGTACAGAAATATGTAGTTTCTTGTAGGTTGAATAATGCTCCTAAATAAGAATTCAATGCTAAGTGACCAGCCTAGGATGACATCAGAGGGGGATCTTTTAGAGGGAAATGGAAGTACAGCAATTTGAATCCCTAGAGTAAATCCTAACTCCTTGTTGTTTCCCTGGACTTACTACTCTTTTTCTCACCTGTTTTATTAGATGAGTCTGTTCTGCACAAGTTGAGTTTTTTTGCACACTTATAAAAAAGACTAATTAGCATTTTGCAATGCTGAGCATCATATTGTGTCTCTGAAGTGATTTGGAATTACAAAGAAGCTTAGGAAGAGGAAAAGGGAAGATAGATGGGGAAAAGACCTAGTTCACTGAAGGGCAAGAAATGTAAAGTTAACAGCTGCAGCTCAATTTAGTGCCTAGAAAAGCTTTCCTGTTGGACAGAGTGTCTTTTTACCCATCTTTAAGGCTTTAGAAGCCTTAAGAAGTGTTAGTGAAAACACTTAGAAGTGTTTTCATTAACTAGCAGTAGATGGAGGAAGGAGAGAAACTCACCTTGCACATCTTTCCCTGTGTCTATCAGTAACTCAGAGCTGAGTAATTATCCAGCACTGTAGTTCTGGTTTCTGTGTGGAGAGGAAGGCAGGATGCCTGAAGAAGCATGGAATCTTATTCAGTTAGTGCTTAATGGCTTCATGGGAGCAATTTGTATTTGCTCCCCATGCTAATTTATTTGCCTTATTCTTTAAAGCTCTATCTATCCTCTTTACCCTGAAGAGACTCTCAAGTGTTCAGAGGAGTACAGCTATGTAGACCCTCATGAAGGTTTTATATATAACAATAAGAAAGGAATTCAGGAAATGATGTTGTAAAGAAACAAATCTTAAACTATTTTTGATATGAGGAGGACATGGAAAGGAAAAGACCTTTCTTCATCTTGGACAAGGATGAAAAATGGGGAAAGAAGTGCCCAGCAATTATTAGTATGAATTGTGTCACTTGCATTCATGCACGCTCAGCAGGTGTGAAACCACACTTAAAATTCAGCCCCAGCCATTTAATTTACAGCATACTGTATGCTGAGGCAAAAGTCATACCTTGAAGGGCATCTGGAATAATTTGATTAGCTCATGTTGCGTTAACTGCCTAAGAATCCCCTAAGCTAGAATGTATAATCTTGAGTCTCTTCCCTTTTCTACTTCATCAACCTTCTTTTGCTTCTAATGCCATATAATAATTTGCTTTAAACTAGGAATAGATATTTGCTGCTTCTGGTCAGATTGTAGAATAGGAACATTAAGTCGTAAATGCTTGGGGCAAAGATAAATGTAGTTGTAAAGGGCATAACAGCAAATGATCATGAATTTATGTGAAGTTGTGTTTATTTTTAATCAATCTTGTTTATTTATCTTAGTGATATTGTGTCTTGTTTTTTTACAAATGATTTTCTATATTAGCAGTTGTGTTTTTCCTTGCCCTTTAAGTTTTTAATTTAGTGATTTTCTTTGCTGATTACTCTTTTTCAATAACATTTTCTACTTACTGTCCTTGAGAATTTTTTGTACATTAAATGTTCTCTCTTCAATGGATTTTTTCCAGGTCATTATGCTTATATTTGCTGCTGCATTCTGGGAAAACAAATTGTTGAATAATGCTTTTTAATTCAAGATTCTGTGAGAATGCAAGATACTCTCAATTTTGAGATTGCTCTTTTTTTATTTATGCATATCTCTTTGATAGCAAATTGTATTTAATAATGCTGGAACATTTTCTAGGTGCCATAAAACGGAAGGTGGAGTTAGAGTGGGGTACAGAGGACACAGAATATCTTCAGAAGGTGCAAACTCACGTGGAAGGAGCATTAAATGAATTAAAACCTGACATCGTTGTTTATAATGCTGGGACTGATATTCTAGATGGTGATCCTTTGGGAGGACTTGCTATTTCGCCCCAGGTTTGTATAATACTGCAATATGTACAGAGCTCCTCTTCTCAACAGATACCGAAGGTAGACCTTAAAATGAATTACTTGGGGAAGCTTGTTAGGCGAAGGCGAGAAGAATATTTCAGCTGAAGAGGACCTGATTCTGTAACAGATGCATTTTTCTGCCCTTTCCCCATTTTTATTTTGTCTTCCTTTGCTAATGTGAAATATTTATTCTTCATGTGCCCATTGAAATATTCCTCATCTTTTCTCTAAGTTATAGAGAATTATTCCTCTAAATTATTCCTCTTGAACATCCAAATAGTACCCAGAGAGGTGTATCTTTTCACTCTTAACTTATTTTTTCCTATGTTTGGGAAGTCCTTCCTCCTGCCCTCAGCCCTGTTCTGTGGTTTCTCCTGCCATCTCCCCCAGCAGGTACCTTGCACACCATTTCCTCACTGTGCTCTTCTGTTTCAAGCTATTCTGGTATGCTTCAATTCTAGCTACTTTGTACACCTCTATCTGCAAATTCTTAACAGTTTATTTATGCATTTTTTTCTATTGAAATATCCTTTTTCATTTCAGCTTTATTTTTTTGCCATTTCTGTTTCATGTTTTTACTCCCTAATGTAGTTCTTGTTTCTAAATAGCTTCTTAGGCGAATTGATTTTCCTGATGTAACAGATTCCCTTCTTCTCAAAACACAAAAACTTGCTTATTTCTTCCAGTTCCTCTGTGATTTCTTCTCTGAGAATTCCTTAGTCTTTCTGCTTTTATATCTGTTCTTTTTTTGCTCTCTACAACTTCAATACAGGAAAAAAAAAATGCATTGAACTGCCAGAATTCTTTCTAACTGAGCAATCACTTAGCCTGCTTAGTGGCTGTTTTGAGGTACCTCAATTCTCAGGCTTGTTTAGAGCCCTTATCCCTGCTGCTTTTGTTGACTTTCTTATGCAATTGCTCATTCTTGCAGTCTATGTAACTGGGGAGTCTGGTGTTTTCTGAGTGCCTGCAAAGCCCTTCCTGGGTTGGGCTGGAACAACTGAAGTGCACTAGATCCTCAGGCTTTATTCTTGTGATCGTGTAGAAGTCTCCAATTGGAAAGAAGTGCTAAAGGGCTTGGAGTCCAGTTTTTAGCTGGGAGAAGATATTGCTTGAGCTGCATGTTAATGGAACAGAGCTTCTCAGAAAGGAGGGACCACCAAGGAAATAGAGAGTGATGGTGTATGTTAAGGAATTTAAAATGTGCTTTTTAAATTTTGTGCTGTGTGAGAGAATGCTGTTAGCTGCTAAGGAAAATGAATTGCTGTGCCTTGCTGGTGCTATGTAAAGGAGAGACTGTAGGGGCTGGGGGAAAAGAAAAAAGGTGAAGATGGATTTGAATAGAAGCTGAGTTAAAAAGCAGAGTATCACTCTCCAAGCAGCCACTGGTTCAGCTACCTGATTGGAGAAAACATTTCTGCAGCTCAGGGTTTTATTTCTTTAATTGCTGAGTAGACTTTGTCTTTGATCTTATTTGCTACATGTGAATGACGTTTGACCAGTCTTGGCAAATTCTCAGGCTATTGGAAATACCCAAACTATAAATGCTACTAGTGGCACTTGGCAATTAAATTATAGCCAGAATATTTGGGAAGAAGCATGCAAGTTCCTGCTGTTATTTTCAGCATTTGTATTTTCTTTTTGGGTAACAACCAAATGCTAAAAAATCAAGTCTTTCTTCAATACTTGCAGAACTGTCCAGTAGAGATCAAGGAGGAGGGATGAGGAAGTTAGGCTCACATGAGCTGTGCCTCTTTACAGTTCTTGTGTCATAATGTTTTCTGTATCCAATGATGGTTGTCTAGGGACTTAGAGCTCATTCTGTTTTTTCTTTTAAGGAATTACTCCTAATAAAATACTTGTTTCCTTTGTCTTATTTTAATTTTAGTCCTGCTTTCTTTTCTTTTCTAGGCCTTTCAAGCTATAAAGAAACCTCTATCATTGCATGGTTTTACAAAACATTTGCAGTTAGATTTGAATTTTATTCCTTCCTTTTACCACATACCTTTTTGGTTTCTCTTTCTCTTTTTTGGTAAAGCAGTATTCCCTAATTTAGCTACAGAAAAGGGTTCCTCTGCTTTTACTCTCCAACTAGCATATGTTTATTTTGTACCACTTCTGCTTCTTTATGATTTTCTATATTTCGTAGCATTTTTAATCCTTTTTTCTTATTCCAACTCTGATTTCCTTCACACCGAAATTTAGAGCTGATACTCTTCTAGCATAAAATAAAGACTTTTATTAACGAAACTAGAAGCTTAAAATTAAGCTAATGGCTGCTGATATGTGAGATCTGATTTGAATTTTCCATTCTCCTGCAGGCTTGTGGGAAAACTGATCTGGTTGCTTAGCATCTGCCTAAGAAGAGCAAGACTAGTAGAGTAAGACTAAGGAGCACTACAGAAGTTAGGCACAAACAAGTGTTGTGAATTTGGGCAATTTTTGTCTCAGTTCATCACCTGTTTCATGCAATGAGTTTAGATTTTATGATTTTTGGGCAAGAATTCTTCTAGGATATTTTATAAGGAGGCTTCAGTCTATTGTATCCTCTAAAAACAAAGTAAAAGACATTTGGGGTATTTTTTTTTAAGACTGAACTTTTAAAGCTGTTCTAGAGTCTTGAAAGTAGTTTGTTCCTAATATAAAATGTAGGGCTTAGCCACTTATCCAATGCTATAAATCATAGACTAGAAGTCTAAAAACTAAAATACTGTATTTATATCCACTTTTTTGTAATTGTTTTAAATACGTAGGGGATTGTGAAGCGAGATGAAATAGTATTCAAGGCTGCCAGAAGCCGCAGAGTCCCAATCCTGATGGTGACGTCTGGAGGCTATCAGAAGAGGACGGCGCGGATTATTGCTGATTCTATTATTAATCTGCACAACCTGGGTCTTATTGACAAGGAGCTAGCAACCAGTGGAGCTGAAAATCCTAAGGTAGAACAGATGCTTAGGAAATGTACTAAAGACTTAACCAATTTGTCATTGCAATGACAAGATCCTAAATATTAGGAATCAATTTACTGTTTCAGGAAAAGGAGGTCTCCACATCATTAACAGGGTTTAATATTTTTTTAAAAAAGAATTTAGCTTGAGTTTAGAATAACAAAGCATATTGTCACAGAATAACTGTGTTTGTATCCTGAACTGATCTTGAAGAAAGGCAACCTGTCCTTGTGAACTAATTTAGACTTACATTGAAAAGTTTTTCAGTTGATTGTTTTACTGTAGAAAACATTAATTGCTTCTTATTGCTGTGGATTTTCTGGTATGTATAGAGCTGTGTAGTTGGTATCCAAAGACTGCCACCTACATTTCAGATGATATGATTTTGACAGTGATGAGGGAAATATGGGCTAAACTCAACTTGTAATTTTGCCTCATATATTATGTTTTTTTTAAATTATAAGAATTCTGTGCAGTCTTCAATTGTTAGCTTAATGCTAAAATTTATGTGCAATACTATGAGTAATGGTTTGATTATTTATTTTTAAGCCATAATCTATTAGAATGAAAGTTTATTAATTTCTAATTTATTCCTACTGTTGGCAATGACTTCAATCCTACTTTATAAACAACTTTAGAAAAGGAATATGA
>NW_010588917.1:22211-45338 GCF_000705375.1 Tinamus guttatus | reverse complement strand
AGTCTGTTTTCTACATTTCTCAAAATGAGGCCTGCATGTAAAAGACAATTTCTATGCACTGAAGATAGCATAATTTTAGAGTTCTGAGAAATCTTCTTCAAGTAGAAGAAGTTCAAGTAGAAATCTTGTTCAAGTAGAAGTTCAGAAAACCTGTTGTTGTAATAAGATGGTACGAACCAGCTCATGTCATGTATAAATCATCATAGGAGAGTTCATATTGACTTTTTTCTACTAGTTTTATGTTTTAATTATCAGACTGATGGTAATCATAGTTGTAGTCAGTTGATAATCAAGTGTTTTGTATTTAGAATAATAATACAGTGAAATTACTACTCTAAGCTGACATGATATCTTTATGTAAATTTTTAGGAGACACTGATTTGAGAACAAAATATATTCACAAGCAAGCTACATGTGTTTATTAACAGCAAAGTCTATTTACTTTGTATTAGAAACTCTTTGTAGTATTAGATCCTAAATTTATTGGAATGCATATTTTTCAGGACATTTTTAACTTCTAAGCATTCACTGCACAAGATTCACGTGCTAAGGTTCCTCCCTTAGAAAGAGGCACCAATATTTTCCTTATGGTAGTAAAATCAGTGTATGAGCCACTGAAAAATGTTTAAATCTAATTAGAATTCTTACCTCAATGCTAATTTTGAGATTGATAGTTTTTTGTTTGTAGGAATTTGCACAGTTCTGGTTTGTTTTAAACAGATTTGGCATATTGCACTAATCTAGAGTTGCAACACTGTTATTAAAAAGCACTTTTATTTGTAGATGGGTACTCAAAGTACTAATGTTGAAATGTATTATTTTTTCAATACTATGTTACTTAAGATGTTGTTGTTGTTTCCTATAATTTTTATAAAATTATAAATTATATTTCTATGAACTAAAATGCTGCAGTAGTGCCATATGGTCTTTTCCAAAACACTTTCTGTTTGTGTTAACATGTTTATATTACTTTACCTCATTGGAAATTAAAATGTTGAATAATGTGGACTGATTATTTCCTTTCATTTTACATATCTTGAGTGACAAATTATTTTTAATGAACTAGTTAATTGAAGACAAGGTGCATTCTTCATATGTAAAATGTTACTGAAATTCCAGTATTTCTTGAGGTGAAGACTCAAATACTTGTTAACAAGTAGATGGTTCTTCTGAAAGGTAATGCGTTGAACTTTAAAAGTGAGTTTAGAAACTGTGTCCAAATTCTTTGAAAGTCATTGTCATATAGTCACTTACTGATTCTAGACTCAAATACTTGTTAACAAGTAGATGGATCTTCTGAAAGGTAATGTGTTGAACTTTAAAAGTGAGTTTGGAAACTGTGTCCAAATTCTTTGGAAGTCATTGTCATATAGTCACTTACTGTTTCTAATATGTTCTTTCACTTATTTTAACTCCTGTTAAGTTATTACAGCTATTAAGGTATAAACTTAGGTTGTGTAAGGACAGTAGTTGTTTGCTAGAGGTCTTTTAAAATAAATGTCATTTCAGAGGGATAACTAAATACTTGCCTCAGTTTTTAAAGGAAAATTTGTGAATGCTTAAAACACTGGCATGCTGAATTTATTTTTAGTGTTTGCTGTCAAGTTAAGCTCAGGAAACAGTTTGTATTTCAAAAATTGAAATTTGGTGTAGTATTTGAGCTAAAAAGGTAGAAGATGAACTCATACACCTTATGAAGCTATTTGCTTCATATATTTATGAAGATAAATGGCCATTGTCTTTTAAAACAAAGTATGAGTTGAAAGATTTTATGGAATCTACATATATGTGAAGCAAATGCCAGGACTTTTCATATGCCTTTTTTCTTAGGTATTATTTCCTTTTATCATATAACATAATAAAAATGATTCCCGTATTGTTCAGCATACTTCTGATGGTTCTTACTGGAAACATTGTAGCTACCAGTAACTAAAAATGTTTAGCTCTGACAAAAGATTTGTGGGCCTCTAAGAAAAAGCTCAAAACAGATAACCTAAGTGATAATGTGGAAGTGGCAATTAAGAAAATGAATTAGTCTGGTGTAGGTAGTACATGTGTTTGGTAAATAATAACTATCATGACTCCCAAGGTCCCTGCACTTTGCTACCTGCATTGTTAAACCACCTGAAAAGCTTCTGCTAAATATATTAGTGTTAAATATATTTTAGAAACTATGAGGAAGATCCCTAAGGGTTTGTACTTATCCATGGAACTAAACAATGCACATAGAGCTAGGATTGGAGAATAGAGTTTTGCACTTGTGAAATAGGTATAAACCATGCTCAAAGCAGCATCCTATGAGGAGCATATAAAGCCAGAGAGGAGCTTGTTATCCTATTATTGAACAGAATTTGTAACTGAGTACTGTAAGTCAAAGAATTATTTTACATGGTAGAAATAAATGGGGCTATGAAAACAAAGAAGTCTCAAACCTTCCATCTTTGAGAAGGAGAGAGATCACGTTGTGTCCATCTTTCCACTCTGCAGTACCATTTCTAGTCTTTAGTTCTGTAGATAGTGCTCATCTTTCATTTTTGTTTTTGTTTCTAGATGTAAACATTGTCACAAGGATGCAGTTTTCAAGTGGAAGTTGTAGGAAACAGCCTTGTTTTGATTTCTGGAGGAGAGGCATATACATTCCACCAACTTGCTTCCTCAGCAATTTCTTCTGATACCTCCTCCTTGCATTTAATGACTTACAAACACATCATATAGTCAAGTAACTTCTCTGTAGCTCAGACAAAGATAAATAAACCCATGCACCTCAAGCAAACTTTGCTCATGACTCTCTCTAGAGTAGGTAGTGTTAGAAAACTTTAGGAATTCCCAATAAGAGAATTCATTTTAATGTTCACAATTTGGAAACATTTGAAGTGTTTAAGATTTAGGTCTTTCATTGAAATGTAGAAAAGGTCCTTGTTTTACCCACACCTTAATTAAAAGCAGGTGCATGCTTTATGAATACTGCAGTAAGAAGATGATTCCAGTGGCTCTGTCAAATGTCAAGATAGGTCTAATTTATCCAGCAAGCATTCATTCTTTAGGAAATATGGTACTAAAAAAATGATAGGACCGTACATTTTATAATTAGATAAAAACAAAAACTAACTTATATGAAAGCTGGAAAGTCATATACCTGCCATGATACAAACATTACTAGTTTTAGTCAGATTGTCGTAACTCAGGAAGTACAGGCTCTGATCCAGCTTCATTTGCTTAATAAAAAAACTTGTTCTCATGCTAGTTAAATATATTAAAAAAAAAATCCAAGGAAAGACTTGCTTTTAAGAAATGTTATGTCTTATTTAACACTTTTTCTGAATGCATAGCTTGTTAAATTCTAAGCTAAGGATGAAAAGCAAAGTTCAATATTAATATTGTTCAGAAGCTCTTTCCAGAACTACTTATACCTCTCAAGTTGTGTGCCAGTAGCAACTGGAAGAATATGCTCCAGGTAGGTGTTGAGGGTGCATGAATAGCTATTCAGAAATAGCTTGCTCCTTGATGAATTTACAGTGCTTTTCCTAAAGTGTTTCAGCAGGGAGATGCCTTTTGCTATATTTTACACAGCAAGAAGTATAAGGTTGAGTTCTCCACTCAGTGTGCAAAGCATCTTGGCAATTTAGTCAAAAAAGGATACTACTAATTTATCCTTTTTTTCCTGAAACCTTTTGTGTGTACATAAGAATATCTCTTCAGTTAAAGTTTCGTAGTGTCTTAAATAACATACCACAATGGAATGTCACTTAGATATCTGCTATTGTACTGACATGTTGCACTACCTCATTCCTGCATAGAAACTATTGTAAGTTTTGTATGGTATTTCTAGACATTTTTTTGTCTACAGGATGTCAATCACTGTTACTGTCATTTCAAGTGATACAATTTGAATAATGGATGTAGTGAAAGTACTACAAAGTTATGGTCTCATATGGTACTTGAAGTTGTAAATTTGATACTCTGCAGTATTTAATTTTAACTTTTCAGATCTTAATCATACTTCAAGAAATGGAATGTTCAAACTAGCAATTAAGATGATTCACTGGATTTTCAGAGAGAGGCTAGATGGCCTCATTTTGTGAAATTCTTGGTTTATGCAGGACACAGTAGCACAAATGACCATTTATAGTTCTCCTTTAGATGCTTGTTTTATATGCACAAATTGTTCATTCTGCCTACTCGTAATTTGCACAAACCAACAACGTACACAAATGGGAGCATGGAAAGGTGAGAGTTACAATTTAAATGTGTAGCCTTCTGTGCCAGCTCATTGAATTAAGGCATGTCATGAAGTGTGGTGGCAGTGCTGGGGAGCTGCAGATTCTTTTAGAGCTTGTACTTGAAAGCAGTATTAGGAAATGGAAAATGTTTGGTTTTGACCTATGAAAACAAATACTCATGTCTGAAAGTGGTAACAAGCTGTAATACATAGCTGTTTTTCACAGTGTAGTAGCAATAATTCTGTCCTATTTTTAAACACCTGAAGCTCTTGATGTAATGTGCCTACAAAGCTTTAGGATAGAAAGCTGAATCACCAAATGAAGAATGCGAGAGACTGAATCCAAAACAATTACCATCTGTTTATATTCTTCCTGATTAAAAGGGAAGGCTGATTTTTGCCATATGCTGCAACAAAATCAGGTGTTTCTGTGTGGCAGCATAGATATTTTCAAGTTCACAACTAGAGAATTATACATGTGATCTCTCTTTCAGACTCTAAATTTCTTCAAATCAGTTGATGAAATTAAACATTTTCAGGGTACGGATAAAATCAAAGATAAAACTTACTTTGCTCTAGAGATGAGCAATCATTACTTAGGCCCCATCTAGGACAGTCTAAAACAAATAGCTGTGGGATGTACGCTTATTTGAATGTTTTACTGATTAAGGTCAATTCTTTTTAAATTAATATGGAGGGGGAGGGTGTACTGGAGTTCTTGCCAAGAGACTGGGTTTGTAGATTTTCGTTTGCGTGTGAGGTCTTTCCCAACTAAGCACCAGGAATATTTAGGCTTAGCTGTATGCAGTATAAAACTATAAAGTTTGGTCTAATCTTCACCGCAAAGATACTGCTAGGCAAAAAAAAACCCTTGCAAGCCCCCAGACCCACAGCCTGTGGTGGTAATGCTATCAGCAAACAGTGCTTGCACAGCAGAGATGTTTCTTTGCTCGGATGCTTGTTTCTTTTTCTAAGGCACCCTCAAAGAGCTAAAGATTTTATAGGCAGTAAGAAAGTCTTTCAACACCTTGATAACAAGCTCTTTGAAATGCAGTGACTTTATGGATACTTGCTTTCTCAATGGGAAACATTATTATTCATACAAAACATATGTACTTCCACTGACACACTCATAGTGTGTTAGGAAAAGAGCTTGTCACTTCTGAGGTGGGTATCACCCTGCTGGTCACAGGGGCAGTTTCACTGGAAGACACTTAGAAATGTAGAAATACACTTTTCAAAACTTTAAATGAGCGTGCAAGGGGGTTGTGTCCCCAGTGTCCAGCGCAGGGCTACAAGGATGATCAGGGGCCTGGAACATCTGCCCTATGAGGAGAGGCTGAGGGAGCTGGGCCTGTTCAGCTGGAGAAGAGAAGGCTGAGAGGGGACCTGAGCAGTGTCTAGAAGTACCTCAAGGGAGGCAGTGAGGAAGATGGTGCTGGCCTCTTTTCACTGGTGGCCACCGACAGAACTAGAGGAAATGGCCATAAACTGAAGCATCAAAAGTTCCACAGGAACTTAAGGAAAAATTTCTTAACAGTGAGGGTGACAGAGCCCTGGAACAGGCTGCCCAGAGAGGTTGTGGAGGCTCCTTCTCTGGAGATCTTCAAACCCGCTTGGACGCAGTCCTGTGCCACGTGCTCTAGGTGCCCCTGCGTGTGCAGGAGGGTTGGACTAGATGATCTCTAGAGGTCCCTTCCAACCTTTAGCTTCCTATGATTGTGTTAGTGAGGAGAGTTCTAGGTGTGAAATTGGGGTAGCCACCAAGTGGCGTGTTTTCATTTTGATGGGAGCTGCCTTTGGAGAGAAGGCGGCTGTGACCCACCCCAGCCAGTGGCTGTGAATCAGCCCTGTCTGAAGGGGAAAGTTCAGTCTGCGCAAGGAGAGGGAAGGTATCAAGACTTGGAGAAGGACAACTACTGAAAGTTACAGCATGTGATTGAAGTTGAGTTGGTTCAATGTTTGTAAATGCTCTAATTGTTTGTTTATAATTCTCTTTTTGGCAGTGGCTCAGGTTTGTCAAACTGGACTCCTGTATATTTAATACTTATGGCTCTGGCTGTATCTTACTACTTTCTTCTTCTATTGTAGCAGTTTTGCAGTTCAGCTACTGAAAATGAGATGGAAAAAGTTTGGCAAATCAAAGGGCTGGCTGCATTCTTCTTCCTTTGACTATTTGGAAGAATTCCATGAAGATTAAAACCATAGATCTGAAACAAAATTTGCTGCTATCATAATGCTACTTCTATTGTTCCTATGAAAGGGTTTGCTTTTCCTTTGCATTCTGTGCAGGAGTTTTTCAACTTTTTTTTTTTTTTTTTTGGTGAGAGGGAGGGACTTGATAACCCTGTATCATCAGTGAGAGGACTGGTCATTTTTGACAATTGCCAATGCATAAATGGATTTGTGTGTATGAAAATTAGGCATGGTTTTTTTGAAAGGTCCTGTGTGTTATTGGATATAACTGCAGTATTCTGCTCTAACTGTCTTCTGGGGTGTGCCCATGTACATACTGTAAAGAAATTGGTGCGCATTTAATTAGAAGATTAAAAAAATATATTTTAAAAAAGTTAAAATGCAGCTAGTAGGCAACTATGTTAGCAAAACAAGGAAGAGAGATGGACGGGCAATGGATGAATTGTCAGCCTGACAACTGGAAAGCTTTTTTTTTTTTTTTTTTTTTTTCTCCCCTGTTGGTAGCAATAACTTGTAGAGTTGGTGAGGGCACAAAACCTCTGTAGCCAATTACCAAGGTATCCAGATTTCTTGTAAAATTTCTTCTCAGACTGTATCAGAGATTACAAAGTTCCAGTTTAATTTTTGTTGCATGGAAGTTCAAGATAAAAATACCATTGCTGTCTGTATATGTATGCACATTCTATGCTGTGCCATGACTGACTGATGTGTAACCAGACTATGGAATGTGGAGAAGAACATAAGCTTTTTTCTCTGTATTTCAGTTCTCAGCTTCATCTGATTCAAGGACCTGCGGTTGAGAATAATCGCCTTTATTGTCATGAAAATAAGATCTCTGAGACAATGTGCCTCTTGGAGATAGGAACAGGAATCCTAATTAAGCATGAGCATGTTAAGTTATAGGCTAATTATGTTTTCCATCTGTTACCTAATAGGACTTAGTAACACTGGGATTTAAGGGTTGTCAATTTTTACTGCTATACCTGGCTATCTCTGCCAAGGCCAACAATGAAACGAGTGCATTAAGATAATAAATCTCCAGTGAACAGACTAAGATGTTTATTTTGGATGAACAAGGCTACATGTAAAACTGGGGTGTGTTGTGAGTTGATTGGTTACTGGAGGTGGGAGTATTTTAAGTTGAACACTTTGGTAATAAGCTTTGGTTGTGGGAACATTTGAGCCTGAAACGTGAAAGAATGCAGACCTTTCAAAACAGGGTATGTGAGAGGAATGTATGATTTAGTGTTTCCATTTCCATAGAGGAAATAGCAATACTTTGCTTGAACCAAATGATAAATTTCCTTTAAACTTAGTCATATGATGATGAGAGAAATAAATTGCCTCTAAACTTTTGTCAAAGCAGTTAAGGAAAAAGTTAGGTATCATAGTGACCTGCAGTTACAGCAGGAGGCATTAGCAGAGCAATGCCAGTTACTAAGGAGAGCATCACGTTTGTTTTTCCTATTTAAAGAAGTTCCATAACTGCCTTAGAAAAATACAGTTCTTAATCTGAATCAGGCTTAGTTTCTCTGATTATTGCACTCTCATAGACATTATTTTTAGATATTATTTTAGATAAAAACACCTTTGTTCCTTGAAGTAACAGATAGCTGGGGAGGCAATGTTTTCATTAGGGTTTCTGCGTTTGAGCTTTTTGACAGCATATGTTTTTTTGAAGTGTATGTTCTTCAGCACAGTTTCTAACTGCATATTGCAGAGAAATGTGTGTCTGTGGTGGGGGGAGTCTGCACTGCATCTTGGTACTTCGGTTATCACAACGTTTGTGGGGTTTTTTTGAGTTCTCTGGGTAGGATTAAAACTGGATATAACTGGGAAGAGCTTTTGATATGGGGGAGAATGCAGAGTTGTAATCAAGTGTGATAAGGTTTTAGAATACATACATTTAAATATCAATGAAGATCAGTGTTGCTTTTATGTCATTACTGTCATTTTTAGTGCTTATGTCTGACAACGGTCTTTTGACGCTGCTTCGGGTATAAAAAATATATATATATTTTTGGGTGGATCAGGAGGATGGGGATTCAGCTATACAGATTTAAGCAATTTAGCAGCCTACCACAGTGGAGATTCCTGAGCCTCAGAATACTGCTCAACAGTATGATGTGTCTATGAGGTCTTCTAAGATGAAAACAATTAGTTCTTTAGGCACACAGATTGACACTTACTGTGATTCTCCCAGGGATTAACTTGCCTGGCTCCCTCATAGCATTATACAAGGACAGGTAGTCACGTGTGATTCGAAGTCTGAGGCATTTAACTATGCCCGTTATGCCAGTGTACTCTTTCCAGTAATCCAATTAAAGCTGCTTCCCTGAAAGAATTTCTTGTTCCCTAACTCAGTGAGATTATCTGTGTGGTTAATATCAAGAATATCTATATATATATGTAGTGGCAGGAGCAATTGGAGTCTTGTAAGATGGAGCCCTGCAGAGACCTGTGGTCTTGGGCTAGGAACAGGTAGATAACAGCTCTGGCTAAACAGCTAGGTAGCATAACATCTGGAGGCTTATTAAAATAAGTTATTAAAAATTAAGTTATTTAAACTTCTACTGCATTTATAACAAATAAAGTGTTTGCAATTAAAAAATAAAAGTGCTCAGTTTAACAAGCTTTGATCCACTGTGTAAATCTTTTCATGAGCTTCTGCTTGCTCTACGTCTTATTACATAACATAATTGTGTGGCCCAGCTTGTTTCCAGTAAATTGCCTCTCTGGCCCCGTGGCAATCTCACCACTGTCTCCTATTCAACCTCTCTCCACAGGAAAAGTCTGAGAAAACAGGGTAATGGGAAAGATGACCAGTGTTTACAATAAGCTAATGGGGAACCCAGCTGTTCCGATAGGTTGCATAATCTGCGGAGGAAAATCCAGTGCCTCGAAGAGAGCACACACCAATATTCCTCCTGCACTTTTAGAAGATGTGTTTTTAGCTTGGCACACAGTCCTCTTTAAACCCTCCAATCTGTCTTTGCTGAATTACTTGCTTATTAGAAAAGGGCCTAGCGGTTTTTTTTATTTTAGCTGAGGAAATCTCTTGAATGTGTGTTGAATTTGGAAGTCTGATTTGGCTCAATTAAAATGTGATTAGGTTTTCTGTCTCCATTGTAGAAGCTCTAAGTGCTCTGGAGAAACATTTAATGTTGAAGACTGGCCTGCTGGTTTTGGCTGGAATAAAGATAGAGAAATATGTTATGGTCTGAGAAATTCCAGGACTCCCACTAGGTCAAATTTTTTTCTCTCAACTATAACATTTCATCAAGTTTCCTAGTAACATGTCTCAATGCATTACAATGATTATTTGGAAATCCCCCAAATTTACAATGAACTGAGAGTATTTATTATATATGCTAGGTGGTGTGTTCGTAGAGATATCTGATTAAAATTATTTCCAGCCTTTCTGGTTTCAGGCTGAATTTGTCGCATGTCATGATTCTGCAGTATGATATGTATTTTTGACTGGATTAATTTGGTTACAGGAGTAATTATCCAGTTAATTACAATATCTATAATCAACCTAACCAGGCCAGATCCTGTCATTTAAATCTAGGCTGAAGCAGAAATGAGTTATACATTGTGAAGTGTACTTGGCATGATTAAAAACAAAACCTGGAGATGTAAAAACCTCTGAACGTGTCACTCGATTATAGCCAAAGGAACTGGGTACTCTTTATAATGTTTCATTTCAGTTTGTTCAATTCTTAATTTTTGCAAGAAGCCCTTCTAGCTGGTCTTTATTTGTGGGATGTTATTTTCCCAGTTGAAATACAAAAAGCTTAATTTTACCTGCTAAAGGTTTGCAGTGCACCTATTCTCTAATCTGAAACTGGGTGACAGCATAACTGAAACTTAGCAGACCTTTCTTGGCTTTGGTAGAGCGTGTTTGAGCACGTCGTTACGAGGTGTTCTAACAGGCCGCTGTCTGAGATGTCGTTTTCAGCTCAGCTCTTCTGAACAGAGCCACAAAACCCTTCTTTTGTTACCACTCCAGTCTGCAAATTTTGATAATATAGAAAGCTTACAATAAACTAGGACAATTATGTTTCATCAAATCTGAGCGTTCAAAAATATTTTTGACTGATATGCAGGATCTCCTAGACTTCCTGCTCTAGGATGTGGATGTTTCATGCCAGTTCCACAAGTCTTCCCAGTGAATGGCATGTTCCTTTCGAGAAGCAGAGCCAGCATACTGCAGCAGAGCATCCCTGCCGTTTCTTCCTGTGGTCCCACAAGTTGAGAACTTGTGCTTCCCCGTGTCCACCCTGTGCTGTCCTTGTAGAAATGTGAGGCTAATGCTGCGAGATGTCTGTGTTCATGCAAAACTACAGGTAGGACACCAGTTAGTACTAGCTTGGCTTCAAGTTTCCAAAACTCTTTGGGTAGCCAGTGCTTAAACGGTTCTTGATTTCAGTTGAGTAAAACGGATGTTAGGCACCTTAGCAGCTTTACCAAACACACCTGAAGCGAGTGGCCAAGGACTACATTGTAAATGATTTGCAAAGCTAAGGCCTGATTCCTGGGCTCAACTCCCTGTCCAGTACTTTAACCACTAGAGGACACTGCCCCATTATTATTTGGGAAATTAGGTGTTGCATGTTTAAAAATGCTAAGTCACAGGGCTTTTTCTACTGAGTTCACTTAACCTCAGATAAATTTTCTGTGTTTTTTTTTCTTTTTGTTTTTTCTTCGCACTCTAATTCTCCACAGTGATGCCATATGTTAAGATTCTACTTTAAGAACTGAATAAATGCCCAGGGAAAGATAACTTCAGGTGAAAGCAAATACCAGATCTTATTGCTCAGTGCCTTGAAGAAACCAGAGCACCACTAAAAGACCTGCAATATTAAGAGCAGTGCACTGGTTGGGTGCTCTCATCTGTGAGCAATCAGGAGGGTCATGCTTTGTGCTGTGCTCTCCTGAACCTTTGCTTTTAAGCGCTGCAGCAAGGCTTGTCTGAGAAAGTACATCCCTCTGCCTAGACTCACACCTTTCCTATGGGAAGCTTTGCTTCCTTTGCTGGAATGGAAGAAGGTGGAATTATTTTTGTTAGTGTTTTTACCTTAGAAACCTTGAGCTTCAAACTTAGACTCTCTGTCAAAAAGTGCTTTCTCTGTTTGTATCCAGACATAATATAGAGAAGTTTCAAGGTCAATTGATAGAATTAGTTACTGCTTTCACTTATCACAGTATTTAATTATATCTCATTGCTCAGTGGTATCAGGGGTGTATCTAGCTTTTAAATATCACGAGTGCATTCACAGAGCTGCTCCAACCATCAGGGATACCTGTATGCGGTAATAGATGTTCTCTGTTAAATCCCATAACTCACTTCTATTGTTCTGCCTTTGGAAGCCTTTCCTCATGAATCAGATAAATGCATCTCTTCGGGACCTGGTGGTTATATACCCTGCAGATTGGAAAAAGGTGATTTTCTGGCTGAAGTCGCAAAAGCAGGTTCTGCTCAGTTCCTGTGAACCGCTGAGAGATGACCAAGACTGAATCCAATTTGACAAAATGATAGTGTAACTATGAGGAAATGGGAAGGACTGGAAGTATTCATCAGTCAATTCCTACCCAGTTTCAATACTGGTGTACCCATATGTATTATATAAAAATGTATTATATAAAAACTGATTATGTTTATCTGCAACGCAGTTTGCATTGATTATCAGCAGCTTCCTATATGATTGTTTAATATTCATGGTAGTATCTGTTCTGTGCAGTATCTATATGCAGTATATAAGTTATCCAAAATACCTCTTTTAAGTGAGATATTCTCTATAGTTATATTTAATGATGGAGATGCAGACAACCTCATGGAGCCCAAGAAATAGGAAAAATAATGGAAATATGGTAGATGAATAATATAGTCCACATGTATGATCATGGCTTTTCTCTACAGCCTACTCTAATGTGTTCTTATTTTCTTTTTGAATCAAGTAAATCCATGATTCTCTTATACCAAAAGTGTGGTCATCTCCTGCAGTTTGCCTAAGGATGCCTACCCACTACAGACAAACAAACCAGGTGAATCCAAATGTATGGATGCGAGTATGCCATGTATGACAAAACTTTTATAGAAAATGTAATAGCTTTGTTTTTAACAAGCATTTTTTTATAAATACATTCTCTATTGAAGTCCTGGCCTTTTTTAAAACCTAATGCTGCTATTCTAAATCATTTTAATGGTCTGATATGGAAGTGCCATTGGTCACCTAATTTTCATCATGTTTCTGAATTTGAAATGGTTATCACTCATAAGCATAGGTGAAGCTCATGAGTGAATTTAATGTGAGTTTTGTTATGAGTGAGCAAAGCGAATCTTGGAGTGAAGTCTGTCCTCATACTCTGGGTAAAAATGTCTGGCTAGTGGCCTAGGTGTGGTAATACTCACTTTCCTTTAACCCACAGACAGTTTTGGCAATGTTAGCGAAAATGGGTATGTGCACCCTGAGGTTCAGTTCTGTTTAGCACCATCTCCAAAGGGCTCCCTGGTTGCTCCTTTTACCTGGGGCACAAGAGATGTGTCCCCATCCCAGCTCAGGTGCTGAGGACGCTCACTGTGCTCGCTCCAAGCAAGGTTTCCGAAGCTCTTTGGGTGTTTCAGCTGTGTCACCAGTGACAGCTAAACTGGGCTGGGCCTGGGGCGTTGGGCAGAGAAGTAAATGGTAGCTGTGCTGTTAAGTGCAGTTACAAGTAAAAAATTATACTGCCCACTCGTTCATCCTTTTGTTGTTTTAGCTTGATTCCAACAAGGCCAAATAAATGATCTTAGTTAATGGCTATAAACTTGGATTTAGCTTAATCGCTGATTCATTCCAACTGCTGCGGGCTGCAGATGGAAATGATACCAAGATTTAGCCTCTGGGTCATCTGTTATTAGTGTTTAAGGATGTCATTTAATGGAGTACACTCCTTGCCTGTTGCCCAATGTCTGTCTGTCTCTGCCTCTCTCGCACTTTTTTAATCATCAGAGTTACTTTGTAGTTCTTCTCTGAACTTCCCTTTCTTTCATCTCTGTGAGGACTCGTTCACATCCATAAAAAAGCTATATGCTGCAGTGGCCTGGATTCTGTGTATATTTGTGTGTGCCTTGCCCTGAACTGTTGTTTTCTACACCAAAAGCACCAAACCAGCAGTGTGAGATACAAACTCACTGAAAAGCACAAGAGACATTCAGATTTGTCTATACAGTTTATTAGTAGATTCTGCTTAAAGTTTGCTGTTGCTTTGCCAAATCAATAAAAGTTTGCTAGCAGGGGCCTGTTCCAAAGCATTAAGCGGCTGTTGTCCAGCTCTTTGGATAGGTTTCAGTGCGGGGAGCGTTTGCCAACACTGCTGGTTTTGTCGAAGCAGCTAGTCCAGCGCTGGCCTCGCCAGCACGCGCGGGGCCTGCTGCTGGCGGTGCCACACCAGAGCTTCCCCGGCCTTCAGCCTGGCAGCTGGAAAGCTTCACCGTTTCCCTTCTGTTTTGCTGTTAAGGTGCATAAAAACTTCCATTTGTGAGGAACAACTTGAACTTCAAGGAGTGGGTAGACACGGGGGGTGTCCAGAATTGAGATTCAGGCTCTTGGAGTTCTGGCAGTGATAGGGCAGTGCTTTGAAATGCTCAGACTCATAGCACCCAAGCAGCCCGTGTAGGATGCCACTGCTCCACGGGTACTCGGGAAATACAGGAGGGAGCAGCATGGACACACCAGGCAGAGGGCTTGGGACCTTTTGGCTAGAGCTGTCAATATATCAATACCTGGTGGCTGTTGGTTTCAGAGCTCACACTGGAATGCAGCAGTGGGTGTAGCCTTGAGTGCCAAGAACTGTTGTTCTGGCTGGTTTGCTGTACTGCGAGCCTTGAGGAAGAAGGAGTCAATGAGACAAGGACCTAGTTGAATTTTAAAGTACTTCTTGGTAAACTTCTTGGTTTATTCATTATTTAAAAGCCTTTTTTTTTTTTTTTTTTTGTACCATAGGCCTGGTGATTAAATACCATGTTAAAAGGTGTGCACACACACATGTATATCAATCACTAAATCACAACTGCTACATTAGATACTGAAAAGGCAATCCAAATATTAATTTTAGCAATATTCTGGAAATTATTTTAGATGCCTGCCTTTTATGTCTTTGACATGGACTTTTAAAGTGAGTTATCCATGCATTTTTGGATTTTTTTTTTTTTTTGCACTGGGAATACAGAAGAACTCATTTAGATCCTCATAATTGTTCTTGGAATTTCTCTTTGGATGCAGATTTTGGCGCCGATGATTCTTTAAGTGAAACAATCCTGTATCTGGATCTCATTCATCACAGATCTTGAAAAGAAATATGTCCTGGCTTTTGAATACTGACATGGAATTTTTCAAATGATGAATTCAAGCTACAAAGTATATGTACATTTAAATGCAAGTTCCTTAAATATGTAGGCCTTGTGTAGATCAGATTTGCATAGATATGGGATATATACCTGTGTTAGATTAAGCTGGGTTTAAATATGGTAATATTTGCCAAATAAATAAGTTTCCTTCTTGATTTCTGTTTAATCAGACATCATGAATGAAAACTGAAGGCATTATTGTATTTTCTGTTTTTGACTACTTGCATATGCTCTTTTTCCTTAGTGTTTTGAGCTGTGGTGTTTAGCTGTGGTGCTATGGATAGCATTGAGGAGACTTAAGTCTGGAATGGGGATTCTGTTAAGTACTGAACAACTGTAAAGTGCAAAGACAAAAAATAAGGTACAGAGGTAAAGAAGGTTTCCAGATTAAATGAGGTAATCGGTTTTCTCTGTCTCTGATCTCCATGCCTCGAGTTCTGAAAGGTGTTTAAGAGCTGTCATTGTCCCACTGCACTTAAATGTAACTACTCCTAGTATGTAAAATTAAGCTCATGCATATATCACCTCAAGTTCAGGGTTTATCACTTTAACTGGAGCAGGGTTGTTGGAGCCAATACTTTCTTCAAATGTGTCCCTGGAATTATGAAGTTGAGTATTTGGTTGTACTGAAGCAGCTCAGCAAATAGGAAAAAAGCCTAATAACTCCAAAACAGAGTTTCTAGATTTACGTAGTCTTTTGTCTCAAGCTTGACCTTAAAAAAGTAAAATAAAACAAACCAAAAAAAAAAAAGCATTTAGCAAGAAGGGAAGGATTAAGTCTTGTCTCTGTACTGACTAAATCCCTGGCCTCTGCTGAGAATGCCATTACTGGAGCCAGCAGTGGTCATATCTTTTTCTTTTTTTTTTTGTGGCTATCATAAATTATATTTATTAATGGCAGATTATATAAATTTCAGCCAAATCTTTATCAGCACTTAGGCCAGACACCAGATAAACGGTTGGCCACAATTCTGGTCTCTAATAAAATTGTACATGAAACTTGAACTCAATTTTGCAGTTTAAACACACACTTTAAAAAAAAAAAAAAAAAAAAAAAGAGCTGGTTTCTCAGTGGTGTAAGCTGGCAGCACTCCAGAAAGTCAGAGCTGCTCCACTGCTATGCATCAGATGAGGATCCAGCCCTTTTTTCGTAGTGGGAGAGTCCTGGCTCCTGCTCTGGCCCTCGCTGCGAGCGCAGCCCCGCTGGGGTGGCTGCTGCAGAGCTGCGCAGGGGGCAACGTGCAGCTCTGCTCTTTGGGAAGGTGCAGTGTGCACGGGCCACCCCACACCCCTCTTGTGTTTCCTTTCCAGGAAGCTCATGCTCTGCACTAAGATAAACCCCTCATCCTGGGAGATTTACCCTGCAGTGATGTGCTTGTGCACAGGGTCTGCACGTGCATGTTGTGTGTGCCTCAGCTCCTGGGACCTTGGTATCAAATTAAAGCAAACTGACAACACATGTAGCATAAAAGGTTTGTAACCGATACCACAGCAGCTCAGACAAAGTTATGGAGTGTAGCTCTTATGCTATTTTTCTAATTTTTTTTGAAGTCTTTGAAATACTTTTTGACATCTGCTCTTCGTTACACAACAATATAGCTATCTTTTTAGCAAAAGAGACATTTTTCATTATTCCTTTTAAAGTTAACAAACACATTTTAAAATGCCCAAGGTAACTGAGAGGGATTTACTTTCAGGTGATTTTGCCTGCAGTCCAACTACAGCCCAACTACAACATTAAGGTTTTTGTTCCATTTTTGCATTTACTTTGGTTACAGCTAAAATCATTTTTTCTTCAGGGTTTCTGGCTTTGTTTTTTTTATTAAAGAAATACTTTTACTTAGCCTGGATGGATGGTATGAAAGTCTGGCAGGAAATCTGAATCTTGCAGTACTTCAGGTACTGACGACATCAACAAAGCCATTTTGTCTGTTCTTTTTATGGACAACGTGGCCATATTGGATTTTGTTTTAATTCCAATTAAGATATTTCATGTACTTATACATCCAAATGCAGAAATATCTAAAATATGAAAGGATTTTAACATACCTGTATGAAAAATCATTAAACAGAGGTATTTGGTCCCTACGATTTGATGTCCCTCCTCCTGTCCCCCTTTTCCTGCCTCATTGTATTAGTTGAGTTTCTTTCTCTGAAACCTCAGAGCTGAATTTCCTTCTCTGAATCCCAGGGCTGTTTGCATATCATGGATGCTGTGAAGGAGAAGCTAGTGTGCTGGATTCTCGAAGGCAGGAGTGGGAGAATGTGCGGGGAAATGACAGCTCCAAGGTGCTCGTGGAAGGGGAGGTGTTGCCACCAGTTTGCATCGGGCTCTGCCTCCCTGCACGGAGGAATCTCTGACCCAAGACGTCCTGCTTCTGCCAGAGAAGGTGTTATTTTTTGAAGATATTTTGTTTTAGGATACTTATTAAGTTTTGAATAAGTAAGTATGGGGAAACATTTTTGATAGGAAAATACTAGTGGTCTTAACACTTGTCATATTTTAATAGTTGTAATTCTTTTATTTTGTATGTGTATGAGGGATTTTTATAACCTATAGAAGACTTGGAGATTTTAACTCCTATTTTAGAATAGAAATTCTACATTAGATTTATTTTTTTAGAGATAACAGCACAGGCTGTATTTATGGGCAAAAATGTCTCCAAAAAAGCATATGCATCATCTTTTGGTAATGTAAGCAACTGAAACTGTACACACAAAGGTGAGAGGATAACAATTTATTTTCTTTATGTGATTATAAAGATGCATCTGATGACTTTTGAGAAAGTGATTCTAGAGCTTCTAGCCTTTATTGCTCTTTTTGGAAGAGAAAAATCAAAGGAACAAGAAGGTATAAAAAGACTAATGGAAGGTGTAAAAAGACTAATGGTCCTCTGCAGAAATATACAGAGGGCATTGCTTAACCAACAAACACTCAGCAAGCTGTAAAAATATGCGCATGTAATGCAAACATGCCTGTAATGTTAATATGCCCTCAGGCTGCAAGTCAGTTTATCAAATACCATAGGGCTGCCTTGCACGTGAGGTTCCTTCTTGAGCAGTTTGTTCCTTGGCTACTGCTCTCTGCCAGCACTGATCCCCTTTCTTAGCGTTTCAGTGTGTAAGCAGCTTCAGTTGGAGCTCCAATATGTAAGGAAATGAGAGCATCTTACTCTAAATTACAGCACAGCAGACTATATCTGGGATTAAGTAGGACGGTGACTGGTTTGGGGCTACTTGGTAACTCGGTCTGGCTTGTTCTTGGTGGCTGAGTAGTATTCGTTTAATTGTTTTGTCTGCTTGCTACAGATAGAAATGAAAGTTTTAGCTCTGAAATCATTCAAAACCAGAGCAGCCATAGTCTTCCAAATGCCCTGGACTCGGGAGAGCTCTGGCCAGCCGTTCTGGGTGGATTTGGCTTCAGCCCCATGTCTGCACTCTCGAACGGAGGGAGGGACCTCCTCGTGCAGCCTGTGAGTGGGCTCCGGGGATCCTTGTTGCCTTGTTTTCATTTTCCCAGATATTATTTCTGGTCTAGGTCCAAATACAATTCTACTGCAAGATGATACTGTTATTCTTGAGAGTGATGATTTACCTGTAGTAAGAGTTCTCCTTCGGTCTGCTGTCTCCACAAAGAATTTCTCTGGATTTAAAATGTTTTCATGCAATGTATTTCAACTGTAAGACTGACATTGGTATTGGTTTAGACCTAGGCAAAAATCCTAGCAATAGGAAAGCTCTCCTACCGCTATGGTGCTGTGGTTGAGTCTGGAATTATTTGTTCCATGTAATATTTTATCTAACTGCTTTTAAACATTTTTACACTTTCAAGGGATAACGTGGGGTATGTTGTAGCAGTTTATAAAAATCTTTTAGATACAATGTTAGAGTCAGTCTACACTGTTAACATCATATTTTATTAGATCATTCTGATGATGAGAACAAAAATTATGCTTGCTTTTTTTCTTTCTTTTTCCCTTTTTTTTTTTTTCTTCCTGGAATAAAAAAGCATAGTTTAGTTTCTAGGGAAAAGAACTATGTCAAACATGCTGCCTGCAAGTCATGGAGAGGAGGGAGGGAGATGGAAAGATTTGCCATTGACTAATTCAGGGGATGCTCTAATCGACTCCAACATTTAAACAAGCTTCTTTTCTTATATATATTGGGCCATTTTCATAGTAAATGGCTCCATAAAATGGTTTTCCAGGTCTTATTCTGGGCAGACAGCTATTAAAATCAATGGGAGTTTAGCCTCTTTAAGAAATGGAGCATCAGTTCTTCTGCCAGGTGAAATATATCATTCAACAAAACTAAACTCTTATTCAGAGAATCCAACCAGCTAATGTAAACAAGGATATAAAGCTCCCCAAACCCTGCTGGGCTGTTTTTGCAAAAGTAATATCTTTTACAGCACTAAATAAAGTTCCCAGGAAAGATGGATTATAACAACATGCATGATGCCCTCCTTTAAGAGGTTTGTCTGTGGAGGAGTCGGAAATACTTGAGATGACCATCTCCAAATGAAGCAGAACAGAAAGCTGGAAGAAATTCCCCCGGGAAGTTTTAGAAAAGATAGAATGAGTTTGTACAGTAGTAAACCAAATCCATACTTGTGACCCAAATCATAACTAGGGAAATCTACTTTCAGAATGTCAAGGATTAAGAATGATGTAGGTATAGAGGCTAAAGAGAATCTATATTCAGAGTATTGGTGTTGGTCACGATGCGCCGGTTGAGACCCTGGGGCATTAACGTCCTGTCACCACCAGGCGGAAGGGGAAGGGGTGGGTGAGTTTTCTGGTCTCTGAGGTGCATCAAACCCTCCCTGGGTGCTACTGCACTACCTTGCCCAAACTGTCCTCCCCATGAAGTGCTTTGCAGACAATAGCGAGCAAAATCCCCAAACGCGCCTCTGAAAAGGACTAGAATTGCTAAGACTGGCTTATCTGGATGAGATTGGGTACAAATCTCCAACCAGAAAAGCTTGTCTATAGCAGGATAATTCTCACTGGAATGTTTTAGTGCTCCCTAGAGTAAAGATTAGGTTGTAAAAATTTTAATCACTTTTCTGCAGGAATTCTCAGGATATTTTCACTTTTCCAGAACTGAGAGAAGTGTTTGATTAAATATGGGATTTTTGGGTCTCATAAAATGGAAGACTATGTTTTTTACCACAAAAGAAAAGAAATTGTGTGTTTTATCGCTGTTTGGAAAACAAAGGCAATAACCAAATTTTTACCTTTTAAACATATTTTTCATGTTTAGCTTCTGTTCCCCTCCACTGCTAAAACAAACAAAAAACAAAACCAAAAAAAAAAAAAGGCAAGGAAAGTGTTTCTTAACATGTACATGATCTTTGAAAGTGTTACTAGGGTTAGCACAAAAACAGGAAGACTTGGCTAAAGCTGTTGGCTGTGATAGCAACGGTGACCTGAAACCTTCTTTGAGGCCCTGGCCCTCACAGGACGTGTCAGTGCCCACTGGGGAGGGTTGCAGGCCTGGTGCGAACTGAGGATAACCCCCCGCTGCATAGGCCGAGCCAGAACTTGCCCCCAAATCTCCTCAGGTTGCTAGTTTTTGGTCAGCACAGTTCTAAAACTGTTAACACAGACCTGAAACTAGAGAAAGAAAAATATTTCATTCTTTTAGAAGAGAAAAGATGTTTTGTTGAAGACAGACTTATGTGAATAATGATTGTGAATAATGATTGTGAATAATGATTGAAGAAAAATGGCATTAACATTTCACTTTCAACTAAGAGCTGTAGGGCACTGTTTGCTTCTTGCTGTCATAAAATGCACCTGTGCTTCTGTCTGTCTGCATTTTGCTCTTTCACATAACTTGAGTGGTCCCAGGAAGCAAGTGACACAGCTAGGTAGATGCACTTACCTGGTGGTGCTAAATGAGCACGGTCATAGTACTGTAACTAATGTGGAGCCAGGCTGCAGACAAGGACAGGTTTTTTCTTTTCTTGTTTCACTTAGCTTTCCCAGAACACTGTAGGCTCCTGGGGTCTGTCCCCTCTGGCAGCCTGTGCTGAGGCATCTCATTGCCCAAGAGAAATCTGAATTCCCTGGCCCCGAAGCTGGAAGATCTCTGGTTTGTCAGGCTGGAGGTCTGCAAGGGCTGTGCTGCTCCCCTTGTTGTAGGTGAGTTATTTCATAGTGCTATGTGCTCCTCATGTTACTTCTGGGACCTGAGCTCTCCCTTGGCACTACATTGTGTTCATCAGTAATGGGCTGTGGTCCTTAGGCACCACAACTAATAAATAATAATCCCCCTTGGGAACACACTGTCGAGAAAGGGATTTGGGCATCCATCTATCTTGCTGAAATCCAGGTCCCCATGGTCTGTCTGTGGAGTGTTTGCCAATTTTTGGATGTGGTATTGACTTGATAGGGAAGAAAACAAACTGTCAAGGAGGGTTACCTCACTAAGCACGAATGCGCTGAGGAGGGAGATGCCGCATATATGCCCTTCTGTCATGTATGCAGACATCTGTCTTATCCGATTATTTCCTTGGCAGAAGAAAGTTCCTGTTCTTGATATAGTCTGTAGGAATAGCCATGGGCTAGGTGTGGAGTTTTGCTGTTGAATAAGTCACTGCACTGTTTTAGCTTGGGTGCAAAGTCATCCCCGTGCATCACTGCTGTCCTCTAGAAGCCTGCACTGCTGCTGGGCTCAGCCGCAGCCTGACAGCAGCCAGTCAACCACAAGGGCTGCTCGCCCTACTGCTTTGCTCACTCCTTCCTGCACAGCTCCCGTGGAGTCTTGGTGCATGACTGAAGTGCCTGGGTAGGACTGTAGAAACTGTATTCTGCTTTCTAGTGCATTCCTCCGGGTTTAGGAGCGATCCCTAAATATCATTTATAACAGATGGGTGGAAAAAGTACTTTTTGGAAAAAAAAAAAAAAGAAAGAAAAAAAAAAGAAAAAAAGGCAGCTATTAACTAGGGGGATTTACTTATTCAGTTCACTATATGAATTGATTGCATGATCAGAATCTGCCCTTATCTCTTTGTGTATCTCTTAATACAAACTTATCCTTTCTTGTTCATCACCCTGAAGAGCAGTCAGAGCTATTTCTAGTCTAGGAATTTCTTGAAGAACAAAAGACCAAGGTTTCAAAGGTGTTCTACAGTCATGTGCCAATGCTCACACGTTTTACCCAGCTGCAGTAATGGCAGTATCTTGGACTGTACTGTGTTGTGAAAAGATCTATGTTGACAGTAATATAGTTGGTTCTCCTCCTTCTGTTCCAGTAACTTTGCAGCTTTGCAAAAGGGCACTGCAAAGTGGGAGGATCTGCATTCGCACTGTAATCCAGGCAGTAGCTGATATGCTCCAGGCACCTGGGAATGCTGGAAGCAGTCAGCAGTGTGGTCGTGTTGTGAGCGTCTCTGATCCCAATGGGCTCTTCTTAAGGTGATCCCACACATGAGGATGGAGACATCAAAAAGGGTATCAGCTCTCATAAGGGTTTTTCCCAAGTGTCTGAGAGACAGTCACTTCTGCTCTACGCATACCTCAAATTTCTGCTGATAACTTCAAATGCCTCAGTGAGGCGCTGGTCTTTGCTGCAGTTGCCCCTAGTGCTTGTGCCTTTAGTATGGAGCTTAGAGTCCTGACTGCACAGTGAGGCTCCGAGGCCAGTTCTGCAGTGACTTACCACACAAAATTCAGATTCCAGTTTGGATCCGTCTGCCCTGGACAATTGAAGAAGACTGAACACACCCTCTGCAAGCATGTTCACAGCTCAAGCATTTGGAATGGACTCGAAAGGTTTCTAAGGGTGTTTTCTTGTTGTTCTTTCCCCGTTTTTCAGTTGCTAGATCCTTCTGAGGGACAGTTTATTTTTCCTGCACTGTCTCTCACACCTCTTCAGCCGCGAGCGCTGCCAGGCTGATGAGGATGCTTGACTCAGGGGAATCTGCATGTGACCTTTTCCTCCTCTTTCCTTGTCCTGCTGCTCTCCCGAAGTGCTGGCTCTCCGCTGCCCACTGCACTCATGTTTCTCTCTGCATATTGCATGGTTATTTTGCAGAGGGCTTCTCAGAGCAGATGTTACCATTAGTTTACTCCTGCATCCCGCACTGACATTTTTATACACAAACAACAGCTTGCAGTCCCGCTGGCCTTTTAATGGAAAGAAAATACCCTGCTCCTTTACTGTTTGCTTTCTTTCAATGGTGCTTTGGCAGTAGTGGCACATGGAGGCCTGCGATTCCTTCCTCCTGCTGGCAGATGCTTCTCCTGGCCCTTGTGCTGTAGCCATGTCCTCGCCATGCACAGGGCCGGGCTCTTTTTCTCCACTGTTGCTT
>NW_010588916.1:230211-245357 GCF_000705375.1 Tinamus guttatus | reverse complement strand
GTGGCCTGTAGCAGACACCCACCACAGTGTCTCCCACATTAGCCTGCCCTCTAATCCTTACCCACAAGCTCTCAACTCGCTCATCCTCGACTCCCCGGTTGAGCTCCATGCATTCCAGTTGCTCTCTCACATAAAGAGCAACTCCACCACCTCGCCTTCCCAGCCTGTCCTTCCTAAAGAGCACATAGCCTTCCATGGCAGCGCTCCAGTCGTGCGAGCTATCCCACCACGTCTCTGTGATTCCGATGAGATCATGACGCTGGGACCGCACACAGATCACCAGTTCATCCTGCTTATTCCCCATGCTTCGCGCATTGGTATACAGGCATTTCAGGGAAGCAACAGAGGCCACAGGTTTCCCAGGAGGGGTGAAAGAGGACACTCCGGGATCATTTCCTATCCTCACTTCCCCACTACCATACTCCCGCTGGACGCCATCCGACCTGGGCTGTGCGGTACTGCTTGTCGTATTTGATAATAGTTTGAAGGGTTTTTCTAGCTGAAACACAAAAGATACTGTCTCAGCTGCTTGTCACAACAGACTATGTGTCCTTTCTCACAGGAAAGTGTTTGTGTAATATTTAGGGGGTTGGGTTTTTTTGTTTGCTTATTTTTTGGAAATAGGTAGGGGATTATTGAAGCATACTGGCAAAATTAAATTGCCTAGAATTTTCCAAAGGGATGATGATGAAATAACTCAATTCTTTCCCCTCTTTCACTTGCCATCATTCTGGCTGCAGCTAGAAAATATCTTCCATGGTTCATACCAACGGAGCTTCCTTCCATTGTGTGGGTTCATAAGGTGTTTTTCAAAGAGACTGGGCACATTTTGTGTCAAACAGTAGAGTTTGTGGCACCTATATAGACTGGATATTCATGCACGAATTTCTTTCTTGGCCCAGATGGGCTTATTAATCTATTAAGATGCCATGATAAGGCTTCTGACTCTAGAGCATGCTCCTGAAATTGAACCCAAGACACAACTTTTACCCACGAAGATGTGCTGAAATGTTGGACTGTGACAGGTGACCTCTGCAAAATGTTGGGTTGAAGGTTGTTCTACACACTGCTCTGGCCAAGGTAGTCACAGTACAGCCAGGTCAGCAGGGGAAGCTACTGCCTTAGCCAAATAACCAGAAAAAGCCTGTTCAAAGTGTGGCACAGCAGTAGAGAACCCAAAGGATGGGTTCATACTCTGTCCCACAGACTCTGCGACATGGGATTATTCTTCTATAAGAATTATTAGACTAATGGTAATTTAATTAATATAAAAAGATTTTTCATTGGTTTTATCTAGTTACCATGGTGTTTTCCTTTAAGAAAACTTCAGTCACTTTTGCCCCATTTAAGATAAAGGATTATTAGATTTCTAAATTTATTTTGAAATCCAAGAGCCCTTTACTTTGAGCGAAATCCATACGAGTTATATGCCACACCTTTGAAAATATGGTCATTATGCCCATAATTTCATTTGCCTTGGTTTCAAATATACCATCTGGAATGAACAAAACATCTTAACTGTTTGCAACCTTCTCTCCTATCCCACACAATCTAAGTAACTCTGGGGACTTGTGAAGTGGTCATTATTTTTTCATGATACCTTCCTTATTGCCTAATTAGCTCTGCTAGTAAGAAGTGGCTCTGTATTTCACTGGAGGAAATAATTTATCAGTTCTTGTCTAATTACAATTGAACTACTGCCACACACAACATTATAAGATATAGCCTCCCTGAAATAAAAAAAGGATCAGATGTAGGATTTTCTCTGGGATCTGTTTATTAGCCTTGGTTCAACATTAACTCAAAAGGAAATAGGCTTGTTGCGCAGCTGGCTTATCAGTTCAGTGCTGAAGTTTGCTAAAGGTTTAGTGTAAACTGCTGTATAGCAATAACAGTTGTTATTTTGGAATAGCTATCATACACGCTGCTATGAGTCATTGCTTCCTCTGGGAATTGTTTCTTGTGTGAACAGTAGCTTCTTATGGCATTAGAGCTTACATCAGGAGCAATGAGAAAATGTCTTGCAGTGGTTGTGCAGAGATGCAAGTGTTATCTTTGCACAAAATATGAGCAGATATTGACAAAAATATAAGCAGATAGAAGATCAGGATTGGAAGTGTCTGTCATTCTTCCTTATTCCATTCCTTTTTATCTTCATTGAGTAGAGCATGGTGTTTCGTACCATAATCAAAGGCATACATGTAAGTGTTAATACTTACCTTTATTTGTTCTGCACCTGGGGAAGAATAACACCAGACACCAATACAGGCTGGGGACCGACCTGCTGGAGAGCAGCTCTGCAGAGAGGGACCTGGGTGTCATGGTGGACAGGAAGTTGACCATGAGGCAGCAGTGTGCCCTCGTGGCCAAGAAGGCCAATGGGATCCTGGGGTGCATTAAGAAGAGCATCTCCAGCAGGTCGAGGGAGGTGATCCTGCCCTTCTACTCAGCCTGGTGAGGCCACATCTGGAGTATTGTGTCCAGTTCTGGGCTCCACAGTACAAGAGGGATGTGGAGCTGCTGGAGAGAGGCCAGCGTAGGGCTACAAGGATGATCAGGGGCCTGGAACATCTGCCCTATGAGGAGAGGCTGAGGGAGCTGGGCCTGTTCAGCCTGGAGAAAAGAAGGCTGAGAGGCCCAGAGAGGTTGTGGAGTCTCCTTCTCTGGAGATCTTCAAAACCCGCTTGGACGCAGTCCTGTGCCGCGTGCTCTAGGTGTCCCTGCGTGTGCAGGGGAGGTGCACTAGATGTCCTCTAGAGGTCCCTTCCAACATTAAGCATTCTATGATTCTATGATTCTATGCCTGCGTCCAAGTGGGTTTTGAAGATCTCCAGAGAAGGAGACTCCACAACCTCTTTGAGCAACCTGTTCCAGTGCTGTGCAACCCCACAGGAAAGAAGTTCTCCCTCCTAGAGGGATTAAACTTCCTGTGTTTCAACTTACATCTGTTACCCCTCGTCCTGTTACTGGCCACCATGGAGAAGAGCGTGGCCCCATCTTCCCTACATTCACCCCTGAGGTACTTAAACATGTTAATCAAATCTCCTCTTAGATTTCTTTTCTCCAGGCTCAGCTCACTTAATCTTTCCTCATATGACAAATTCTCCAGTCTCTTAATCATCTTCATGGCTCTACGCTGCACCCCTCTAGAATCTCAATGTCCTTTTTGTCCTGGGGAGGCCAGAACTTATACACACAATACTCCAGGTGCGGCCTCACCAGAGCTGAATAGAAACAGAGAATCACCTCTCTCAACCTGCTGGCAACACTCCTCTTAATGCAGTTCAGGATCCCATTGGCCTTCTTGGCCACCAGGGCACGTTGTTGACTCATAGTTAACTTGTCAGGACTCCCAAATCCCTCTCCTTGGAGCCGCTTTCCAGCAGGTCAATCCCTAATCTGTACTGGTGTCTGGGGTTATTCCTCCCCAAGTGCAGGCACCTTCATTTGGCTTATTGAACCTCATAAGGTTCCCCCCTTCCAACTCTCCATCCTGTCCAGGTCTCTCTGAATGGCAGCACAAGCCTTGGAAGTGTCGGCCACTCCTCCCAGCTTGGTGTCATCCCCAAACTTGCTGAGGGTGCGCTCTGTGCCCTCGTCCAAGTCATTGAAGAACAAGTTGAAGAGCACTGGGCCCCGTACTGACCCCTGTGGGACACCACTCGCCACAGGCCTCCGACCAGACTCCATTTATCACCACTCTCTGGGCTCCGTGATCCAGCCAGTCCTCAATCCACTTCACTGTCCGCTCATCCAGCCCATGCTTCCCGAGCTTCCCTATGAGGGTGTTATGGGAGACAGTGTCAAAAGCCTTGCTGAAGTCAAGGCAGACAACATCCACAGCTCTCCCATTGTCCATCTATCTGATAACCTCATTGTAGAAGACTATCAGATTCATCAAACATGACTTCCCCTTGGTGAATTCATGCTGACTACTTTTGATCACCTTCTTTTCCTTGACATAGCTAGAGATGTTCTCTAAGATGAGCTGCTCCATGACTTTTCCAGGGATGGAGGTGAGGCTGACTGGCCTGCAGTTTCCCAGCTCCTCCTTTTTGCCTTTTTTGAACACTGGAGTGACGTTGGATTACTTCCAGTCCTCAGGCTCCTTCTCTGCTCTCACCTCTCAAAGATAATGGAGAGTGGCTGATCAATAACCCATGCCAGTACCCTCAGCACTCTTGGGTGCATCCCATCCAGGCCCATAGAATTATGGGTGTCCAGTTTGCCTAAATAATACCTAACTCAATCCTCCTCGACTAGCGGAAAGTCCTCCTCTCTCTTTGTTCTCTCTCTTGTCTCCAGGCTCAATACATGGGGACTGGCCTTAGCAGTAAAGGCAGAAGCAAAGAAGGCATTCAGCAGTTCTACCTTCTCTGCATCCTCCATCACCAAGGCACCCTCCCCATTCAGCAGCTGACTAACATTTTCCCTAGCCTTCCTCTTGCTGCTGATGTATTTGTAGAAGCCCTTCCTGTTGCCCCTGACATCTCGCTAATTCTAATTCCAGATGGGCCTTGGCCTTCCTCATTGCATCTCTGACAATTTTCCTGTATTCTTCCCATGTGGCCTGGGCCTTCTTGCACATTACGTACGTGCTCTTTGACTGATTGAGTTTACCCAACAGATATAAACAAGCTGTTAAGAATTTGGTAATAAAATGTCTCCTTCACATCCTGAAGGTATTATTTTATTATTTTATCATATTTCTGTTGTTCTGTGAAGTATATCTTAGTGTCCTAGAAATTGTGCTAACACCAGAAGTTCAAAATTTCTTTGAATCTACTTCCATCTGTTGGCAAAAGTGTAAATAGCACTTGGGAACACTGTTGAATTCTCTTACTATAAATATTTGGTTTAAGCTTCTTGAAAAAATAGATAAAGAGTAGAAATGTTGAACACCTGGCAAGTTTCAGATTTTTCTCATAACCTGGTAAGTGACTTTATGGTAAGCTCTTAAGCCTTTTAAAATTCTTTATTTAACTATTAAAGCAAAACAATCAAACTATCATACAGATTCCACAGGCATAAAGGTCTTGTGCAATTAAATCTTGCTTTTTTTTTCCCTCTCTAAGTACATCAACTGGTCTAATAAAAAGCTATTATCTCTTTTCCATAAATCTTGTATCCCTTTTTTTTTCTTTAAGCTACCAAGGCTATAACAGCATAACTGCTGTAGAGCTCTTGCACAACAACATTCCTATCACCTGTCTTAGCGTTTTAGCCAAGCAACTTTCATATCTTAAAGCAGAACATACTCTATGTGCAGCTTTCTTATGTATTTTTCATATGCTTTTCACCTCCCACACTGAATAAATTGCACATTGAACAGCCCGCAATGGTAAAAATGGTCTGATGAAACAAGCTAAATATCAGTGCAGATTAACAGCTGTATTTGAGATTTGATGAAACTAGGCTTTTAACTGCCATGCTATTTATG
This sequence comes from Tinamus guttatus, assembly GCF_000705375.1. The sequence continues at coordinate 239,917 of NW_010588916.1, read as the reverse complement.
GTTGCAGAGACCATTCTTGCACTCTCTCTAGGAGACCAGGTCAGACTTCAGACTTTCCATTCCATCTTTATCTGCTCCAGTGCTGCTTTTGATGTTGGCAGTTATATTCCCTCTGATTTTTGTTTCACTTGCCTTGTTTTGATGCCTGCCTTCCCTGGTTAGTCTCTAAACTATTCTTTTCTTTGATATTACTCCTCTCATTCTCTGTAAATCTCCCCCAGGTGACCACAGAAATATCTCTCTTTTATTTTTTTTAATGTTTGTACCTTCCTGTAGCTGACTTCATCTCCTCATATAATTTTGTTAGCTTTATGAGAATATTTGCTCCCCCAAAAAAGTATTTTTCCCACTCTGACTCTTGCTACCACTAGGATGTCATCTCTCCCATTTGAATTCAGCCTAAATATAATACAGGAAATATTAACTTTATTCATTTCCCTCCCAAGCTATCTGCATTCTCTGTAACCATTGACAACACAAGGGATTTCATTAAGGGCACTCAAGACCTGTGGGGTCTTAGGCAAATGCCTAATGCTCTCTTCACCTCTCCTAGAGCAATAGGTGCAGCTATATATAATTTGTTTTAGCAGGGCCTCTACTTCCTGCAGTCTCATTTATTATCTATATTGTTCAACCTTAAACATATCTACGGTGACATATGATCTATTTATGGGAGAGAAAAAGAGATGAGGTGACTAGAATAAGACCACCAATGGAATGACAGAAAGACATATCACTTACTAATGATTTTGACACATTTTAATGGATTTTATTTTGAATCCTAGGTCTGCCATATTGAGTTTCAAATGTTTCATGATCTACTTAATGTCTACTATTTAAACATAATACCTGCCCTGCCGTGGATGTGTTGAACAAGGCAGATTTTTTCCAGGGGCCTAATGATCGCCTGCAGTTAGATTTCTATCCTAGTCTATGAACTCTGATAATTTATTCTTCTACTATGTGATTCCAAATAAGAAAAAAAGTGTTCTTTCTTGCTTTGTTAAATCAGTTTTCAACATAGGAAAGAAGACAGCTCTGAAACTGTATATAAAGCTTATCACAGATAAGCACGTTCAAACTTCATGAAGCCTTAAATCATTACATGTTTCCTACAGAAAAAAATCTGTGCAATTTAAGAAACATAAGATGTGATAATTCTGAAGCACAGCACGCAAATTTTCTGTCATCAGACTTGTAAATAGTCTGTCATTTTAAAAACAAACAAATGTGAAGATAAAGACTTGAGGTATTTACAAATTGTCTTTGAAAAATTAAAGCGTGTTGATCTGTGGGTCAAATCTCAAAGCATCTTTCTTACTAGATTTGTATATGATTATTTCTTAGAGAACTGACTGTTGTCTGTTGGTGTCAATTACTTTAGTTTTTGAAGAAGAAGAAGATAAAATATTAAAAGCTGCAAGCTTTTTCTTCCGCTGAAATTAAGGCACAACTTAAAAAAAAAATCTGAGGATTTTGAGTTTACACCTGCACTAACTGTCGTTTAACCATCACTAATGACTGCCAGTTGTCCAAAGTGAAATAAAACTATTCAGCAGGTGTGCCACAAGAAAGAAAAGTTTTGTTTTAAAAGGTGATGAAATGCAAATTTGGAGAATTTTCTCTAGCTATTAATCGAATAGAGATTTTTCATATTCTGTATTTCTTCACTGGACAACTGAGGAGGAGAATAGAACATTTCAAGCCTCACTAAACTGGTCTTGTTCTTTCTGATATGAAACAGTGACTTGAATCTCAGTCTTCATTTCAGATATATCGTCTAAGGAATTCTGTTGCAACAGTAACTTTGGGTTTTGACAGAACAAGATTTTCCACTGATGGATGTTTGAGGATTTATGCTGATATTTTATGAATGAATACATCTGAGATTAACCAGCAGCTCCAACATTCATCCCCTCAGAGCACTAGTCACAGAATGATTGCTGTATTCTGACCTTAGAGAAGATTTCTGCAGGTCAGGGTTCATTCCCGGGAAAAGATATACGGGGAGAAGCCTGAAGCTGTGATAAAACTGTTATTTTCAAAGAGGATTTCAATCTTTTCAACCAGAACTTTTAGTCAGTTCAGATTAAATGGTTTATAAATGCCCAGTGGCAAAGTGGTCCTAAACTTAATCTATCTTTTGAATCCACATGTAGTGACTATGGCTGATAACTAACACATAGGAGACAACCTTTCTAAAACACATTTGTTTTTTATCTTAGACTCTTTTTATTCCCCAAAGTTCTATGTTCTCAATATGTTTTACCCTATATATGTAAGCTTTACAGACAAAATATAACCTCCTTTTGCTATGTGCTTACATTCCTGGTCCAAATTATTAGCAGACATTATAGCCAGAGAAGCTATGTTGCTAAACAGACCCAGATGGAGTGTTCTTAGAGTCAAAAGTTTATAGATATGAAGAACTGTTATTTATCATATCAGACCCATTCTTTAAAGGAGGCAGGGGAATGTAGGTAATCAAAAGATAAGAGAGCTAAAGAGCTCAAGTTGACCTCTGTGCGTCTTACTATTGAAGACACATTATGAGGAAAAATGAGAGGTCATGAATTACAAAGAGAGGACGCTACTGGTGTTCAATAAGTGGATTTTTCACAAAAAAATTCACCAAAACCTATTGCAACCCTTTGTCCAATATCTAAATTAAAGCCATCCTTTATATCCAAGAACCCTTCTCTGTCAATCCAATCGTAGTTTGAAGATCCTCTTCTTTTCATGTACTTTTATAAGGATGATACAGCCACGTTGATAAAATGCCCCCTTAACCCAATATCATCTTGACATTTTTAACATTTTTTTCATAGTGAAGACAATGGCAGTTCCTTCACTGCGATGGATGTAGACTCTAGCTTCAAGGTCAATTCTTGGGTTGTGCATTGCAGCAGTTCTTTTACACTTCTCACTTTTTCGTTCTCACGTGAGGAAGAAAAAAGCAACCTTTATTCCTCACTATTATTATGAATGCTGATTTGACTCTTTCACCAAATTCTGAGGAAGATCTGGGATAACCCATTTCCTGAATACTCACCTAGTGATTAGGCCATACTAAGTTTCTCATGTGTTTCCCTGCATTATACATTTCCATTAGGATCCCAAAGTCTTTGGTTACCCATCATGACAAAAACTCAATAAAAATTGATTCAAAATGTGTGGAGATCTTCTCAGATTATTTATACTTGGAAATTATCGGTGCATCATAGTTTTTATCAAATCTGTTTCAGTTTCCCCTCCAGTAACTTGACTCAGAGGATAATGACTTCACCTAACATCTATGTCCTCATTCAGCTACCCACTATATTTCACTAGTGTTTGATATCATTACTCATTCCTTCTTTCTTTCTACAGGGCAGTTCTTTCTTTCCCCTTGCTCTCTTTAAGAGATCCCTAAGGTAACCCTGTGCTGGTGACAGCTCCTGTTCTTCATGGCAAGGAAATTTTACTGCAACATTCATTTTCTTACTCCCACTCCACAGAAAAGGTTTTAACTTAAAATATTAAAAAGTAAATCAAAGCAAAACAAAAAACTCAAATTTCCTCTTAAATCAATTGCTTTCCAATCAAAAAATGTCTGCACATAATACACATTCCATCAAGCAGCAGTTCTTTCACCCACTTCTTTTTTTTTTTTTTTTACACCTTCTGCATTTTCAATTTCTCTTTTCTCATTAAGAAAGAAATGTCAATAGATCTCAGAAAGAGAAAAAAAAATGCAATCAAATTTATTTGTAGACAGCATAAAGGAGTTCTGAAAAGCAAGAACTTTTTTTTGTTTGTTTGTTTTTTGTTTTTTTTTTTTTTTTGATAGGGGAGAGGATAGGGAATCTGCATGGAAACTGATGCTAAGGGGAGCATTTTGCTCATGTCACTGCTCTTCTTTTGCGCTGTGCAGATCCCAGCTCCATTCATCCCACAGGTGGAATCACCACAAGGATTTGGCAGCTGTGCATCTAATATTGGCTCATTTCTGGAAGTTTAAATTTGCCACTACATATTTCAATTACTGTATCACCTTCACATATATTAGACAGAAATATTAAAATGTGTTCATCTAGGACCGTGAGTTTCCAGAGTTTGCAGAAGTAAGAGCTAAGACCTCCTTTGACTTCAGGCCCCAAAGGAAGAAACATAATTGAAGGCAGCAGCTGCTACAGAAGCTTTCTATATCATGTGCTATCATGAAGATTTCTGAAACATATGGGATGGATTTATTTTTATGAAAACTCACAGTATCAGAAGCCCTGATAAGTATGGCACAGTTATAACAGGATTGAGCATTCCTAGAAAATGCCTGAATGTTATTTGTTTCAACCTGTAGGATGAAAAGATTTTCTGTGCTTGAGAAGTTGTGTGGGTGGCAGGATAGAACCAGATGTTTACCAAATCCTTATTGATGTATTTCATCTTTATTTTTATTAAAACGGGGACTGAAGCTGCAAACAGCCTAAAAGGTTGAATGTGGAGCTTAGCTTCTACTGCATGTTTTATGGCTAGTTGGGCAGCAGTTGTCTGGCATGTTATATTGTGAAGATCTGGAAAACTTTAATTCTTTATAACTAATAGATTCTCTCAGGGTTACTGATGTTTCAGAAAAAAAACAAGTTAACAGTGTTCTTCGATCTCACCAGTGACAAAAAAATAAAAATAATTTACAAAGATATTTGTAAATGAGGGAATTTATTCCTTCTCTGTCCTTTAAAGATGATCTTCGAGAGTTTAGTCTGTCTTCCAAAACTTATCCTCTGTGATCTTCCAAAAGAGATTACTCTATATCGCATTGATACATACATAATGAAGTGTTCAAGATGGTAGAAATGTTTCTTGCTCATTTTGCCAATAGCTCAGCAGCTCTAAGGTTTCTCATTGTACTAGCCATCTTGTACCTGCACAAGCCACTCCTTACCACCATCAGACTTAAATTACCATCTATATTTTTTCCCAAGCACTATGCTTTAAAAACCACAAGCAAGTCTTTTAGCAGAAGTTTATATTTACTTTCTTCATGGTATTGAAATCTCCATTTTAATCTACTGCAAGCTAAGGTTTGCTGTGATCTGTAGGCAGCTATGGGCTCTGCTGCTATCACAGAATCACTGAGGTTGGAGAGGACCTCGAGATCATTTGGTTCAGTGTGCAGTTCTGGGCTCCCCAGTACAAGAAGGACATTGAGCTTCTAGAGGGTCCAGTGGAGAGCCATGAAGATGATAAAGGAACGGAAGCATTTGTCATATGTGGAAAGACTAAGCGAGCTGGACCTGTTTTTGTCTGGAGAAAAGAAGTCTGAGAGGAGATTTGATTAACATGTTCAAGTTCCTGAGGGGTGAATGTAGGGAGGATGGGGCCAGGCTCTTCTCTGTGGTGGCCAGTAACAGGATGAGGGGTAACAGGTGTAAGTTGAAACACAAGAAGTTTAGTCTCCATAGGAGGGACAACTTCTTTCCTGTGGGGTTGCAGAGCACTGGAACAGGCTGCCCAGAGAGGTTGTGGAGTCTCCTTCTCTGGAGACCTTCAAAACCCGCTTGGACGTAGCCCTATGCCACGTGCTCTAGGTGACCCTGTGGGGGGGGGTTTGGACTAGATGACCTCCAGAGATCCCTTCCAACCTTAAGCATTCTGTGTGATTCTGTGTTCAGCCCCTTCCACTCAAGCAAGGTCACCTAGAGCAGCTTGCCCAGGATGATGTCCAGGTGGGCTGGAATATCTCCAGGTATGGGGATATTCACAGTCTCTATAGGCAACTTTCTGCAGTGTTTCACCATTCTCACCATGAAATGTGTTTTCTTATGATCAAAGTTTTCTGTTTTCAGTTTGTGTCTGTTGATTTTTATCATGTCACTGGGCACCACTGAGAAAAGTCTGGCTATGTCTTCTTTCCATCCTTCCATCAGATATTTATAAATATAAATCCCCCCTGAACCATCTCTTCTCCCAGCTAAGCAGTCTCTCAGACTTTGTGAATAAGGAGGGCTGAGCAGCATGAACTACAAGCTAATGAGCTCAGTGCAATATATCTATAGGTGGGAAAATTATTCTCTTTGTTGTAGGAATTGCAAGGAGAAAGTGCATGGCCTAAAAACATCTGAAGTCAGATGCAGTATATGTGATCCCGCACTTACTTAAGTGCCTAAGAGTTATTATGCATCTTAGAATTAAGTCTGAAAATGCAAGGGATGTTTTTTATTTTTCCTTTTTTTTTTTTCCTGAGAGTGTAAAAAATGCATTAAGATTGTACGCAGTGAATTATACACTCAATGAGAGATAATATTAAAGGAAAATAGATAATATTAAAGGAAAAGCAGATTTTGAACATTATTTTTATTTAAAAATATTATATGTGACCTGTTTTTTTCAGATGTCTTAAGCTGAATTAATTTTTTAGTGTATCTTGTCTTCTTTTCAAACTTCATGGAAATAAAAAAAAATTAAATAAAAGTTAAATTTGTTTAGATACATTGAACATTGAACATTGAACAGAGAATTGGATTTTTTCACTTAAATAGACACATCAAAGCAATTTTTTTCTTTAAATTCATTTTGTCTTAAATCATTTAGCTGACCAAATTTTTATTTCCTAAATATTTTGATAATATTTAATATGCATTTCAATATTTCTCTTTATTGACCATAATGTTTTGGGCCAAAAAGAAAATAAAAAACTTTTTTATTAGGTTTTCTTCTCTTACAGTGTTCAGTAGTGATATTCATCTTTGACTTTTTCTTCTGATGTGATTAGGGTATAACCCCTTAGGAAAGACTGTAGGTGTCGGACTTCTGAGGAAAACACCTGCAGACTTCAACGAGGCATGCAGCCACCTGCAGGCAGAGCTGACACATGTACAGACAGCCTTTTCCTTTTCTTTTTTTATTCACAGCATCATTTGCAATGTCTTCTGCTGTGTTGGCTGTCCTGGTCTTTCATGTGCACCTTCCTTTATTTATAAGATCAGAGATGAAAGCTCCTGCCTTAGCAGCAGTCCTTGCCATTGTCCTCAGTGTGTGCAGGAGTAAATTTTCTCTTTGCACATTGTTTCATTTCCTAGACTCCGCAGGTATGCCATCCTGAAAACGTCACAGGACTTTTCTAACCACAGATTTGTAAAGAGAGCTATAATACTTTATAAAGTACATAGGACACTGATGAATGGTTGTCATTCTCACACATCTCACTATTCCACTGAAAACTATGGACCCTGCTAGGACCAGGAGCTCATCCAGCACTTCTGATTGATTGATGGGCACTACACAGGAAAGCGTGGCACTCAGGGTGGTGCAGCCCATAGGAGAGGACTTTGTTCTGCAATGCACCCCAAGAGCTAAGAGACCCCAGGTGCACCATGGCTGGAGTCACCACACTGTGAGGGTTGCTGTTGCAATTACACTATTAACATAACTTTCTAAAGATTCTTAAGGTCTACCTGCATTATACTGCCCTCCTAAATCACGTTTCAAAAAAAAATACATATATATATATGTACCTGTGCCAAACAAATATTTATCAAGATTACTTTCTTTCACTTGCTCTTGTTTGCTTTATCCATTTCATCTACATGATGCATCAGTTGTCACTTACAGTCTGGAGGTAACTTTCTATCTTTCCTTTCTGTGTTTCCCCTCTCTGAGAAGTTCAAATTTGTTTTCAGGAATATCTAATAATTACTGAATATGAACATTTTCTCTGAAAACAACAGAACTTTTTCCAAGGTACAGATAGCTTTCACGGTCCAAATTTCTAGTTGTCTTTGAATTAAGTCTAGTGGTTTTTAAAGTCTAAAAGTTCTGAAAGTCTGCATTTAATGATGTTGAAATTCTTCCAGGTTCTTCAATTCAGCCTCAGTGAGACTCCTCTCATATATTACATGAAGAAAGTCTAGCTGAATTTATCATTCCTTTCAGAAAGGGGGGTGAGGGAAAAACATCTAGGAACTGCCAAAATGACCTGTATTTTGAAAACCTGCTCTCAATTTGGTACAACTTATAGACCTTGAGCTTTTTGAAAAGCTTGCCTCCAGGGTCAAATCATATGATGTTTAAGGGATAATTATAGCCAAGATTTTCAAAGATGTAGAGGCTTAAGTTTTACTTGAGGCAGAGCTGATGTTCCTCACTTTTACTATGTCATTCACGAAGCTTTGTCTCTTCCCTCCTTTCCAAATGTCTGGACATTTTTTTGCTTACACCGCAGAACCTATACAGATACCTCAAGCGCTGCTACTGCTGGTGCCCTGTGGTACTTCTTAGAAAGTAAAATGTTCTTAGAAAAACAATTCATAAAATTAATAAAAAGTAGTGCAAGAAGAATGTTTTAAAAGGTATTTTGCTGTAATTTTCCCTAAGATGACATTTCTGGAGATGATGCTTGTTCTGTTTCTACCAGGTCAGGTTAAGATAAATGTGATAAAAAAACCTTCTTTGATTTTTACACAGACGACATTTTAACTCTGCCTCAGTTGCTTAATTAAATTTAAGATTTTCTATAATAATCTTAGCAAACAGTCAGAAAGAGCCACAACTAATATCATGCACAGTGGCCAGCAGAATACAGAATAGAACCCTTCAGTCTTCCATGTGTTCCTTTCATTCCTTCAGCTAACTGTGTTCCTGGTTTCATCTAGATTTAATCTGTCATTAGTTTAAAAAAGTACAAAGTTAGAGCCACTGCTTCTTCCATGCTTTGTGTGTGAGCAAACGACATCACCTGAGCTCATAAGAGGGAAAATTAAGAGGAGGAGAGGCCTGTGCATGCCTTGTGCACCCAGGAGAACAGCCCTGCTCCCCACAGAAGAGTGTGAGCCCTGCGATAGGAAAGTCCATGAAATAACCTGTGACAGGAGGCACCTTTTGCAAAACTCTGGTTGGGCTCGATTTTTTTTTTTTTTTTTTTCCCCACTAGATGTCACCGAGTATCTGCTGCATCGCACAAGGATGGCCTCTGGCATTTCTTCTGCTCAGGTCTAGCCCGCCCCTTCTCTCTCCAGGGCTGTGCATGAGCACACACAGCCCCAGCTGGCAAATTCACAAAGGAGGGCAATCTCATCCCGCTGCATTTACCCCTCCACCCATATAGAAGACCCAGCTCATGAACTGAGCAGAGTAGACCCAGAAGAATGGGGTCTGCATTAATACAGTGCCGATTTTTTTTTTTTTAACATGAGCACAATATCATGCGGAGCAGTTGGTGTTGTGATCCTCAGATAACTCATGTGCCGTGAGCTAAACCTGAGCTAGCCACTTGCCATGGTCCCAAAATTGTCGTGTCTTCACAATAGCTTTCAGTGCCTCTCATAGAACCATCCAAAGCTTTTACCCACAGATGCCCAGAGGATGAGCTGAGGGTATATTCCTGTCCAGATCTCTGCAGCAGCCTACACGTTCAGCTTTTCAAACATGTTTCACTTCTCACCTGCAAAGGAAAGTTTCTTTTCATCAGTAGTCTGCAAGTCTACCCCACAGAGAAGTGAGGATGGCAACTCTCTGAAGTCTGCTTGATATGGACTTTTCAAGCCCAAGGTTGCTCCAGCAGGATATTTCCACTATAAGTCACCTTAGGGACAAGGGAATGTTAGAGATCCTGCCCAAGTGAAGGGGATGGGAGTTTTGCTGTTGTTCATGTGCAGGACCGATTGCCCACAGGAATATAGGAAGAGAAAAGAGGTTAAAGCAAGGCAGAAGGGTGCAAACTCTTTCC
>NW_010588916.1:132515-228171 GCF_000705375.1 Tinamus guttatus | reverse complement strand
GGAAAGAATCAGGCATATTATCAGCAGCATATTTGATTTTTCAGCAGCTCTGGCATAGATCAGGCAGCTCAGTGGTCAGTTTGCTGCCCTGCAGTCTGTTGTCCTAAGCCTGCGGATCCTTTAGACCTAAACCATAGATGGCAGGAACTCTGAAAGACAAACATGAGACCATAGTTAAATACAACATGAATAGTTGAAGCTGGCGAGCTTTGTAGTAAAAGCAGATGTCCTCATCCTCTGTGCCAGCAAAAGTTTTACTGACAAGGTGGTAAAAGTAACATCAACTTCAACATAAATCTGCACAATCTAAAATGCAGAATGATTTCTCTTCTGTCATGTTTAGGATAGTTTTGCTTCTTTATAAAATTTCCTTTACTTTCATTTCCTTGTGTCATGGCCATCAGACATGGATGAATACCTTTTATTAAATGGAATATTAAATGAAAAACCAGTAGAATTACACTGTAAGAAGCCCAATGTTTTTAAATATTTTCCCTGAGAAGGTCTTTAATATTTTAATCACTATAGGATGACTGCAACAGCTTGTCAAAATATGCTAGACAGCAATCATGTGGCAGGAGTAGTCTGTTCACTTTTACAGATTCCCTACATCATTTCTTCTCCTTTACAGAGTGAGAACTTCAGGTATTCAAAGGAGAAATGAGAAATGATCCCAGAAGAACACAACATGATAGTCCTGGCTGCAGCTCTTCTGAAGAGGGACTGAGAACTAATTGAATGCTCTTCTCTTTGAGTCTATCTAAATTGCAGCAAACTTGGGTGTCCTCCTACAGGAGCAGAGTACATGCTTTTGAAAGCAACAAGGCTGAGATTCACCAGACTGAACACACATATCTACAGTTTGTGTAGTCACCTTAGACTGCCTTTTTTAATAAAAGGAAATCTAATCAATATAGCCAACAGATAGTAGATGCGATTCATTTCGCTCTAAAGAAAAAGAAAAAAAAATCAATCAAACAAATGATTCTTTCCCTGCAGCTCCTCTTTCTATACCCAGACTAGAAAGTAACCTTGGTAGACTGGCTCAGATGCAGCCATCTATTTTGTAGCTGTTTGATTTTGGATGGGATTACCTGTCTTTATTCTCAAGGTAAGTAACCATTTGTATTTACCCATCTTTCAGTGAATTCATCCCAGCCACAGCTTTATATCGCAAGTTCCAAACCCTCTTTCCTGGAGTCTGCACAGAAAAAGGCACCAGAAATGCTGACACTAGAGAGGGAAGAAATAAATGTGGGATGTATTTTCCCCAGAGATGTTGATATCCTATCATTTTGTAGACTACTATCAACATCTAGGAGCCCAAGTCATTGACAGAGGTTCTATATTTGACACATACCCAATAAAAATCTGCTATCAAAAGGAACTAGTATGAAAAGCAGACAAAGAGTACTAGAGAGTATGTAAGTACAATAGATGTCGAGTGGAAGCTATATAAGGAATACTCTTCATTTCCACGTCTAGAGATGGTCACAGAGAAAAATCTTGTTAGCTTAGGTCTTTGCAGGCCATAAAATTAAGCAGAGCTACCAAAAGAAATACATTCACTTGCCATATATTTTTTTCTTAAAAGTACAGCTTTATATTAGTCTCCCTTTAAGAAATGTTTCCGTGGCATTTCACTTGTGTTCACCTAGATGTTCTCCCTTCTTGGTACAAAACTCCATTTAATCTCCCAAAATTAAATCTTAAACTTGGGTAAATTTTATCATTTGATAAATCCAGGCACTGTACTGATGGTGTTTTTCAGTATCAATTTTTTTTTTGTTAATTTTGTTATACTCTTTAAATATTTAATGAAATGTTTTTTAAAAAATTTAAGATGTACTCTATAAACTTAGGATATTATGGTTTTAGGAAAGATGTTTTAAAATATCCGTTCCCTGCAGGGCTTTCTTTCTTCTCTAATTGCTTCCCTAAAGTTTCTCATTTTTTATTTGAAGTAGAACAGCTTGTGTCCATCCCAGACAAGTGAAAAACTGGTTTTCAAATTTGCAGACACAATGACTGAATAGTTGAATAGTTGAAAAAATGACAAAGTTGGTTGATTGGTTGGATGGTTGGTTGGTTGGTTGATTTTTTATGGCTCAGCTTGACAGATAGTTTTGCAGTGTTGCTTGTGAAAGCAATAATGCAATACCTCAACAATAAGGTGGATTGAGTTGGCTGGTGTGGTCTACTTGGATTTCTGAAGAGGCTTTTGTCAAAATCCCTCACAATGCAAGCAGAGGAATATCACTTTTGGTGTTTTGCATAGATCCATACAAGGACCTATCTCTTTCAACACATTCATAAATAACCTGGAAAAGTTGATGGATAATGTAACTACAGTCTTACTCCAAGCTTTACTTGGAGTAAAGACAGGAATATTTTATAATAAGTGGCAGAACTGTAAGAGAATGTAAGTTTTGCTTTAGACACACATAAAGTGATGAACATGGGGAAACAGAACCCCAATAGACAATTTTTTTGTTTAAAAAAAAAAAAAAAAAACCCAAACTATGGTGTAAGGCATGGTGTTCTCATATCTGGATTTACTCTCTTACGTTCTCCTCCTGCACATCTCAAATTGATGTAGAAATGGAAAAGGATCTGGGGAAGGTGACAAGAGTGATAAAAGACTTAAAACAGCTTCCATCATAGAAAGAATGACCTACAAAAGCAGATAGGATTCTCAGTAGACAAGTATCTGAAATACATAGGTAATCTGCAGAAGAGATATGGAAAAGAAGAGGTATGCGGTGATGTAAGAGAAATAAAAAAAATGAGTGACCTGGATAGGGTGAATAGGGCTAACTTTTAGCTCCCCTCCCAGGATAAGAACTAAGCAGGCAATATAACAAAACAAGAAATATTTGGTAATTCACACAATTTGCATGCTGTCATATAGCACCTTCCCACAAGGTTTGAGCAGAAGCTCAAAGTTTGCCTGGGTTCAAAGCCAGACCAGATAGGTAAATGGAGGAGAAACTCAGTGTTGGTTCTTAAAATAAGTGTTGTCTCTGGAAGTTCCCAAGTCACAAACAGATGAATATTCATTGAAATTATAACTTGTGCTACCCATACTTTTTCCTTACTGATCTGCTTTTGACTCTTCCCAGAAATCAGGAGGAGATAATCCATTTTTTGGTCCATTTTCATGTCCTTTCTGAGCAGCTCTGACCATCTGCTTCTATATTTGCTATCCATCTCTGAGTAAAAAGAGGCAATGGGACTCACAGACTGTGGCAGCCTGTGATATAATTACAGAACCATTTCTTCAGCAACAAACACAGATGGCATTGGCACAAGTGAGAGGGCAGCAAACTGTGGTATGGGGACTAGAACAAGAAACTGGGGTCAAGGAAAAAAAAATTCTTAAACCTGTTTTGCTTCTAAAAATAATGTTTGTGCAACTGACTTCTCCAGTAGCACAGTCTAATGTTAAGACTGATGGACCAAAACCAGTTCTTGATGGACCAAAACCAGCTCTTGGTTGAACCATGACATTTAAAACCATCTGCAAAGGTAAAATAATGTTTTATTGGTGCAAACTTTGCAAGATTAAACTTTATAATCTGTATTATAATTTTCAAATATCAATTAATTTTCCAGGATGCATAAATGCAAAGCAAATAATTATTTGTGGTAAACTGGCAAGAAAACAAGTAAGGCCTTTCAAGAGCTCATATGCAAGTAAATGATATTAAGTCACCTCTTGCGAAGACATTTCATCAGGCTAAGATTTCCCCTATTGCAAATTTGCTTGGAACTTAATAAGAATTAAATCCCAAGCATTCAAGGAGGATTTACACCTGGAACTAACTTAGCATTCAAAAGGGTTTAGTAATAAAACTTTTGAGTAATAAAACTGGACATCATATTAATAAAAGAATCAAGCAAAGGAACACCTACTGCTCCTCACCCTTTCAAAGTCATGCCTCCTGAATCATATTAATTTCAGTAAGGAAGACATAAATAAATGTGAAAATAACCAGACAAAGGGCAGGAAAAAAGCTCAGCCTTCTGAATGGAATAGATAACTGAGAGAGGCAGTTTGCTTACTGAGGACAGCCCTACCAGACTTTATTCCAGTGTGGACCTCTTCATCACAGTGGCACTTATTCCAAGAATAATCCCAAAATATGAGCTACTGAGGAATATTCCAGAGAGCTGAAGTTCTGGAGTGCTGCAGAATGAGGACTGAGATCCCCAAGGCAATAATCTGTTGCCATTTGCAATTAAAGATGTGCTTTGGAAGACCTTTGTATCTCTGCCAACAGAGTAAGACACAAAGGAAGAGTGAGCTTTAAGTACCATTTTAGCAGGTTCTTGGTGCTGTAAAGCTGATGCCGGAGGGAGGGTTAATATTCAGTGGCAGATGGAAGGTCCCCCTAGCAGTACTAGCAAGGAGAGAGATAGACTGAGGGTACAGAGTTCAAGTTATTGGAGCTGTCGGAGGCACTGTAGCAAGAAATTTGTCACTGAATGCAAAATGTTTACCATTTTTAGAAATGCAGAAAGCTGGCTTTCATTGCTGATATTAAATCAAATAGAGAAAAGTTTGTCTGATGCTGCTTTAAATTGTTTTGAATAGTAAAGTACCCTGGGACCTTTGCTGCATGAAGGATAGTACCTCAAAGTGTTTTATTGTTGCAATTTCCATGGAAATTAACATTTACAAGCATGGTTATCACACTTTTCTTGTAATATAAGGTATTACCCTCTAAATCCCTTTGAAATACAGTCATTGAGATATCATCATTCTGACTTAAGATTTGATCTATATTTCTGCTCAAGTATTTGCTGAGTACTTTTGTTTTTCCTCTTGTTTTAAGGTATAGAAGTTAATAGTGACCTGAATTTTAAAATTCAGCTAACATTTCATTCCATTTGCTGCTTTACTTATCTCGTCTGTTTAGATTCTTGCCATTCCTTCCTCCTATGTCCTCTGAAAGCACTTAATAGGGATTTGCATGCAGACAAAAGCATCAGTCAGGAACACACATTATGCAACTCCATGAGGTCCCTTTGGTCAGACAAGCCTCATAAAATAGTGAGAAGACCACTCAAAGCCTCCACTACAGCCCTCCCGCATTGAACGTGCTTGATAATGACTTGAGTGAATCACGTGTTCCTGATAGCCAGAGCTCCACAATAATCTTTTCCATCACTGATGCAGAAGTTTTGTTCTCTGCTGTGGCACCCATCACCTAGTTGACATTGCAGTGCTTAAAGCTGCCCTTCACCAAACTGTGACAGGTCCCATTCTGACCAGTCAATATGTATTTATCACCCTTATCTGCCCACCAAACCTCTCACCATGTTCCTCACAGCCAAGTGCTCCAACAAGCTGGAATCCCTTCCCTTATATGCACTATGTCAAAATGCAACACACTCAGGGTTTAGCTGCTTCCTCCACTCAGCATGGTTAAAGCACAGAGCTACAGAAACGTCAAAGTTAAAAAAAAAAAAAAAAAAAAAAAAAAAAAAAAGATAAAAAAAAAAAAAAAAAATTAAACAATCATAGGAGTTCATGTTTGTGACTAACCTTGATCCTACTAACCAACTGTAAGAAAAACATTCTGGTGTAATTCTGGTATAGTGTCAGACACCTGGAAGGCTTTTGAACAACACAGATGTTTGATAATGGTTGATAAAAAAGAGATTATTTGACTTTACAACAGAAAAGGACCATGGATGAATAAAACAAGGAACCCTCTTAGGGAGAGTCCTAATTGAAAGATGAAATTGAAAGATCTTTCATCTATGCATTGTTTATGCTGTCTCCATCCCGAGCCTTTCTTCACAAAAGAACACCTGGATTTGGTCACCTTATGATTCTCTCTAAGGAGTAATCATGTCATGCAGGTTCTTACAGAGTAGTAGTTGTTTCAAAGGAAAGACATGTTTTGTTTTCCTTTTTCTTTCCCTTTCTTACCCAGCTTCATGGAATGTTCCATTTTGTGGATGTCTTTTAACTACTATGCCACACTTTTCTGTGATGGTGGTACAGTTATGGGACACAGGTTACTCAGTGGCAGCTGCTTTGCTGCCAGATGGATATCATCTTGTGTGTTGAAATAATGCCAATTTAAAATTAGTCAAGATGGTGCTAAACTGCAATAGTGACAGAATTGTTGAGAGAATAGAGTATGGAGATACGTCTTAGAAATCCACAGCTTTTCATGTTTTGTGACATATTATGTCTCAATGCCTCAGTTTTCTCACCTGTTGCCTGGGTACCAATGCTAAAAGCTTCACAGTAAATTGTTCAAGATATACAGCAAAGTGCTAAAAAAGAGATAGATCTTATCATTAATAATCTAGCAAAATAAATGAATGAGAAGACCATGTGTTAAGGATTATTATCATATAAAACGAAACTCTAAATTTTCTGCTAGGAGACATTATAAGTGACTCTATCTAAAGCTTCTTTATCTTTCTATCTATCAAAGCATCAGAGAAAGCAGAGAAAATGATAGTTAAATTTTCTGCTTATTTTCCTTGGTTGTCTACTTTAAGATAATGCTAATGTCAGTTAGATACATTCAAGAGCTCTGACATGTTATGCCTGACAAATTGATGATGGTTTGGTAATGCTGTACAGTTTTCATTATCCAAAGCCTTTTTTTGTGTGTGTGTTTAGAGGGCTGGAGAAGGGCGGGGTGGGAAGGGAAAGACTTTTAATTACTATCCATCTTAGCCAGCATGGGCTTTACTTTTGATTAGTAGTAACTGAGATCTTGACAATGCTTGACACACTCCATCTGAATTTAATTAACTTTTCCTTTCCTTTTTTGTTAGCTGTTTTAAAGTAGTAGAGAATGGAGGAGGAAGAAATTTCAGTTTTATACATAGATACAGATGCTTGTGGTAGCATAGCAAAATTCTGACTTTATTAACTCAACAACAATATTCTAATTAATCAAAACAGTGTTAAAATTAGAACATTTCTTCAAGAGCTTATAGAATATGTTCTTAATCAACTTAATGCTCCTGTGCCTGACAAAAGGACTGAGTTACAAAGTCACAAATTAATTGATTATGCTGGGCTTTTATCAATAGTAAATTTCTCTAGACAATAATGTCACGATAGCTTTGTATTGCAACAACAACAACAAAATATTTTCTTTATAAAGAACAGTAGCACACAAAGCAATGGATAATAATATATGCAGTAATTTCTTCATAAATTCTACACATCATCCACTTAATTTGCTACTAAAAAGATTATTTTAATGCTAAAACTTTATCTTATACTGTTCAGGATGGCAAGTCTCTTATTAAACGTGAATCTGATGATCAAGGATATAGGAAACTTACTGCCATTAGCATCTGCTAGTAGGAGAAGTAAGATTGTGGGTGAGGTCCTCATCAGCCAGAGGATCTAGAAGTAGAATTCAGCCAAAAATTTTGAGGAAGGTTCATGAACAAAATAAAGCAATTTGTTACTACTAGCCTTTTGTTACTTTGCAGGTAACGTCATGCAATAATCTGCGTTGCATGGGACTTAATGAATTCTCTGAAGCAAACCTTCTGCTCAAAGCAGGGTTCTCCTGTTTCAGACCAGGTTGCTGAGGACTTTGTTCAATTCAGTCTTGAGAACCTCCAAAGACAGAGATTGCACAACCTTCTGGATAGGTAATGCCCAACTGACCTCATGCTGAGAGATATGTCACATTTTAACCTCCTTCTAAAACTTGTCACTTTTATGACTTTTAGAAACTATGAACTTCAGGCTCACCTGCCAATGATCTGCCAACTTCCAATATCCAGGATTTGGACCAAGTCTGTTGGATGGACTGTTCTGTAAAATGGAGTGGCTGATCAAAGCACTTTAAGAGTACCCAGGACATACCGGAGTTTCAGAGCAAACTGATGGACTTTTGAAAGGTGAATGGAAGTGAAGAATTAATGAACAAGAACACATATAATGAACCATAATGCCTCCATGCAGGAGGCATGGAAAATAAGGCAACATCACTTTTATCAACACAATCTGCACTAACAACAAGCAGGTTATATATATTCTAAACAAATTTCTGAAATTTTCAGGAATAAGTGATTACTATGCATAAATCTGTGTACCCTCCAAAATGGAAGTGCTGCCTTCTTCTCTTTTTTTTTTTTTTTCTGGCCACTGCAATATCCTTCCAGAACATGCCACCTTTATTGGAAGTACAAACCACCATGAGTTTCCTGAACCTTACAACCTGTTTTAGTGACATCTCCTTCCATCCTAATCTTACCTCTCTTCTTCTGGACAGCGTGCCTCTTTATGTGATGGGTGTTCTGGGCAGCATTAATGGAACAAAAACTATAATCTCATATGAACCCCAAACCTCCTGATGTGCTGCTTGTTGGGAGTTCAGTTATTTCTTTACTGACAATAAATAGTACTGCCAGATGCTGCAATTTGGTGATTCTAAGAAGCCTAGGAGGGCATAGGTTAAATTCAGTTACTTTTACATATAATCTCATTAAAATGTTTTTTGGTTTCCTTTTCTTAAAAAACAAACAAACAAACAAACAACAACAACAACAACAAAAAACAGAAGTCTATTTAATAGTTTGTTTCAACTATTCCCTGATTAAAATATGAGAGTTTCATATCATCCAGGATTTAAATTTCTATGCATATGATACATGATTACATATTGTTATAAAGATACGTGGAAACAATTTTCATTTTAAATCTTCTATCCATATGAAAGGTGAAACCTTGCTTCCTACTGACATCTGTAGGAGATTTTCCATGAACTTCAGTGGGACTTGTAATTCATCCACACTGTACATGTAAGTGCCTCTGTCTGAATATGGATCCAAGCACCAAACTAGAAATAATAAATGTGGATTTTGATATGAAGACTAGGCAAATGTTTTACAAAATGTCATGCCTGTATAAATTCCTACACACTGAATGAGAAACCTATCTCAGTTCAACTTAAACAGCCATGGGCTGCTTTTGGAGCTTCCTTTTGTTCTGTACAAAGTGCTGTGTGCCATGCTGTGAACGCAGCCACTTCAGCATCATCCTCTTGTTTGATGGATTTTTTTTAAATCAGCCATAGTAACCTTTCTGAAATTTGGAAGCAGAAGGTATATGATTCACAGTGCTTCTGAATTACACATTTGTTTCTCATTTCTTTCGTTTAAGAAAAAGATACCTTCTCTCTGTTTAAAGGGACAAAACATAGATAGATAGATATATGATAGATGAACTATAATCGGTAAGTGTAATATAAAACATTCTTTGCAAGCATGAAGGAGTAGAAACATCGGAGTAATGGGTAATAATGAAAAGCAAAATTAGCAAGCAAATCTCTACAGTCATATAGACTAAACAAACTGAATGACATTCCAGTTTTGAGTGAATGCCATAAACTGTAGAAAATACAGGTTTAATTAATATGTCTACATAAAAGTATAAACAAGACAAACCTTTTCAGCACAGTGTTTATATTTACAGCACATAAATTACAAATTAAATTTACTCTGGGATGTGCTTTGGATATGAATGACTTTTCTTTAGAGAAATATTATCCATAATCATCAGTTCACTGAGAGCAAAAACGATGCATTAGTGATGTTGGAGATGATGAACTGAAGCACTGTTTAGAGGGTTTTAATTAGGCTAATAGATAAAAGTGTTTGGGGAAGGGTGTAAGTCATACCTCGAGGAAGGAAAATGAACAGACTTTATTTAAGCAAGCAGATATACTTATTTTGGACAATTTTGAGCTGATTGCTGAATATATTAATAAGTTTTTGAAGCTTATCTGTACCAGCACCAGCACTCTCCAGTTATATTGTTTAATATAACCAGTCAAAACACTGAAAGACCATGTGTCTTGGCTTTAGGGATTTAAAATCATGAGGTTAAGAAAAAGCATAGATTACTTTATCCTTTCTTTTTAGCTCCAGAGGCATACAAATCTCTCTGCAATCAGAAAATTTAAATTAGCATTATTAAAAAAAAAAAAAAAGAAAAACAAAAAAGAAAAACAAAACAGTCTGTCTCAAGTGTTCACAAGCTCAGGCTTTAAGATAAGTACCAGGAGTGAAATATTCACATCACTGAAGCCAACAGTTGATTGCAAGGCGACAGGATTTGATAACAAAATTGGAGTATGTGGCAACTCTGCTTCCTGTAAATTAACATGATTCTTCTTTGGAGCTGTAGTGTAGTCAGAAGTTTCATTTAAAACAGTTTAGGGAGGAAACAATTTGTGAAGAGCCTGGTCCTGGTTTCATTATCCTATACTCCTTCAAAACACTAGTAATTTCAATAAAATAACTGCCATTTTACCAATGCCAGAGGGAATAGACTCATGATCCTTCCTATGTTACAGCATAATCTTCCACTTTTCTGATTGACCTGGAGACACAGTGTTATGTATTACGGTGATGATAATGTCCCGTGATCATCCCATTTATAAAACAGCACAAAGTCATTTTTATGGGAGAGAAGAGAGATTTACCCCCTGCTACTTCTACAAAATGCCTGCTTTCCACCCCAAAGCAGATAGTGCATGTGCTCCTGCAGACACACAGGCACACATGTGCCAAGTTCAACTTTGGTACATGGCAGCTTCTTAAAATGCCATGATGGTGCCCTAGATGGAAAGATATCTTTCTTAGAGTCCGGATGCAGTGATGCCTTAATAAAGAAGATCCCTTTTCCTTTTGTTACTATTAAGTGAGCTTTTTTTTTTTTTTTTTTTTAATAGATGGTGACATGCAAGTCTCTGTTGACACTGTTCCTGTGCATGGAGCACAATAATTTTTTTCCTGCATTCCACCCTGGTGCATATGGTATCAATAAGGTTTTCCATCCCGAGACATTTCATAGTGCTTCCATGAAGCAGTTATGGCAATGGGCTGATATGGAAAAAACAGAGGGAGGTGTAGCTGCTGTTTGTCTGATACACTCCATAATGATTTTTTGGAGCTCTTCTATCTGGCACCGATTCCTGTTCCTATTTTGTGCTTTGGACTGCTATTAAAAAGATTTCTGCCCTCTTCATGACCCTGCCCATTGCCCTGATCATAGAATTGCCTTCCTTGTTTCAGGTGCTTGAACTCCATCAGAAAACAGAGCTCAAGAACAACATCACTCAGGAAATGACTTAGAAAATATCAGCCAGCCTCTTTGCTCATAGAACATGGGAGATCATCCTGTCCCATTACTTTTATTGATATAGCCCGATAATAGACATTTGGGAACATGCAGTTGTTTTGCTATGTTTAGCAGATGCTAGCAGTAGGATGATGTGTTATCAGTCTGGTTCAGCCTACCTCAGAAATGTTTTAGTGCATCACTCCAGTGTATATCTCGTGTGTTGAGAGAGATTCTATTGAGAGCTGAGTAAGCAAGGATTCTTGATAGGCCACAGATGCTAACATATAGCTAAATAATATCAAGTAATAGCAAGAATAAAAATCAGGTGTCTGAGATATCTGAAATGGAGTATTTATCCCAGGACAGAAGACTCATCACTGCTCTAATAAGACAATTTACTACTTGAGCATTAAGCATCATTTACCTACAATTGTCCACTATCTGCATCTCATTTAAGACTCCTCAACAGAGAAAAAAATATGTTTTCCATGGAAAAAGCCCATCCTGCCTCCACCTTCCTTTTGGCTTAGCACCTCAACAGGTTTTGTTGTATGTAACACAGAATTCCAGATTACAGAAAAGAGGTTTACAACAGCAATGATAGTTATGAGCAGTACATCTTAGAGCAAATTTAATTTGTTTCTGCTGTGCTGTAAAAAACAAATTATAAACTCAATCTTGTTTATGGTTTTAGAAAGTTATATTCATTCAATCCAGATGGTTGGCATTTTATGTAATTTGCTCCATAAAAAATAAAAATGTTATTTTTGTTTAAATCTGTATGACTGCAGGGATTTGCCTCACAGTTGTTGCTCTTCATTATGAACATTTAACCAAGACAGCTCCTAATATTCAGAACTGTGTCCTGCTCAAATCCCAGCTGAATGAAAGTAAAAGGTATTTAGTTGGAATAATACCAGAGATGGGAGCAGAGCTGGGGATGTATCTTGTTTAATAGGACTGACGTACATGGTTTTAATATTAAGACCTAGTCTAATCCTGCTAATGGAAAAATTTAATATTCTGATAGGATCACTTAGTGAAATAGAATATTATAGCCTGTGTTAAGAAGAGGAGAAAAAAAGAACCTAATTTGCACATGCTTGTTAGCTCAGTATGTATTTTTTATTAGCAATCATATGATTCTAATCCTTAACCCAATACCAGTGTTTTCTTTTATATGGAGGTTTCAGATAAAGCCCCAGTAAAGCTTTTTGAAAAATAAAGTCATATTTCACCTCAGCATGGTAAATTAAATGCAATATTATTTGCTTCCTGTTGGCTCTGCTGGTTAAGGTGCTGCTGAAATATGTTGTATTTCATTGTATGGTTATGCTATTGGGACCTAATATATCTGTTGTGGCACAGCACAGCAAGATAAATATTTTGGGATTCTGGTCTGCATTTACATTTGGTTAGTTCTGCTATTTGACCAAGCCCTGACATGATCCTTGATGCACAGAAGGGCAAAGAACTGAGTGTGAAATAGTGAAGTCAACTTGAAAATGAACCACCAGGAGTTGAGAAGGATTAGAAATGAATTTGGCTGCCTTCACTTTGTGTTTCACAGATACACAGTAAAAAACAATAGTTACACCTTCAGTGAACAAAAGCCAGACTCAAGGCTCATATCAGTTCAGTCCCAAATCATTCAGCCCCAAATATATTTCAGGTATGGCTCACCTTAATTCTGGGATGAGACCATAAAAAGCACAGCACAGAACTCCTGCTCTTCCTGGTAAAATGAAAGGAAAATTTAGTTTGATAAACCCAGCAAACTCAGAACACGGTCAACATGACAAAGGAAAATAAAATCTCAAGGATTTCAGATGACTCTGAAGCACTCTTTTCTGTAAAACTACTTAGAACTATTGTAAGCTTCAGATGGCTTATTAAATTGAGTTAGAGACACAGTACCTCTAACCAAATTCCAAACCTGTTTGCGGCTGAGGAAACCTCGTTAAGTTTGCATCTTTGCTGCTCTCTAACTGCTCCTTAGGACGTGTTTACAATGCTATCATGACTTTATCATGACGTTATCATCATCCCATAAGTCAGGCTCAGTAGTCACCTAGACATCATGGGATGCTCTGTGGTATATCTGTCAGGTTTCTTTCAGGCATATCCTAAGAAACTACCAAGAGATACAGAGATCTTCAGATCTGAATCTCAGGAAATCAGCACATTTCCACCTTATCATTACTCGTTCTTGGCAACCTCCTTTCTCTTCTTATCCTGCTTATCAGGTAAGTCAGTGTACCACAGACCACTTTTTAGATGCTCAACCCTGAGCTCAGAGAAATCTGTGATATATTTTAATGCTACGGATGCTAGATACAAAGCAAGACAAGCACATGGTTTCCATGTGGTTTAAGAGATATGTTTTAGGTGGAGAACACTTAGAGCAGTCCAGAGGAAGCATGTGGCTTGATGCTATAGGGGATTTTAGCTGCTGTGAAGCTCAAAAGGCAGGTGCCCTATACGGCTCCTGTGTGTTCTTATGAATGTGGTTTGCTGTGGTGCTAGGATGTGGGTTGTCCGGGCTTAGCACAAGAAGGAAATACATTTTACCCCAGATAGGAAATTTTACATCAGGATGGACTCCATTAACACTAAGTAGTAGAAGCCCTTGAACGTAGCCTCAGTACCTTGGGATGGGAGCTTCCATTATCTGCTTCATAGTGTAGAGGGACTTGGTTATTCCCTTATGTTCCCTACCTATTTTTTCCCATTAAAGTTGTAACTGTAGTGAATGCCACAGGATCTAAGAATTACCTGACAACAGTAATTGCCATCGATCAGCATCACAGGGAGTAAATGGGATAGAATGAGCACTGCAGTCTTTTTCAGAAATGTCCCAATGCTGAGATTAATTAGATTAAATCAACAATTCTGTGATTCTGTGAATTTATGCTAAAAAGTCCTGACTTCCTCAATATTAAGTTTTATATTATTTTTCAAAGTGTTTTTTTTTCCACATGACAGGATCATGGAAATTGCATTAACCATTCACCTGTGGGTGAATATTTCCTACCAAAATGACAAAAAATAAAATTTTCAAAAGCCTTGTGCTCCATCTTATTCCTATCCTAATATGCCTTGATCTACTCATTCACCTATACATCTATTTTAAATGTTCCATGTCATATATATTCATTGAACAGTTACTGCAGATACACTAATTGCTGCTTAGTATGCTCCACAAGGTTTTATAAAACATTAATTGTCTGTTATTCCTCTTGCAGGTGGAAATACTGGAAATATGGCTCCCTCTTGCAATATAACAAACTTTTTTCCAGTTACCTTACTGTACACTGAGGTATTTAGAGACGTATGCATGGAAACTTAGCCTAGTCACAAGTTACATGATGACATTCTGTGTTTCAGTTGCCCCAGGATTTAGACGTTGGACAACTGTAAAAAAATAATATTCTTGTACAAATGAGATTTCATACATTAGAGATGAAAGGTCTATATTAGACTGTGAGACAAGTGCATCATATCAGATTGCTCTGTCCTGGTACAGAGGTTTTCTATATTAGAGAGCATGATGATGTGCATGTATTTTATTCTCCTGGTAACAAGACTTCACAGGAATTAAAGATATGTCAAAAGATTTCTTCTGACACAGAATTAAGACATATCCATGGCATATACCTTATGGCCAACATTCAGTTTAAGACTACATGGATAAGACAATCAGACAGCTATGTCTGGAGATGATCCTGTCCCTGTTAAGGGACTCCTTTTCTACAGACCACATATATGGCTTTTTGGAAGATCTGATTGTGAAAGAGTCATAATCAGGTGGAAAAGAAGAGAAGGGAATGTGTGTCTACTTCATGGCTAGTACAAGGACTTGGAAGAACAGCTGGGAAGATAAACACTTTGGGAGAACACCCTCAGGTTAGATACAAATTAGATGTCTGTTTTCTTTTGAATGGTTTTAGTTTGGGTTTTTGATGAGAAGTAATTTAATCAGTGAAAAAGTGTACCTACCTAATCACAAGTGTTAAACCCCTTGGACTGCACTAGGGTCCCATGAAATGTGTGAAGCATAGACATCAGGTCTTGAGGGTCAGCAGTTTTGTGCCTTCAGTCCTTACCTTTTGATCTACATTACTTTAAAAAGCAGCACAGATGATAAAGCCTTGCAGAGATTCTCATTCAGGAGAGTAGTCCTTTCTGTCATGCACTTTGGCCTGGACTCACTCATATAGCTTTAGTGAGGTATAGAGCTTTTTATAATGACCTAAGGTGGGTCCTATAAATAGTAGAATCATAATCAAAGAAAGATTATATGGGATAACCCAGGATCTCTCTCCTGCCACTACCACAGAAGAGCATGCACTACACTATGGTGAGCAATATATCTACGAACTTGAGCAGCACACAAATAGGCAATCTGTTCTTTCACCATCACAAACATGATTCTTGGCACCATTAAGTAAAAGTAGCTGCTTTTTCTTAGTATTTATTTTCTATATCCTCCGAAATTAATTCTATATAAAAAAGAAACATTGAGATATTATGATAATTCAGATTTATGAAGTAAGGCTAAATAGATTCCTACGAAGGAAGAGTTTACATTCTCCAGGCACAAGAATTGCATTTTCCTACCTCTCATTCTTAGATCTACATCTGATATCTAAAATGAAATAAATGTATATTTGCCTCAGCAAAACTTTCAAAAGCAAAAACTTTCAAAACAAAACAAACAAAACCCCTAAAGATAAGGAATTAGCTAGATTGGTACAATCATATTTAGTTTTAATTGAGTTCTGTTGTGTATCAAAGTTGCTGGTTTCCAGAAAAAAAAATCATCATAATTGACTTTTCAGCTATTACTTTTTTCAAATATTGCACTTTTGAACTGTTCAGGCTTTGGTACAGATCTCAATTGCTGTAGTCTAGCAGAATTCGACTTTGTCAGTGCAAGAGAGATCAAAATCTGCCTGATAGTTTATACTCACTTGGAATAAATTAAGCCTGCAGAACTGTTAAATTTCTTTAGGGAGAAGAGCACACATTTCTCCTGTTAATGTAAAAGCATAGTGCAACTACATGTTTGGCAAACAACAAAATTTATGTATTTCAATTCATCTCCCTTTTACCTGCCTAGGCAAGGGTATTAGAAAGATCCTTATGCTTACATAAAATAAACTTCTCTGAGTTTCACTTAGGACTTTTAGGCTATTCATTCTTTTCTTAATTCAGAAAATTCAATGCCCAGAACATAAAATCTATCTCGACAAAAGAGTAGGTTTTTGTTTTTGTCTTTGCTTTCTTTCCTTTTTTAATGTTACAAATCATCCATTACTCTGACCTACCTAATCAGCAGTATTGATCTAGCACTTTGGTAGAATAGCAGTAGTGCATTAAGTGCTCAACACGGCTTTAAATGGTATTCAAATTTAAGGCAATTTACATCACAGCTGTGCTCTTAATGCTAAAAAAATAATTCAACATGATGTTAGGTTCAAAGATGTAGCATGAAAAGAAAATCTTTCCTGAAAATACAGTTTGGGAACATGTAAAACTTGAACAGCACCAAAAACCCTTTCCAAATTCATGCAAAATAAACCTGACAAATTATATCATTTGAAAGGTAAATGAGAAGGCTTTCTCATGAGTAACAGACTCATTGATTATCCCTATGAATACAGCTCATTTCTGTTAGCAAGAAGTCTGTAAGTAATTTTTCTCATGATTTCTTCACAGAAGCAATATTCAAACGAGTAAGAGTTAACAAAGTTGTGCGTATTATGAACTAAAGATATACACAGAATAGAGGAAGAAAGATAATGAATACTGTGATGAAGTAGTTCAAGGAGGATTCAGAAATTTTACTAGCATCTATTTCCTTCATAATCACAGTAATCATCCAATTCTGCCCTCCCTGAACACTGTAAATGAAGTTTTTGGTGTTTCAGTCATGAAGACTGAGATAGTGAACAAAAAGAATAAAGAAAAGAAGGAAAAAAAACCTGTAGATAGCAAGCTTTGGATACTGTGCTGTGTTTAGAACATACTTTACATAAGCTTTTTTCCTAGGTTGTTCTTTTTTTCTCCTTTCCCTTGGAACAGGAGTTCTGGATTTTGTCTTCTGTTTCGCTTTTTTCAAGAACGAAATATGGATGCACTTCTACTTTTTATGTTTTGGTGTGAGTTTTTATTGTAATGGCAACAACAGCGACTTATTCAATTGCTATTAAGCAATGCTTTATTTAAAAAAAAAAAAAAAGTAGAGAAAAGTTCCTCTCATGAAAACAAGGTAAGTGTTTCTGTCTTTTTTTAAGTTTTTTTTTTTTTTTTTTAAATGATATTCTTATGACAGAAATTCTGTGTCTGGAACAATTATTCTCCTTAGCATTTGTCAAAAAACAAGATTATAATTTCTGCTATTTAGGATATTTTAGATTATGTTAGCAGTATGGAGGTATTTTTAACTTATTTTATAAAAGTACACATGCACAAGACAGATTATTTGAAACAATACTCATAGCCAAATGTCTTTGCTCCTCTCCATTGACATTACAACATTTTTTTAAATAGCCATTTTCAAGTAAGATTATAAAAAGCCTACATACGAATAAATGTTAGCAATTAACTATTAAATGCAGCAGATTAATCCTTCTTACAGAACTCATTTTACCTCTAACATTTTAAACTTTATTAAACAATATATTAAAAGAAATAAAACACAATAAATACAAATTTCACACTTTCCTCCTCATACATAGGTTCTATCAGGCACCATTTAAGAGCTCATCAGCATTAAGAGCCACTTCTCTGCCAGGTTACCAGTCCTGATTTTCACACCTGACTTAGACTTCCTAACCCATCTGAAGGGAAATCAGAATCAGGTTTTCCTGATTCTTCCTCACTGAATCAAAGAGCTTTAGTTTTTTCTATTACATATGATAAATAGGTAAGTGGCACCCTTCCCTCCATTTAGGTGTTTTTACTTGTCAGAAGGAACATCTGAAATATCTCTCAAAATTTCTTCTTCAGAGCTCCTAGATGGGATGTAATTTTGTTTCTATCAGAACATCTTTTCCCTCAAGGTAAGAATGTACATTATGAACATGGAGCAATCCCCACCTGCTCAGAAAGGTGCCTTTTTTTCACTATGCTCTATACAGACTTTTCCTAAGTGAGTGGTGAGCTAATACTTCATAACATCTCCTTTGGCTCTACCACAGCCACTACCCTTTCTGCAGACATTTGTGATCTTTCTTTCCTATCTGCTCAGATAGTCCTTCCATTTAACTGTTGATGTTTTCTTTCTTCCTCCTTTTGTTTTCAGTTGGATCTAATTACTATTTAACCAGGTAATACTCCCAGATTAAAAAACAAAGAAACATTTTATTTTGTATCTTAACTGATACTTCCTGATACTCTTTCTTTCTTTATATGCTTATGTTAGTACTAAAGCATTTCCCTTTCTTGTTATAAAAGTACCCTGCTGCCTAATATTTACCTATGCTGATGTCCCTCCTAACTACTGTGTTTAAAATTAGTTTTCCTTTCCTAAATCTAAGTAATATAAGTAATATAGAATAAAGTAAAACGAGTTGTCAAAAACACACCCCAAATTAACAAAAAAATCCTCCAAATTCACCTGCTAATTTCCTTTTAATATTCCAGGATATATAAGGAAATGTAGATGGGAAGTTAATGTATTAAGATTCTGATCATGTGTGCTAATTTTTTTTTTTTTTATAATACTAGATAATTCCCAGATGCTTCCCATAATTACATATCATCAGTTAGTGGTAGCAGAGGAGAAAGGTTTGCAATTTTTTTTTGTATTCACATCCTGTTGAAACAAGGTCATTGGATAAACCCAAGGACAACAGCTGACAGTAAAATTTCCTCATTCCATTTGAGATTTGTTGCTAGCTAAAAAAATAATCATAACATTATTTTCTTCCTGAGAAATATCTGAAAATTGCACTGTTCTATTATTTCAGGCTCTTTCAGGATATTTGAAAAATTAGAGTTTTGCTTCTATTCTTTTTTTTTCTTTTTCTTTTTTTTCCCAAAGTCTAAAAGTGCAGTTTTTTCATGGTTTTAATGAGATATGATTCTCTATATCATCAGGAACTTGAACTCTACAAAGTAGGCCAAATATGCAGAAAGTGAAATACATCAGTAGAGAAAATGGAACTAGATAATAAAACTGATTGATTTCAAATGCACAAAGGTAACCAGAATTACTATGTTTTTTTTTTTTTTTAAAAAAGTAGAAAGTAAATAACTTAAAGGTAATATCCCTGTCCTAGCTTTTGCAAGATGTTCTGTCTTGTCCTGAGATAGAATTGGCCACCAGACATCTAAATCTTAATTTAGTCATACATATTTAAGCAAGGAGATTTTTTCTGATCATTATGTATAGTTTTAACTTGACAGTCCTTTAAACAAAGAAGTTATGCAGTTCATTAATTATTGCAAATGGTCATTTATATGACTTATTAACATATAGTGGATGATATATGCTCTTCTTAATACTTGGAGATTAACAAGAATCAGACTCATCAGGATTAATGGCAATTATGGAGGTATATCTTCTGCACTCCCTATTTTTACCTAGGTCATAATAACAGGTTATTAATACTAGGACACTAAAGGCAAGCACCTTACAGATTAATGAAGGTAATTAATATGGAAAAGAAATGGTTGCCTTTCGACCTTAAAACAACACAAAGCGTTAATATACTTAGTGCTTTAAATTCTCTGTATGTTCAGAATTCTGTGTAAAGCTTTAGTTTATTAAGTTCTTAGTTGTTCTTGTCATTCAATGGGATTCTTTTCCAACGAAAAATCAGATGAGTTGAAAATACTTTGAGATTTAAGGGAGAAAAATGGTGGGGAAAACGCTTAAAGAACAAAATAGGTTCCTTCAGTTAAAAGATGTGCAGAAAATTAAGATCTCTAAGTGAGAATAAGTTGATGGATGCCCATGAGAGAGAAGGGGAAAGTGAAAGGAAAGGAATGTTGTCACATATAGTTAGGATAGGTGGAGCAGTCTGGGGTGAGAATGTCATAATTAGAAAGGTAGAAGCTATTTTGAGGTGATTTTTTTTCATATTAAAATTGTGGTGAATTTGTTGATGTATCATTAATCCGTTTTATTGCTCTTGGTCCTGCCTTCTTCTAAGTTTTCTTTGTCAAGTCAACTGATGACAGAAACACTTTGTTGGCCTTACCATTAAACGTTGTCTTTTTATATCCAGGTGTGCCATTTCTCTGCTGTAATCCTTGTCTACAGCTGCATTGAGACCCATATCTTGTTGCTGAAAGTTTTATCATTTTTATGTGATTGACCACATCTCCTTACCTGAGCATAATCTTGTGTCTTTACAGTTTTTATTTCTGTAAGGGCTTAAGAAAATGTGGGAAGATAAAAAATAAATTAGACACACAGATTAAGAGACAAAACATAGTGAGTAAATCCTAATGCAGTGGGGTAGGATGGAGATGCAAACCATCACACTCTGTCAGCTTCCTAAGGATGCAAAAGACAAATCCAGTAGGGACACATGAATCCCAGCCAAAGAGGAACTAGGAGTGTGATGAGGACTCCATACCCTGTGTTCCTTGTTTTCCATGTCATTACAAGGACTTTTGACCAGACCACATTCTTTGGTGCTGTTGATCATGCAGATATGAGAATCTGAGACTGAAATTTGTTTAGTTTAAAAGTATAATCACCTTTCTTTTCCCAGGTTGCAAGTGAAAGGCAGGTTATACAGCTTCAAGAAAAGATTCCTTAGCATTTCAAGTTAGGGCACCTATGGCACCAGCACTACAGATTCTGGCCTCTTTCAGATCTGCCAAATGGGGGTGGATTAGTTCCTTGCACCCTGACTCTTGCAGTTTAAGATGCTTATTGTCTATAGCATGATATCCATACTGCACCTCTGTGATTCCCCTCTCCTTCCTCAGCTGTGCTGTTGTAGCGTGCTGACTGGAATCACTCTTGCTTGAAACAGTCACCCAAGCATACATTATAGACAGTCGGCCTTACTTGGCCTACTCATCACTCGTAATGTCTCTTCTGGACATTTTTATTCTAATATCATACCATTAGAGCCTTGATCGCTCACATTAGAATCCATTTGAGTGCATTTAGTATCTTTGGTATCATCTTCAGCCTCCTTTCTTGTAGCTGATGATCAGATTGCACACCCTCTTTGTGTCCAAAGGTGAAGTGAGTCATTCTCATCCAACGAGTACCATAACTTAACATACCTCCCCACTATGTTCATCAGGGTTCAATGAAAAAAAAAAATGCATTTTGGCTTTGCATCTGTGCTTTTTCAGAGGCTACAGCTGCTCTTCTGGACAATAAGCATTTATGTTGTCTTTGCACTCTAAAGAGCGCGTTTTCAATTTCTATTTCTATGTGTTAACTGCCTCAGGATTCACAGGTTTCTGGGTGGGTGAGGAATTAATATACATTACCAGGCCCTTTTACTCATTTTTGATACTGGTAATTCTTAAGGGATCTTAGAATACACGGAAAACCCATATATACTAGATATTGTTTCCTGCCCATTCTCATCATGCTACTGATTTCCATCTTTCTTGTTCTCTTCTTCTGCAATAAAATGAAATGTTTAAGGTTATTAGAGAATCAGTGTGCATAGAAATATGCACAAAGCCGAGGAATAAAGAGGTGAATTCAGCCATGTGTGCCAGAAATCATGTGTTCCTGTGCAGCTGACTGGACCATTTTTGTGGAGACCCTCCCTGAGTAGTAACCAAATAAGAAAGATATCTATCATCAGTTGACAACCTGTTGTGAGGGGTTTGGGCTTCAGTGTCCTTTGCAGTTTTAAGTAGTTTCGAGTTTCATACTGTTGAGTTATATCCTTCAGCTAGTTTTCCTACCACCCTTTCACCAATGATCTCCTCAGAGAGCACTGCAATGAATACAAAGATACCTCCTCCTGGCATAATTCATTAATTGCTTTTTCCATGCCCCACCCCTAGGATTAATGGGAATTGGTTTATTAGCAGTTTGGTAGCTGACACATGGGAGTTCTCCTCCAAAATCCAGTTTGTCCTTGACCCACTGTGAAATACTAGCTTGATCCCTCACAGTGATGGATAGGGCTGGCACTGCTTTCTCCTTCTTCCCACTCCCTCTGCAGTAGGGTATTCCAGTCTTATTGCTCAGTTTTGTGTTACCAAAAGTCAAAATCCTGGATCTTCACAGCATCTTTATAAAGAGTCTGAACTTTTCTACTCAAGCCAGAATATTTAGTGTATAGCCTTCATATCTAGGGAATAGCTATGCTGGAGAAGGACAAGCAGTCCAGTGATTCCTGAGCTGTTTTTTGTTTCCCAATAACCCCACATTGCTCTCTGCGACTGTATTCATCTTACTGCCAGTGTTGTTATTTAGAAACTGGAATGTGATTTCAGTGGATTTTGTTAGCTTACCCACCTTGTTCCTGAAGCCTGGAACCCTATACCAGTCCCGCATTTAAAAAAAACAAACAAACAAACAAAAAAACAAAACAAAAAAACACAAACACTTCATTCCTTCTCAGGACATTTCAGCTTTCTTTATGTTTTGAATCCATTTTTCTTGGACTTATTTCTTTCCTTTACTATTATCTCCCATAAACAAAAGGACAGAAAAAGAAAAGAAAAAATCCCACCTTTTTGCAAGATTTTTATATTTTAATTGCCTTTTTGTCTTTCATGTTGGAGTTTTTAATGTTTTCAAATAAGGCGTGAAAGTCAAAGCTTCTAACCTCTCCTAAAATTCTCGACTTACTGATAGGACTGACTTGTTTGTCAAGAGTCCTGTGCACTACATCTAACAACAGAGTCCATCCCTAATGCCGTGATCAGTGACAGGGGTTTGGCTCTTTCCCCTTTCTCCTAAATGTAAATTTAGCTCAGTTCTATATATAATTTAAATTCTTGCTTCTGCTTGCACATCTTTTTTTTTTTTTTTTTTTTTTTTTTTTTTTTTTTTTTGCTTTAGGAATCTCATTTGTGCTTTTACCTTCATCTGGCATGATGTCTTTGTTTCTACGTACTGCCTTTTTGGGCTCTGCCTCTTACGGGGGAAAAAAAAAATCCTCTGTAACTGAATGCTTTCCACCACATTCTTGCTGATGGGCAGTAACAGGAGACAACTGTGTTAGGTCTAAATTCTCCTCGTGTATAGTGACCACCTGCTTAATGCTGCCTATGGCAAATTCCTTTCCTGCTCCCTCCCCTAGGTTGTGTGCAGCTGCCCAGTGGTTTCCCCAGTCGTTCAGTTATCCCTTCTGCATTCCCATCATAAACTATTCAAATCTGGCCTTTAAAGTGAGGAAGTGTTGCAAAAGAAGGAATAGAGCCTATTACTTGTGGTTCTCACATATCATTTATGTTTTTGTATTTTCACCTCCCATTCATGCTCTTGCTGTTTAATTAACCTGGATAGGATGCGGTATCTATGCAGATGTCAGCAGGAGGTCTTGCGTGGGTAGAAACTGCCTGCAGGGATAATTCAAGATTAAGGGTATCTACACAAGACCTATACATTGCAGGCCACTTTTCACTTTTTTTTTTTTTTTTTTTTTTTTTTTTTTTTAAATACAAAAATCACCCAGGTCGTGTCTGATGCTATAAACTAATTCAAAATATCACTAATTAAAAGGACAAAGCTACACAATTTATCATCTTGATTTTGGGGACTGTTTGTGTATTTTTACTGCCAGATTTGTTACCTTTAGGGTAAAATCTACCCTAACACAAGAACTAGCCAGCTTCAAGAGTACATGTCCCATTTTGAAGATTTCATCAGGATGAGATTTCATAAGACTTATTCTTCCTTCCTCCTTGCTCCCCGCTGCAAATATCCTTTTTACCTGTATGACAAAATAAATAAATAAATAAAAATAAACCCACTAAAGGCTGAAGATGATCGCTTGTTTTCTAGACATTGGCCATAGTAAACTGAGCAGTGAAAATTAAGCAATTGCAGTTGCTGGCAATGGTTGAATGGTTTCTCTACTCCTCACATTGCTCTTTAAAATGAATAGAAAATGTGATTGTAATGGATATATTCTCGCTTCAGTGATCTAGGTAACAATATCAATCTTACATTGCCTGATGCAAGTAGTCCCTGGATCTTATGAGTGATGTAAGTTGTTGGAATAATTTATTCTGTTGGAATTTCTTCTGCTGAAAACCTCTAACTTGTTGGTACACCAGTTTAGCAAGAGTAGAAGTCAGATGCTATCTAAGGAATGGGCTGGGATAGGACTGGAGAGGAAAGTTTCTGTAGTGACAGCTCAGGGCTTCCTTCTTGTAAGTACAAGTGTTGATTAGCTAAAGGTAACTCTCCTTTGCAATTTGAGATGTTCTGCTGTGTCAAAAAACTTCACCCAAGAAGAGAATGTTCTACTGAGAACTAGCAGGATTCTCACAGCCTTCTGCACAATTGCACCTGGAGGTGCAATACCATACAACTGTCTGTAAGAACTGATGGTGATGATGGTTAGGCAATCCTTTTGCTCACATAGGCAATGCAGACATTTAGCTCTCGTTATACCTGACAATTGGATCTGGCCAGTTGAAGAGCTTCTTTTATCCTACCATCATAAACTTGGATGTCTTAATCTCTGGCTGACTCCTACAGCACCCCATCCCTAGGTTGAACATTGAACTATTGTGGTGGCCTCTCAAAACAGCTGTATCTGTCCAAAGAAAGTGTTCGAATACCAGCAGCTGACAAAAACAAGTGACACTTAGAATCAAGAATAAACAAAATATGTTTACACATTGCCCACTCAATCACATATGTGGAAGATTTCTGTTAGCCATGATGGAGAAACTAAAATGTAGAACTTCATAAATATCATTTGCAGATTTCACCCCCATCTTCATAGACTCTTTCATGGTCTTTAATGTATTTTTTTCATCTTCCACTATCAATTACTGTGTTCATACAACAAGTAAGTTTTTTTTTTTCTGAAAAATGCTAAGCTAAGGCATGATTATGCAGACCAACTTTGCAAGATATCTTTGTTGGTGGTTTGCATTAAAACGCATCATGCAAATTGGAGCAGAACGAGAATCTGTATAACCTAATTACCAAAGGTAATCAAAGACTTGAGAAAATATTGAGCTTAAGTAAGGGCATGAAATTTAATAATTAAACTAATTTTACCAGTGATGTTGATGCTTAAAAAAAAAAAAAAAAAAAACAGATAGGAACCTATCATATTGTCACTTAAAGAAATTCAGCTGCAGAGGTTATCTGATCATGAAATGACTTACAGTCAATGCCTGTAGCTTTTCTTGGGTGATATCTCAAATTGTTCCATCTTTGCCTTGACACAGGGTGATGTAACAGTAAAAACTGGCAAACAATGCATAACATGGTAGCTTCTTTCCTTTTGGAGCCTGTCTGTATTGCAGCATAAACCAAGTTATGACTCTCTAGTCATTATCTCCAATTCTCCACAAAACAGTTACAAAGTGATTCGGATGCTCGTAGGAAGCTGGCTAGTACCACAAATGATCTAGAAGAGACTTGTATGTTAAAACTTTAACCGGTGACCAGGACAAACATCTCATTTTCTATTTGTATGTGTACTTGCAAATGATTGGAAGACAGAAATAGGAATTATTCATTTTAAATTTTCATCATATGAAATAATTTCCTGTTCTCTTGCTGTCCAGCTCTCTTACACTAAAATTGCCTATTTTACTGAATTCTGGTTGAAATTAAACCAGTTAATGCATTTTGCCACTGGTTATTTGTATGGCACGCAATTTAAGCTCACTGCTCTGTTTGTGATGCTGTTAATCTTCTCAAAACAGATTTAATATCACCTAGAACACATCAAAGAGGTGGGTTTGATGTTCCCTTTTTACTAAGTGGTTGTGTGAAATGTTGCAGTTTGAAAGCCATACTGGTGGAGGCGGGGGGAAGGAGATATCAAATCAGTATTGGGTTCACGAACAGCCTGTGGACCATAGGTCTGATCACCTTCCTAGGAGCGAATCGAGTTCCCAAATAGTGTAATCACCTATAAGCTCGACCCTGGCAGTATCGGATTCATGAACAGTCTGTCAACTGTAGGGCCGATCGCCTCCCCCCAAACAAGTAGTCAAGTTCACAAACAGTATGATTTATTCAAATGCAACATTTACAAAGCAGATTTCAGATATCAGTTCAGGAAATTTTCCACTACAGCGTGGAGTTTTAGCTAGCTCTGAGGTACAAATGTGCAATCATCACTCACCCCAGAAGATGGGAGAGGGCTCTCAGTCTCAAGTTTCCTCAGGTGGTGTCCCAACCTGAGGGGAGGAAAGGGGGATCGGCGCATCGACTGATCCAAAATTTACCATAGATTCTTCCCTCTCACTCCTTAGTCTTCTCAGGCGGCATTCCAGTCCAAACGGCAACCCATAGGCTGATGCAGAGTGTGTGTATATATCGCATCCAGCCCATCAACTTCTTTGCTATGGTTGCAATGTGCAGCATTGCAGTTTTCTATCTGCTTAAGTCAAGGTAATTGCACACTGTTGTAGAAAATCAGTGTTCTCCTCCTTTCACCCCATGAACACATGGGGAAGTGTAGATGAAGGGATCATGAATGTGGTAAACCACAGTTCACTGAAAATTAACTCAAGGAACTCATCAAGTTCAAAAAGAAGATGGCATGATCACTAGCTATTGTGTCAAAGGACACAATAAAGAGGGGAAAATGGGGATTTGGAGACTGCTGGACCATCCCATTTGGAGGCAGTTTGTTCAAGCTGCCTGTGCAGCCTCATTCTAAGGTTACACCTCTATCCTGCACAGACAAAATCCTCTCGCCATGCGGCCAGCTGGCATAGCTGGATCTATGTTGCGATCTTTGTTAGGTGTTGCAATCTGTTTCATGCTTTCATTTGTCTTAATTCAGATGTTTGGGAAAAACAGAAAAACAAAACAAACTGCAGTCAGAAATTAGAGAGAAGAATGGCAAGTCACTCATATTTAAGCATTTTCTTCTTTAGGTTGTTTGTTTGTTTGTTTGTTTGTTTTTTGGGGGTGGGTCAGAAAAAGAGTAGATGGGTTTTACAGACCTACACTGCAAGTACTGAAGTGGTGAAGTGGTCCTTCATCTGCTTTCTCTTCTGCCACTTAAATGAGGAGCCCAAGGATTGTTTTACATAGCTCTTCCTAAATTCTGGCTAGCAACTTTATCAGCTTCGTATCTCTGAGTAGTGATACATGAGTGTGGTTGTTTACCTTATGGATTCTTGTTTGATTAATGGGTCTTTCTTCTGCTTAAAAATACACATCTTTTATATTCTGCAAACAACAAGTCCTGAATGGCCATCTGTATTCTGTTCTCATCACAGTTTGCAGCAGGTAGTTAACTTTCCCATGACGTTCGTCCATACACATTTGCAAAAGAGAGGAATAAAAAAACACACCTTACAGGAATGGAGGGCAAAACCCCAGGCATGAAGCCCTTTATTACTAACCTAGAATAAAGCACACCTTTTGGGAACTCTCTGCTGAATTCAACCTGTTGACAGAGTGGCTTTTTAAAACAAGATAGAGGACAGCATGAAGGAAAACAGGGCTTTTCATTGCACATTTGCATACAATATTATGAATGGTTGTTTTGCAGATAGAAAAAGGCATAGTTCCAGCTTGAATGGACCCTGGTGAGGCCTTAGGTACCTGCCAACACCGGGATCAGAACATCTGCTGTGCGATAACGCAGCACTTTGCACTCAAGGCTCCATCTGCACACAAACACAAGGAAGTTTGCTGAATCTCCCACATTAGGATTCAAGATCTCATTTTGCTCCCAGGCCTGGAATTAGAAGAATACCAAGAGTCCCAGCAGCAGTAAACGACTTTTCCATAAGTGTTGTTTTCATTACACCTTACTGACTTGAATAATACTTTAAAAAAAAAAGTTCAAACATGCAACTTCTCCCAACCCAGTCCCATAAAAACATCAGAAGTTTAGAAAGACAGTAAAAAATGCACAAACTGCTTTTTTATATTAGAGTTTAGGGAAATGGGATAAATCTGACTTTGATTTCCATTTATAGATCAGGGAACAAAGGAAAATGCATAAACAAACACAGCTAAAGTTCACAAAGGTTATTAAAAATTTATACCCTGTGACAATGCTTTTAATACTGTATCCATCTGTGCTTGTCAGAGCTTTGGTAGACTTAGCAATTTTAAGCAGGGCTACTTTACTGTGTTTCAAAATCTAAAAAATAACTAAACTAACTAACTAACTAAGATAAATGTGTAATTTAGAATTAGCATAGCTTAAATAATGTAGCTTTCACATTTAATCATCATGAAGAGCATTATCATAATAAAGACTCATAAGCACTGAAAATATTGGTGATATCTAGTTAAGATAATTTACATAAATATTCCATTACCTCTAGTCTTCATTAATTCACTTAATAGCAATATTGACATGTGGAAATTCTGACAAAAGCTCCTTGATTAATAAAGTTGTATGTGCAGGCTGATTAAGCATATTGTGAGACATATCTTCCAATAACAGCTAAGGTTGTCACAGAAAATGTATAAGGTCACATTTTAGATATATTTAGGGGTAGTCCTTGTAATTATTATGTACTGCTTTTTTTGCATGGATTTTTGAAAATAGCAAATCATGCTGCAAACTGGTTGTTTGGCTTTTCGGCAGTCAACTCTCCAAAACAGCTAAAACAAATTGGATGTTTTAGGTATTGGGTATTGGTTGCTATTTAAATATTTAAATCCTTTTTGCAATATCTCTTTTCACCTTTCCAAGGTAGTCCTAAAGATGCAGTATATAAATGGTCTTTTTCAAACATCCTGAGCAACACTTAAGGTCCCATTTGCAATTATATTAATAACTTTTCGAAGAATGAAAGAACACTTAGGCATGCCCTAAAGTGTTCAACATTGGTGCTTAGCACTTTATTTATCACAGCTCTTACAGTAACACTTGAAGACCCCCCTTTCCCACAGCTGATTGCTCTTTTAGTCCATGCGTAGTACATGAATTTCCTTTTTATTGATTTTTTGTGAATTTTTGTGAATTATTTACAACCAACAAAACCTGAACGTGGCTTCTTGATGAGAATTTTTTGGGTCTTTGGATGTGCAATGGATCTACCTCCCCCTAGAGAGTTATTACTGGGATATTGAAGTCCTAATATGCTAGGTCTAGATTCATGAGATGTTTAGAGGAACATATCAGGAACCCCTGTAGAGGTTCAGCATTAAGATCCAACAGATATTATCAGTAACTGCAGCCAGCAATTTAAATTCCTAATGTTGGGCATTTACAAGGCCACTTACCTCAGTCTGATGAGCAAATTAACCCTGGCTGACACTCAAGTCCCATCAGGGTTCACTAAAGTATCTTCTTGGCTTCTGCCACTGGTGCTATGCACATACACAGAGCATATCCAGCATATCCCGAAAATGAGACGGTGTCTTACTCATCCTTTTTCTTTCTCATAGTTAACCACATTGTCAGAGGTCCCATGCAGAATATGTAAGACTCACATCCTAATTTACCTCGTGTTGTGGAGAATTTAACTCTGCATTTCCTGCTTCTAGATGAAGAAAATCAACAAAGATGCAAAGAGGAGATGGAAAGACATAATTTCCCAGATGCAAACAATCAATAGAATTCATTGGTCATTCCTGCCTAATACAGACAACAAATAGCAAACAAGAAATGAAATAATACACTGATAACATAGGACAGATAGATACTTTTGGCTGATGCACTGCATTATCACCTCCTTGGTCTTGGGGCAGTTATCATATAAAAGAATTGAGAATCCTGCCTTTTTTGCATTTTATTTATAGCCTTCATGATCTTTCTGCTTTAGAAGCTGTGCCGCCTTTCAGTACCCTGTATCCCTTTTCCTCTGCCTCGCAACAATGTGGCCCCTGTTGTGCAATATTTAGTTTGGTATCTCTTAAAAAAAAAGACCCATAACTTCACACAAGGCCAGTGCAAAGTGCAGGCATCAAGAGCAGACACTAAAGATTTATGTCAGAAAAAAAAAAATATTGTTGCATACTAAGCTCCTAATGTATACACACGCTCAAAGAATCAGGCATCAGTTTAAGCACTAGAAGGACCATGTTTCGTTACATTCATCCTTAGTCTCCTTCAGTCCTCAAGGCATATAGTTTGGGAGTGTAATCCCAAGTTACAGAGAAACAGATAGCAAGTTTTTCTAATCCCAGCAGCACCCTGCAAACCTATGCAGCTTTGCTTGAGTCTTATTTTAAAGGATACAATATTGTTTAGGAGAGCTTAGACACTTTCTGCAGGACTGTGAAATGAAGCAGACAGCGAAATCACAGAGGCTTAGAGAGGATATCTGTACAGCAAATTATCCAGAAACACAATACGCAGATTTTGGCTGCTGGTCTAATGTTTGGAAGAGAACATAGCAATATATCTGTGGCATATGCTAAATCGTCTCATAACATCCAAGTAATATTGTATTTTTTGTGCCTCGAAGGTGTGGAAGAATTGTTTGAAAGCAGGAACTGAAAGGAAAACTAGGGCCTAACAGAAGTTTTGGCATTGCAGAGGCCTGCTTGGGGTGCCACACAGTTGCCACTTCCAGGATGGCTGGTGCACAGGGACTCAGCTCCTCCACAGTTCCCTGGGCAACACAACCTGCCCTCCTCGCAGCTGCAAAGGGGAGTAATGGAGGATGGAGCGGGGTGAAGACACCGTGGCCAACTCCGTTGCACTCCCTGTGCTGGGCTGCTGATGAGCCGCACAGTGGCTGTCTAATGAGAGATATATGATAACAAGTCCGGTGCTGAGCCAGCAGGGGTGGCAAATCACTCCTTTAGGATGAACTTTGCTTGAACTTTGCTTGTTATAAGCTCATTATAATGTGAAAATCACACCTCCATCGCCAAAGTTACCCTCCTCAGAGGTACGACCACTCCTCACTGAGCATGTGCTCTAGATTTTTGACTGTACCTTTAAATGAAAGCGAGAAACTTTCTCCCCAATCAATAACAATATTAAGTAGGACTCTAGTCACTCAAGCTCCGCCTGAATGTAAAGAAAAATATAAAAGGTGAACTAAGGATGAAAAGTCTGGGGGGAAGAAACCATCATAATTCCTGGGTCAGTCGACCGACTGATCCCCCTTTCCTCCCCTGGGACTGGAACGCCGCCTGAGGAGACTAAGGAGTGAGAGGGAAGAATCCATCATAAATTCTGG
The DNA here is from genome assembly GCF_000705375.1 of Tinamus guttatus. The sequence goes on along the minus strand of NW_010588916.1, from coordinate 196,793 downwards.
ATCAGTTGATGCACTGATCCCCCTTTCCTCCCCTTGCGTCAGGATGCCGCCTGAGGAGACTCGATGCTGAGAGCCCTCTCCCATCTTCTGGGGTGAGTGATGATTGCACACTTGTACATCAGAGCTAGCTAAAAACCCCACGCTCTAGTAGAGAATTTCCTGAACTGATATCTGAAACCTGCTTTGTAAATGTTCCATTTGAATAAATCATACTGTTTGTGAACTCAACTACTTGTTTGGGGGGAGGCGATCGGCCCTACAGTTGACAGACTGTTTACGAGTCCGATACTGCCAGAGTCAGGCTTATAGCTGGTCACACTATTTGGGAACTCAATTCGCTCCTAGGAAGGCGATCGGACCTACAGTCCACAGACTGTTTGTGAATCCGATGCTGATTTGATATCCCCAGCCCCTCAGCCACCACTACCACTACGGCTTTCAAACTGCAACATTTCACAGTAGGCACTTTTTTTTCCAACAAAGTGAGCAAATAACAAAAATACAGGGACTCTTAGAAATTGCGGATTCACTAAACATATATAGTTCTAGTGAGACTCACAGAGTGATCAGAAATTATACTACTAAACGTTTTTGGACACCTTGGCATAGCCATACCCTCTGTAATGTTGTGTAGATACTTCATATATGCAGCCCTAAATATTTTGGTTCAAATAAAGCCAGTGGCGTAAATCAGTTTAAGCGGATTACGCTGATCAGCAGCTCCTATCAGAGGTAGGTGACAGTTCACCTCCCCCAGAAATCTTAATCTGTTTCAGCGATGCAATATCCTGGAAAACTCAGGCATTGCCTATGACATAATCCCTACTGGGATTTAAGTTCCTTATCCTTTTCTTCTCTCTTCAGTTGTTCTGAATATTGAAGCAGGGCAGATGAAATACAACATGGTCTTCTTGTGAGGTAGAAGGGATAGAAATATTTCACTACCACGCATCTGAAATGCATTATTAATGCTATATGATTAAACAAATCGCTAAAATATATTTTGTGGCGGGGAATAAATGCGCAAAGGCCATTGGCTTGCTTTGTCCTTTCCTCCTGTTCACCGACAGATGGTGGCAAAGCTCCTTCCTTATTCTGGTCTCAGGCCTGTGACTGTATCAAGGTGCTTCACTGCTTCCCCAAGGCCTTTTCTCCCTCTTTCTGTTTTCTGAATATCATCAAGTCCTCTTCTGAAACTAGTTTCACTGCTTTTTTATTTTTTTATTAGTAAAATCCACTGGAATTTTCAACTTAACTTTAATCTCCTTTTTATGTATTTCTCTGCTTTCCGCTCTTTACCAAGCAGAGCTGGGGGAAAGGTATGGTGATTAATCCCTTTAGACATCTTGAATCCATGGGGGATTGCTTCAGGGGTAAGTAACACAAATTCCATGACCTAAGTATGCCAGGAGTCAGGAGAGTTAGTTTAAATATCCACTTCTGGCATTAGAAGCCTGTGTGCATCTAAAAAAAGTCTTGTTGGATTATAGCTACTGCCTTTCAAAATGGAAGCATTTTGAACAGGGTTACAACAGAGTGAGTAGACGCCCAGATAACAGTATTACATAGCATTACACATTTTTCACGTTAAAGAACAAAGCAACAGGACTTTAAAAATGAGAAATTATTCCATACAGCAATATGGTAGTCCTGTTTTCCGGAGGGAGACTCGTTGGTCTCATGCAGAATATTAAAGAATCACTGTGCGAAGTTTTACAGACATCTCTTTGGAATACATCAATATTCACTTAATCATTAAGTTTGATCATCGCTTCCTGGAATCCAATTCCCTTTATCTCTAATCCCTTTTTAATTTAACTGGACCAATATAGACTTTTGGATGCAACGTGGCAAAAACAACTTCTCACTGTTACTGTTTGACAGTAATTCAGTAACTGATGTTGTTTGAGAAGGTATTCGTTCAATAAACTCAGAGGGTGGATGGATTTTCTAGGTTTTGTCAAATTAAGAAAGAACAATACTAGAGAAATAGGAATAAAGATCTTGGATATACATAATCAAACACATCAGGTAATTCAAATAGGATGGAGACTAGTACAAATAACAATAATTGCTTGATAAATATATTACATTGCAATGATAATGTCACAAATGATACCATGCTTTTGTACAAATCTGAGCCCTCAAATTTCTTCAAGTCTGCAAGGCAGTTATGGAGCTCTTCTATTAAAGGATAATGCAGAATCAGAAACTTCTCATTTTCCTCCTATGAGGGGAATCAGAATGATTATGTCTGATTTATTAATTTATAGAGAAGACCAATCAGTGGGAACGCCATTATACCTATTAAGTAATGAGTAGTCAAGGGAAAATAGATGTGGCAGGGCATTCCATTACTGACAGAAAAATAAATAGGCATAATGAGTTGAAAGATCACTATTCCCCTCTTGCCCCCCCATCTTTTTCCCTCTCTGTCTGTGGTAGCATTATGTATTTGTTTTTGCTAATGATGAAGAAGGTAGCTGGGGATGTATAGGAATAAGCCAGTTAGAGGTTAAAAGCCTCAGTAAAAAACAGAACAAATGAAGCAAAGTAAAGGTAAAACTCTCACAAACTTTGTAATACCTCAAGATAATAAATAAATAAATAAATAAATAAATAAAAGCACACACAGGAAAACACTTGTAGTAAATGTGGTCACAAGTGGCAGCTCAAACTACAGGGACCACTCGATGATGGGATTCAGGGTCCAGAGGAAGGCTAAAGGAGCAGGAACACTGGATTTTAGAACAGTCTTAGGCTTGCTAAAGGACTTTGTAGGCAAGGAACAAACTATCTTGCTCTTAGGAAGACTGACAACATTCACAGAAAGGCTACTTTGTTAAGCAAGTTGTTTCTTAATGAACTAATATGTAAATGGAAGTGGAAACAAGAAGTGAAAACATGAGCCAGCGGGGAATGAGGAATAGAAAAGGCACAAAAGGATGAAATCAGGAAGACCCAAACCCAAATGAGCTAAAAGAGCAAGGAACACCTGGACAACATGAAAGAATTATGTAAGGAATTATGTAACATTTACAGGAGTGAGATGTATTCAGACCCATATGGATAGATGAGATTCACCTGGCGTGGTTATAAGAGACCTAGCTCCCACCTTCAAAATAATTCTTATTAGGAAAAGTGTATCATGACAGGGAGAATATTAACAGTTTGCCTATCTTCATAAAAGGTAAGCGGGAGGATCTAGGGGATACCTCTGAAGAGGCTAAGAAAGCTGAATGATGTGGTCATAAGGTCAGTATAGATTTACTAAGGCTGAATTATCCTGACCAACTCAATTGCTTTCTATGGCAAAATAGAAAGAGATGAGAGAAATCAGAGGGCCCGAAATATATCTCAGTTTTGCTAAAACTCCCACAGCAGTCTTGCTTCTAGGAGAAGTATAGATTGGCCAGACCACTAGGTGAGCTGGCAACTGCCCAGATTGCTGGGTTCGCCAAGTAGTGATCAATGACTAAACACCCTTTTTGCAGCTGGTAACAAGTGGAGCAGGACAGGGATCAATACCAAGCCCAATTTTGTTCGATATGTGCATCAACTACCTAGGTGTTTAGAAAAAGTGATTCCTCAGTAGAATTCTGGATAGTTCAAAATCTAGGCAGAAGGAGATGGTAAATGAATAGCAAACCTTCAGTTCAGTGAGACCTTCCTAAAATATAGGCTTAGGTCATGAAGGAAACCTTGAGATTTAACAGATAAAAGTGTAAAAGCCTACCTCGGGACATAAGCTTACACATTGGTACAGTCCTGGAATTAACTACTCTGCTGAAAAGGATCTGTGATAAAGTATATGTGAAGAATATGTTTTTATTGTGAATAAGGGAAGCAGGGCATGGATTTGCATTAGATGTGTGTGGCCAACAGATCAAGGGAAGCTATTCTTCTACTACCCCATTCTGCTCAGCACAAGTGAAATCATGATGAGATTATTATATGTATTTTGTGCCTCCCAGAGGGATGGTGAGATGCTGGAGGCAGTTCAGTAACACGGAGAACCTACTCCGGGGAGGTGTGGAGGAAATTCGTTTCCTGCCAGCCTGATGTCTGCTTGGCCAAAGAGAAAAGATTCTTTGAGTGCTTTATTTGTATAGCAAGCACAGTCATACTTAGCCTAATAATTTGTTAAATTCTAACTTTGTTTATAGAGTTTTAGCCAATAAATAAGCACTTCGCATTTTTTAACTGTATATGTCTTTCTTGCAGATTCTGCATGCCCATTTAAAGATGCTTGAATAAAATGACTTCAGGTTCTCTGGTGGATCAAAGGATGAACAGTACCCAAAGAACTGACGTCTTGCTTCTACCAGGAAATGTGTGTGTCACAAGGTTTGTCTCTTTAGGAGACAACTTGGTCTCTATCAACATCACTGTATCAGAAAAAAAGATAACACACAGCAAGGACAGGGCAGATTCCCTGTAAACGGGTTCATTATCAAACCCTGGGAGAGTCTGGTATGTGACATGTGTTAATCTTCCGTTATACAATACAGATTTTATGATGGAGCAGCAGTCAGCATGGCAAGACTGGATGGAGGGAGGCATTAGACTTTCTGGAGAAGAAATGTGACATCAATCTGCTTCCTACAGTGGCATGATAATTTGTGTGCCTAAACTTACACATACTGAAAACTGTCATACGATTGTTAAATCGCATATAATGCCTATCACTATGCTATAGCCAAATGAACAAAACTACTGAGAAAAAAAAATGCATCCATGTTTTCGTAATCTTCTAAATAAAGTCCTTACTGCAATTATTTAATATACCTCATGAGTATAACTGCAGAGAGAGCTGATGAAATCTGTATTTTTTAAAATTTATTTTCTCTTTTAATTTATTTAAGCTAGGGAAGGTTTGCTAGTTTTCAAAGGCCTGACATCCATGTATTTACTACCATTATACTCCATTAAGAGGAAGATCATATTATTTAATATCATATGCACATTTTATTTCTCCACCTTCTACATCTGTCTTCCTGCTTTTGATTTTGTGCAGACTTATTAGAGATCTGACTATCTTTGCTTATCCTGAAGATATCCTTCCAGGCCCTGTAATTTCATAAGGCTACCTGTTTTCTAAGTTTTACCATGAATGAGCAATACAAAAAGCCGTATCAGTTTTGTTCACTATTTTTTCTCACATCAGGTCCAATTTTTCTATTCAAACTATGTATAAAGAAATTATGCAGCCTCTTGACAACAGTACTTACAGTAACATTTATATAAAAGTAGCTCAGTGGAAGTCAGGATTGGGAAGGCAAATAAAGCCTATGTAGGGGGAAGAAAGTCAGGTATGCATTTTAAAATTTCTTTAAGTGTCTGAAGACAACCGAATTAATAGCAAGCATGTGTTATTATTTGTATGGAAAAGAAAATGTACATGAGTGAAAGAGCCACTGGTCATTTCACACAGATCTGTCATGATAAGATATTTTAAGAAGCATCAGAAATGTACAGCTGAATATACACCACAAGAAATTGCTGCGCTTAGGTGTTCTGCAATGTTTTGTGGCTCTCTCCCCGCAAAACCTAATGTGAACTACTTAACCTGAGGTTCACAGCATTTAATTACTGCTCCCACCTCAAGTAGCTCTAAAAGCACCAGTATTCTGCGAGCTACACCTACACATTAGAGACGTGATGAGAAAGAAAAGGTAAGCAATCTACATTTCAAGTGATGTGTAGCCTGTCCCACATTTTATTTTGCAATCAGATTTTTCCCCCAACAATTAAGAAAGACTTCATGTATGAAATAGTTCTTTTGCAAGCAAATCATTTCAAGGTCTACTCTGCTTAAGTAAAGAAAAATAAAGAAAAAAAAAAGTTTATGTAGAAAGCTGTATATGTAGACATGAATCTTGCCCAAATTCTTAACATTTCTTATGATTAGACAGAAACTTATTCTTCAATGATAATAAAATAAGAGATTAAGGGTGTCTTTTGTGGTCAGTCACACAGACTGCTTGCTAATCCTTGAAAAGATGCTTGGGGCATCGAGCCCCTCTGCACTGCCAAGCTGTTGAAATCACAAAGCTGCCACAAACCCACTAGTAAAATTCAGGACTCATGTTTACATTTATATTTACCCAACTTTGCAATAGCAAAGATTTTAGCAGCACTGAGCATTCACTGCAGAGAAGTTCAATGCTTAGCACGTTCCAAAAGTCAAATACATGTATGCCTAAATAGAACCTCATTTGGACTCTTGGCCACTGTTTTCAAGTCACATTCTTGTTTTCTCAATAACGTTTAGAAGAGGAGTGAATGGGCGTCTGGCTTGTCTTAATGTCTTGCTATTATGCAGGAGAAAAAAGGTCAATATATTAATCTCTGAATCACAGCAACGGAAAAAAAATGCAGGGATTTTCTTACAAGGATTTACATATGTCCTTGGGGAACAGACCTCCGTGTGCCAGCTGTAGGCTTGTCTGCTGAAACTAGCTAGCTTTGTTAATACCCGGCTTGCTTAGAGGAAAAGGCCAAGGCAAGTTGTATTAATTGCAATTTATATTAATTACATACCCGAGGTTACATAATGGCCATTCAAAAGTAGCTGTCCATAACAACGGCTCTGAGTTGTAAAAATGGGATGATATTCCAGTGAAAGGCAATTATAATTTTTTTTTAACATAATGCTGACATTAATTAGATATACTGTCAGTAGTACTCCTCTTTTGGGTTTATTTAGCCTTCTTAGCGCAGTTTATCTGATAATCTGAAAGATGTCTAAGGCTATTAATAAATTAAACTTCACATCAGCACTTACAGCTTTTTCCTGGCTAATATTCAGATGTTTGGAAGTTGCAGAAGCTGGAATTAGTTGCAGAACTAGAAAAATGACCTCTAATGCTTCCTTCAGTAGTTATTAACCACGACTAACGGGCACCCATCTTCACTGCTCTGAGTTCAGATTGTCTTTGTAATCACCGTGTAGCAAGGGAGTAGCTCCAATGGAGCAGATCCAGTCAGCAGCACTTTGCCAGACAAATCCAAACAAGATCACAAAAAAAAAAAAAAAAAAAAGTCGTTAGAGCCTGATTTACTTTACACTTTTTTGGTGGGGAAATAAATATGAGACTTAAATTAAAAACTAGGCAAAATCTTTCCTTGATGTTGATTGTATCCCAGTTCTGTTAGAAAAATGCTTCTTCTAGACTCAGATGAAGCAAACAAATATACTAAGACTTATATATGAATGCAAGTCACAAAGCTAGGCTAAAAACTTTCTCTCCAAGATGCTTACATTGATTTCTTCTCGCTTGTTTTTTGTAACTGGACTAAATCTTTTTCTCAATCATGCTGTATAAACATTTTTGTAGTAAAGGATGTTTTAGATACATAATTAGAGATCAGGTTTCAGCAGAAGATAAAAGACTGTTTTCAAATAAGATAAAAAAACTATAATGATAGTAAAGTTAATAAATTGATCTCAGTTTTGTACAAATAATATATTCCATTTTCAAAATGAAATATAATATGGATGCTGATATATCACAGGCCATAGTGTTTTACACAGTACCTGTCTGTAGACATCAGAAATTGTTTTTGACCAAAGCATTCAGTACAAAAAGCCACCAGCATTTAATGTAAAGAAAAGCAATGATTCCAAATTTGCAGTGTGTTTGAATAGCCAGTTGAATTCGCTGTTAAATTTTGTGTGTATGAAAAAAAAAAAAAAAAAAAAAAAAAAAAAACCCCTCTCTTTTTTTTTTTTCTGCCAGAACTGTGCAGTTCTGTCACTGCAGAAGTAGGTCACAAGCCTGTGTCAGCTTTGATGGAGCATATCCTGAAGTCCTGCACTCTGTTCGTTTCTGTATAGTGAGATGGAGCTTTAAAGTCCCTGGGACTTTCCATGGGAACAGAATAGTTCAATAATTTTCTACTTAGGAAAGCATTCTGATAGCTATTCATCTCGATTTTGGCAGCTGTGACAGCTCTTGCTCTGCATAACTTAGATGCAGTCAGCCCATACTTTCGAGTTTTTGCCATTTTCTCTTCTAGGGGAACTCCTGGAGCTCAGTGCTGGAACAAAGTTTTCTTCATGTAATCAAACATTTCATTAGTAGGAATTATCCCTCCTTTAGTGATTGAAAAGTTCAAAATTTGTTTTAAAGACCTCATATTGGTTCTTATTGTAGTGAGTGGAGAAAGGCAAGTGATTCCCATAATAGATTTTTTTACATCTTTCTTTTCTCTGACCGAAAACTTGGGCAAGCAGTTTAGGAAAAACATCTCACTTGAGCTATGTGAAGTATTCTGATGCTAAATCAGGATATTGGCAGATTGATATTTTCTGGTAGAATGTGGAATGAGGCTTTCTACCTCTCAGAACATCATATTGCGGTTTTGCATTTTTTTTCCTCCTAATGGTTTTGAATTTGAGGAGCTGTGTAGTTGAATCCAGGCCTCATAAAGACAGGGGCATTGCACTGCCTATATGTGTAGGATTGGTGTATTATGCAGCAAATACTGTCCTGCTATTTTACCTGGCCACTTTGCTGCTGCAGCTGAATTAGAGCAGTAGCATGGCACATTGCTGGAAATTAATGAGCCAATGGCAGGCTACCAACTAAAAGTTGATAAATATTGTTTGTTCTGTCCAGTTTGTCGCATGGCCAGTTTAACCCATCTAAAAATATCACCAGTTGCCAAGCCCTAGCTAAGCTGTGTCTTTTCTTCATCTAACACCTTATCCCTATTATCACATTTTGATTAAACACAGGGTATTCAACCATCCTGTGTAAATGTGTATCCACATATGATTGGACTGAACATTCAGAGGTGATTCAATAAAACCAGACAAAGTTAGGAAATACCAGAGTACCTCATTGAAATCTGTTGGCTAAAAGACTTGCTGTAGGCAAAGCCTTTGTCTCCCTCATTACCAGCAGAGTTCAAACTTGCATCATGCACAACCTGTTTAAAAGCATTAATTCAAATTATGTTTAAGTTGAGGTCTGTAAAGCTGCATGGTCTGCAATTAAAATATTGTACTTGTCCAAGGCTACTGTCTGCTCCCCAAAAAATGCTCTGAATCTGTGGGCCTGTCTAACTCTGAATTGACTGTTGTCTTGCACAGTGAATACAAAGAAATGTTCTCTCTTAGTAATAAATATGATTCTAAAATCAATCAACCAACAAAAAAGTGCATATCAAAGGTTTGTCTACTGACCTTAGAGATGAGCCAATGATTGCTGAGTAAAAAGTAACAAGACATAATTTTATAATTCAGAGGGGAATAGGAAAGAATCATAGGGTATGAGGCACTTTTCAGCCTAAAATGATAGTATTTTTCACCTTATAAATAGAACAGCTTTTGTACTGTTTGGAAAAGTGTCTGAGAATATTCCTGGTTTTTTCCTTGAAGAATTAAGAATGCAAAGAAAAAAACGATCCAAAATTTATCGAATTGGTTTTATAGTAACATATAGAGGACAAAAGCTGAATGAAGATGGATTTTAATTCAGGAACTCAGATGACAGTAACATTTTTTATATTATTGTTGTTGTTGTTCTCCCTGCTAAAATCTGTGAATTTGTCCTCAATGTATTTAATTGTACTGGAAATCTTAATCCTAGATTGTATATGGTAGAAGAATCGAAGAAGTTGGAATGCCAACAAAGGATGCCAACAAAGGCTAACAAAGCAAATCAAGCATTTATTTAAGAATAATTTTATTTATTTAAGAATAACTATTTTCAACATTACAAATGCAAGTGAAAATCACAGCAAGATTTTGATGTGAGAGAGAAAGGAGATCTCTTTGCTTTGTCTTCTCTGTCAGCTTGCCATTGGTATCTTGTGTACAGAGCACCCCTGTAATCGTATCTTCTCCTCCAGACTTAATCTCACCAACCTTGCCTTTCATCATAAATTCACATCAATGACTCTCTGAGAAAACAAGTCTAACCAAGACAGGCATCTTGCTTTTTGCTTCTGTTGTCTTGGTGTCTGGATTTTTTAATTCCCATTTAAGTCAAATACATTAGAGAAAACCTGGGTCAACCCATAATATGTTCTGTTTTGTCTGATAAAATACAGGCTTCTGTTGCAGAAGATTGTGGTGTCACTGTGCCCTATGGCAAATCTACTGGTTGAGTTCTTTGTGATAATACTACTCTATGGATAGACTGAAGCAATAAGATGTCCTTCTGCCATTATCCTCAGCTTGATGGAGATTGCAGGAATTACTTCCATGCTCCTTCTCAGCTTTAGGCTGACTAGCACTTCAATAGCAATGTGCTTGCCATCAAGGAGACCCTGCATTGTAAAAACAAAAAGGACATACCAGTTCCCTAGAAGAAAAAAAAAAAAGAAAGAAAGAAAAATAATATCATCCTATGGGTTGCACATTTGTTAGAATGGTCAATTACATTTATTAAATTCATTTATTAAATACCCCAAAAAATCTAAAATATAAGAAAGAGTAAAAACAAAATAGAAAAAATAAAAATATATATTTAAAATGTAAAAAATATAAAAACACATTTATTAAATAAATGTAAAAGATATAAAAATACATTTCTTAAATAAATAATACATTACATTTATTTTTTCCATTAAATTATTTTCCAAGCCCTTCATACACACACACACCCGTATAGGTAGCTAACAAACTGGCCTTTCTAATGGGAAAGACACCCTAAGAAAATAGGGCAAGAAAAAGATCAAAGTCACAAAGAACAGGTTAATATTTTTTGCTTTTAGTAGAATCATCTATTACTTTCTCTCCAGCACTCCGATAGCACAGAATGATGCAACCGCAGGCCCCAGAACGGATTCCAGCATCACTGGAATCACATTCCAGGGGGAGAAATATGGTAATGCACTTAAGAATATTCTGCACAAAGATGAGCTGAGGAGATGAGCAAGAGGCGTGAGTAACATGACCTAAATTTATAATGAAAGCCAGCACATCTACAATGCTAAAAACTTTCAGTGAGTATGACATGAATTCTAGGGCATTGAATTGCATCATCTATCTGTATTGTTTCTTCAAGAACACTTGTTAAGTTACCATCAAATGGAACAAAATTACCACATCATCTCCCATCCCAGCAGAGTGGTGGAGCAACCTGTCAAAAGTCAGAATTTTAAGTTGAGAAGGAAGCACAGTTAAGTTTTGTAATAACTATCATGACGTGCGATTTGGGAGGTTTGAAATACTATTGCTTGAGAACCTGGTGCAGCACATAAGACTTGTGTCATTATGCACTTTCCTTGGCTACAGAGATTGCCAGGAGTCACATGAGATATAAGTGATCTAAATTCCCCCTTAATAAGCCATATTGCATCAACTACAGATTAACAAGGGGAGGAGACCAAAAAGTCTTTTTCTTTTCTTTTCTTTTTTTTTTTAACCTTTTGTTAACTTGAGCTGGCAGGTTAGTATTTCCCATGTCATATGAGATTGGTGGAGGACAACAGCCCCTCTGTCCCTTATTTGACACAGGATACTGCAACTTTTGCAGTACTCTTTCATCTCTGCGAACTGAAAAAGCAGATCTTCATCTGCATTTTGGTCAGAACAACTGCAGGAATGGCATGTCTTTGCATTAGGACTTGGTCTTTGAATTACAGCCAGTCTATCTCTCCAGAGCTTTTCTATCAGGAACGCTGTTGCTTTCGCTTTGAGTCAGTTCCTTCAGAGTGTCAGTGAAAAAGGAATAGAATACATGTAGGCAATGCAAAAGGATTTGGGATACACATTAATTTTCTCAAGGCTTTGTTGGAATGAACACAAAACATTTACAGAATTGCAGATAAACATGAAGAGTCAGATAAAACTAGAAACAAACACAGAGAACAAGATTCAATTAGTAGTAATTTGCAGTAGAAACTAATCTTCAGTTGTTACCATTAAACAAATCTTGGGTGAATGGCAAGAATCTGTTTAGTTTTTCTGAATTATTACCTGCAAAGTCAATAGTTGTTTATTATCCTAGCGAGAGCAGGTTTGTTATCAGTCCCCCTTCTTAACTCCTAACAGAGCCAGCTGTTTATTTTGGATAATGGTGCACTTCACAGCACATACCAAACCTTCACGCTGAGTTGCAGTTACACAGATCACATGTAGCCCTGTTCAATCAAGAGTTGAGTTTGTTTAGATGCAGTGAATGATTTCTCACACAGCTGCAGAAATGAGAAGTCAGTAGGTGATAAATCAGTTCTTTCTCAAACTTTACAACTGACAAAGTGACAGGTTGTGAGGGCTTTGTATTAATTTTTTTTTTTCAATCTTGGAGAACAAAACACTATGCAGTTTGGGTGAAGGATGGGGATACTGAACATACAGAGATAAGTTATTAAGCAGAGGCATTCTGTAAATAATTGCCATACATTTCATTAATGTTTGATATACCAGTTAATCAGGCACTACCTACTACTCAACTTTCCTACTGGAGGTTAAGGTATACACTAGGAATTCAAGGGACACCGTCACCAGAAAAGAGCAAATTTTTGGCACTTAACCAATGAAAGATGCTTACTTAAAGCCCTCTCATTGCCAGAGGGGATCTTAAAAAAATCTGTAAAGTAGCCCTGGGCAGCGTGATGTCTCACTGGTATCAAACCATGCTGAGACATCACACTGAGCTCCTCACACTGTGACTTCAACACGCTCTTCAAGCAGACAGGGAGAAGTGTGACCCAAATGAGTCTACTGTGCTTTTCCTTAAGCAAAGATATAGGAAAACAACTAATTTCATCAACAGAGACATTACCAGGACTAAAGAAATCACATTCACTGTTTCAGTCCCAGAGTTGAGAGGTTTGCTGTTTTATTGCGAAGGAAAATCATATAGTGTCCTCCTGCTTTTTTTTCGTTTGTTTGTTTTTTGGTTTTTTTTTTTTTTTTTGGTGAGGTAATGCACTCTGAATGCATGTGATGGGTGTAGGTTCAACTTTTGCTCTTTTCTCCAAGATTTACTAATCTTCAGGAAAATGTTTCCTCTGGAGATGCTTTTTCATGGACCTTATTCTGGAAACTGTCAAAACACTGTAGAAATTAACAGCTGGAGGAGCAATTAAACATGGAGGATTTCAGATTCAGACTTTCATGGCAAGAAAGAAAAAAAGCCTAAGATCAGTTTCCTTCCCTGTGTCTCTTTTTGCATCTTGTATTATTAAATCTGTGTAGACAGTGGTATAAATGTGAACAGCTGACATTCATTAACTCTATACCAAATGCTACCTAGGAGTTACTGGTTCAAATCCTACCTTCAGAATAAACTAAAACAAGTGAATCTCAAGTAAACCTTGAAAAACTCCTTTGTTTCTATCCCAGATGATTAAACATAGTTTCTAATCCAGCTATTTTGAGCAAATAGAATTGTTTATGTAGATTAGTTGACTAGTTTACATTGCTAATTATATTCCTTTGAAAGAGAGTAGGGCAAATAACACAAACATTGGCGTTTATGTATAAATAAAAAAGATATATGCAAATGTAGATTATGCAACTGACATTTCTATGTTATTTAATTTTGTTAAGTAGGAAAAAAAAACAAATTGAGTAAAAACTCCAGCAATAGGAAATACCCTGAAATGTAGTATAGCATGACTTGTTATGACTAGCACTTCTAGTTGTGATAATGGAAGACCACTAAACCATGCTAATTTTATTTCATAAACACCATCTATGCAAGTGCACAGATAACTGTGCATACACACTTTAAAGTACACTTAAAACTAAAAATTCTCTTCTATATAGTTTTTCTAATTCAAACAGGAAATATTGAGGATACTGTAGTGCTTGTGTAGTTCTGCTTTGTTGGTTGAAGCAGATGAAAACATTCAACATTGTTTGACTTCCATTCAACAGAAGTTAATTCTAAATGTGAGATTACTCAAGGTAGGTCCTAAGTGTATATTAGCGAAGTTTGAAATAGTTTTATTTTTAAAAAATGTTTATGTGAATACATTTCTTAATAAGAGGATTACTCTCACATCTTCTGACCATTCCAAACTCTTGAGTCCTCCAAGAAGTAACTGAAAATTTCAGGGAGTAAAAACTTACCTGAGTGAGATATGTAGTAGCAGAGCATCCTGTTCAGAGATCAGTTTACCTAAAAAATCACCCATGTGTTATTGTGCAAGTAGCAGGAGCAGTTTTCCTCTTTTTACCTCACACAAGACATAAGATCCTGACCTAGCTTATAGTTAGGCTCATCATTGACACATATGGCTCCATCTTTAGTTGTACCAACATTATTTGCCACCAATCTGTGAAAGTTAAGTAGACTGCTGCTTGATTCAACTGCTTACAGGCAATGGTTTCTTCAGGTTACAGGTACCACCTTTTTCACAGATTCTCCTCAAGACTCACAGTCCAGAAATAAAGTGCTTATAAGTAGCAAAATTGAGAGGTGGGATAGAGTGGTATTCCCAGAACCTTACAAACTCATTGGAGGCAGTGTCACGCCTGACCCATCTGGAGATGCTGTTGCAAGAACCCCTGCAACAGTAACTCTCGCCAGCATCTGGGCAGGTTTTAACCACCCCATTGAAGAGATTTGATTCCTCAAGTGAACATTACCCTGTGCAAAGATTGCCAATAAATAAATCTATTTAAAAATAAAACACTCTGTCCAGAACTGCCTGTGCAACACTCCTATCTTCATAATTAATCTTTGCTCTGCACTTTCTGCATATGAGCGGATCTACTACCTGGTGGACAAACAGTAGATATCAAATCTCCTGCCTAATGGGAAATTACTCTACTTCCCACACTGAGTTCAATAAAGTGAGCCCAGACAATCTCATTTTAACATATCTTTGAACTTTAGAACAAGTTTCAGCATAACAGAATATGATTTTTAAAAGCATCTGATATGTTGATTAATTTATTTAGTGGGCATCAAGGAAACCAAAAAAAAAAAAAAAAAAAAAGAGTTCTTGCCAGCCATTCCTCAGAGAAAACAAATTCTAGAGGATATATCTGAAGTTTTCCACCTTTAAAGAAACATCTTCATCATAAAACTTTAGCACTCTCATTTTCTGATTTCTGCTTTATACTTATCATCTTTTGCCAATGAAGAGTGCATTTCAAATGCAGCATTACAATAAAAAAAATCAAGCCCTCATGTCAAATTCTCAAAGTATGATTTTTCATGAGGATAGAGGAATGATGAAATTTCACTTCAATTTCTTTCTGAAGATAATATCTGACTTAGTCATCAATCAGCACATCAATTTAGAAATGTTTTTTCAAGACCTTATTCATTGCAAAAGAAAGCTAAGGTGTGCACCCGAAACATAAAAAGCACTTTTCACATCCCTCTCCACAATAAAATACATTCACAAATCATCTAGGCTGCTAGCTAAAATATGATGACTCATATTAGAATTCACTGTATTAAAAAATAAACTGTTTTAGAAATGTGTTGTTTTCTGAAATGCATGTAACATCTACAGGAGTTTCACTTCATATTTAATGACTGTTCTTTGCTGATATCGCAACCTTTGTTTTGGACAGTTCTGAACTTCACATTCAAAGAAAAGTCCATCCTATGCCACTGCTGAAGTGCTGCTTAATCGACATGAAGGGAATCAAAGTAAAGTATTGACTACACAATAGCTATGTTTTTGTGAGGCTGTAGATACAGATTCTTCAGTTTAGTCAAATCACAAGACCTTCTGAAGACAAGAAAGCTATAGAGCATTTGGTGTCTTCCTGCCCTTTATGTCTCGATTAGAAGTTGGTAGAAGTATGTAGGTACTCCTACTCAAAATAGGAGTAGTCTTTGTGTGCTTAGATTTTGCCTCACTGTTCTCAACAAACTGAGCAATTTTCTCACTAGCTTTGCTATATTATCCAGGATTTCTTGCTCAGGCTGAACTGTGTATTCATTGTGCACCATTGAATTTTACAGGTTATCAACATCCTTCAGGACAGTAGTGGGAAGAACAATGTCAACACTTTAAGAAATGTAAGATTTCAGATCTGTTTTGAAACACATATTTTTTCAGGCACATATCTATTTCTTTAAAGATAGGAATCCACAGAAAGCACTGAGATTTCCACTCAGCAACTGAAAAGCTGCTTAAACTGATCAAAGCATTATCCAAAAGGAAACTGATGTTCTTATGCCAACTTTGCCTTTGTCTCCACATATACACTGACACATCTAGGCATATCAGATGCTGTAGACATGTACAGATATATAGTAACATATCCTTAAAAAAGGTATGTTTGGAAACAATCATGGAATATTGCCATAAATACAAGCCTCTTGCAATCCTCTCTGCTGAAGATCAAGGACAATTGCATATTTATGCATGAGAAACTTTGTCATTTCCTTCTCATCTCATTTCTAACTCTAAGAGATTGACTGGTTTTGTGGGCTGAGACTTCCGTCTCTCACCCCGCTGAGACACACACAGACACTTTAATATTCATAGTTAACACCCATTACAGACTATTCCTTACACAGATGTGTGTACACCCCAATCATACTGTGCTGTAGGTTGTGTGTCAGCTGTGACTGGTTATTTGGGACAGTTGACATACTGTCAAGGTAGTGCTTTCAGAAATAAAGTACATATATTCTTAAAAAATTATGGGAAGCAGGTGGTTCAAAAATATTCATCAGTCATTTTTCTCAGTGTGATTTCTTTATTTTAAACAGATCTTCTAGACAGCATTTAGATCTGCTTTTCTTAACCATAGCTGAAAGGAAGCATTTTTCCCATGAAAAATAAAAACAATTTATTCTGAAATATGGGATTTTGTTACCAGTAACTGAGTGCAGTTTCTTAAGCAAAGAATCACATAAAAAGGAAATACATAAAACCAGGTCAATCATAACTGTTTCCTCAAACACTTACATATTTTTCCCATAGCAGCATACTATATTTATTTTTTATAAATTTGAATTTTAAAATGCTCATGATTTATTTACCATCTCTGTCCAGTGTCACAGCCTTATTGACTTAATTTTTTCTTTCAACAGATAACCTGGCATTTAATTTTAGATTATGATATGATCTCAAATAAGCTTAAAAAAGTTAGGCAGTAATCCATGATACCATAAAAGGAAGAGAAAATCCATGGAATTAAATGAAAGAAGGAACTTAAAAAAAAAAAAATGTTGGGAGAGGTAGGAATAAATATGTAAATGGCTTTGAATGATTTTCATTTCACCTTCTTCAGTTTGACAGACGCACACAGAATGCAAGCTTAAGAAGTTGTAATAGTTGTCCAGTGTAGGGTGAAATAGTTGAAACAGCTGGAAGGTGTATGCAAGTTCGGCTGGTCTACTCTGAGATGCTTTCAGACTGCACTTCCTGAAATCATTAAAAGACCTGGAAAGAAAAGTGTTTAGAGTGAAAGATTATTTGATTCTTTCAGTGAGGCAAATTCAAATCATCTGTGCTCATATGTCCTATAACATTCTGTGAGTGCTATGTTTGCGTTGTCATCGAATGAAAAGAGCATATTGAGGTTAGAGGGAACCAGCAACAAGACTGAGGAGTTAGGTGTCTGTCCAGCTCTTTTGAACACCGGGAAAAACTTTCCACCTTTCCATTACTCTGACAACATCCTCTCATCTTGCTCTGTAAAGGTAGGCCCCTGAATATTTTCGTTATTTCTGAAGTTTTTCCTCTCTTCTATGACGGCACACATCGAAATGGGACTAATAAAAAGAGCCTCAGTTCTCTTTGGTCCCTTCAGTGAAACCCGGACTATCTTTAGACATGGAAGAGCAGGAAATGGCTTATGACTAATAAACGACGACTATGTGGTTTTGTGTCATGGTCTACCTAAATTAATATGAAGCCAAACAATTATTCTTAAAATGGGGACATGACCCTTTGGCAGAGGGAAGTTTGGAGATGGTAGATGTCCGTATGAATGGGACAGGAGGCGAAGCTGTCAGAAACTGTCCCACCTCTGTCCCTCCTTTCCTCAACCCACTACATTTTTTAGCTTTCTTCCTCCACCACCTTCTACCCCTGGGAAAAAAATTCACTTTCAGGCAGCCACATGGATGTAACGCAGCCTTTTATCTCAGAGGAACAGAAAAGCTGGAAACAGAAGAGCTGAAGGAAGTCAGGATTGAGAGAGGGGTTGAAGCATGAATATACTCTAGAGATGCCTATTCCTCACCTTATCTATAGCCAACTAAGATGACTAGCTCAAATGCACACCACATAACACAGAGATATACATTTAGTGGGATGAGTCCTCCCATGAAAAACCACAGTGCTTAAATGGCAGGAAAATATGACAGCTAAAAAAGAAAGAAACCTAACTTTCTGACATTTACTGTCTCCTTTTTTTACAAAATCCTGGTCGTCCTTCTCAAGTACAAGGAATCTCATTTTTTATGTGCCAGCTGTAACAAAGATGTATTGCATAAATCTTGCCTAAGTTGTTTGATTGGACAGCTTCCCTGACAGCTTGACAAGGTTCAGTTTGGTTGCTGAAAGGAAAGATCGAACAAAACATTCAGATAAGCTGTTGGAGCCTGCACATGGCGTGAAAGATTGTGAGTGGCCAGACGTCTCTGCATTGTTTAACAAACTCCACCAGGCTAGTTCATGCATTTCCTATTCAGAAACTACAGAGAGAAAAAAAAAAAAAAAAAGTAAATGGTTCTTATTTGCATAACTCAGATATTACCAGCCACTTTTGGATGTAGTCTCCTTTAATCTGCTAAAAATTGTATTACTTTGGCCAAAAATAGACCAACTCCCTCTCATTAGCAAAAGCATCCAAGAAAGGACATGGGAATTCAAAACTTGTGTTTTTTTTTTTTTTTTTAATCCTGTTCGGCTCCAATCTCAGAGCTTGCAGCACTTATTATTTTTCTTAAAAAGTCTTTTTCAGTGTTTTTTTTTTTTTTTCTCCAGAGAATACACAGAGCTTTCTGACTGTTCGAGAAGGTGGAAGCTTTAGTGCCATTCCCAGTCAGGCAAACTATTTAATGATTAGCACACTACTTATGACAGTCTGGGGCTGTGTGTTCTTTCTCCTAGATAGCCCCTAAACATGTTTTGGGTCTGGCATGAGTTGAGACCAGTAAGCAGTATGGATAATATTGCATCATATCTGTCTTCTTCCACCATAGCCTGTTCTCCAAAGAACAGCTGCCTTTGCATCTCCTGAGCAGGATTCTTTAGTGAAATCATTTAGCAAAATCACAATGTTGTTTTAATGAAAAAGTGTTTGAGGATCAACACATATTAGGACTAATAGTAAATCTTGGAAAGTCCCTAACTACTGTGAGGTGCTAGCTCTGAATAATGTATTTAAGAGGCAATCAGCAGATAATTTCTAACCATAGGCAACCTATTTGTTCATATTTAATTGAAAGGGATGGGAATCAATGACAATCACTTCATGTGCTCATCTCTTCTGTTCTTAGACACCCCCAGCTTAATTTACAAGTCCTCTATATTAAGGTTTAATGTGCTATTTCCAAGCTGCTGACATCTGGCTATATGCGATCAGCTTTCTTACCATTTTTGAATTGTTCATCTGTGCAGATTAAACTGATAGCGCTTTTTTTTCAGATTCAGAATTCATCTTACTGACTGAAAAAGTTACTCCCTCTGCATCACTTTATTAAATCAACACCATAAACCTTTTCTTTAATCGGGTATCTTGGTGAAACATTTTGGAGCAAGTTTCTTCTTTTGTTTTAATTTTAAAAATGCATTATTTCTTTGTCTAACCTCCTTAAATTACTGGGCAATCGTTGCCATGCAGTGTGGTGCTGTATTCAAATATCAAAAAAATACAGTCTCCACCCCGCCAACTACCATATTGACTGAGTGACTGATCACAAGTAAGGCATAGCAGAAGGCTCAATGTTGCAACATGATCAAAGAGTAAATAGTTGGGCATATAAGCCAATCAGGATAACAAAGTAAATATTTGAGAGCAATAAAAGCACCTTTTATGAAGGTGCAACAAATAATAATAATGAGCTGAACAAAATAAATTATATGATGATAGCTGCTGAATGCTTAGAAATACACGTAGCTATCTGGTGTATAAAAAGGATCATAATCAGCAATACAGTCCATGGCACAACACTTTAACTAGATGGAGCAGTGCTGTTACCCGCTTCCTGCCTCTAATGGGTGGGAGCCCTTAATGACTTTCAGCACACAAAATCATGGTAGATATTAATGGTCTCTAGACAGCTTTTGAAGGGAAGGTACCATTTCTCACTAGGACAAGTATTTAATGGGCACAGAAAATACTGAAGACAGTATATATCATCATAAAAGGAATCCTAAATGCTTGCAATCCTTTTTCTTAAGTAATAACACTAGCAATTTTTTTTTCTTTTTCAGAAATAGAGTATACACTGGTGTTCCTCAAGGAATATCTCTCATTTCACTACTGCTACAGACAGAAATGTACATTTAGATACACAATTTAAAGACATGTTTGAAATTCTGAGCTTCTAGTTGCCTAGATGTTGCATTTATACTGAGTGCTTATCCTGAACTTTTGAAACATGGCTGCATTTTGGTCCCCGCCAAAACCTCCAGTCACAGTAAATCAATAGTCCAGGCTTTACATAGGAGGGAGGGAATTGTGAAGATTTAAATGTGGAGCTGGGTACCTAACACAGAGGTAGATGCCTCAGGGTGGTCTTGGGTATCTGTAGCCCCAGATGCTTGTCCATTAGGCACTATCCATCCCAGTTTGAAACTCCTCTGTCTGAGGAATGCAAACAGGTCTCCTGCCACCACTAGCTTAGGTGAGCGCTTTAGACCATGGATTTGTCATTCTTTTACAAAGTCTTTCAAAATTAGGGCTGAGGTCATTTCACATATCTATTTACTTTATTTCTCAAATCCAATAACTCAGTGTGAAGGGCTTCAAAGCACAAGATAAATGTGGCTAGGCCACAGAACTAATCATGTCAACTGGAAAATAACTGTAACTGCATCATTACCACTTAATGTGCTGGGTAACTCCGAATGTACCTGAAAGATAATAAAGAGGTGTCAGTATTATTCATATCTTTTAATTGTTTCCATTAGCATATTTTTTATCCTCAGGGCAAAATAATATCACTTCATTGGTTATATAGTGGATACAGGAGACATAATTGTACAGAATCAAATATACTCTTAACCACCTATTGCCATCTTATAGCTATAAGAAAAGACCTGGCAATAAAACCTATTTACTGTTAAAATTAAAATTGCTTTTAACAGTTTTATAGCATGCAAACAATTAAAATAATTATATCAGGCAGCAGCTGTTCTTTCACACTTGTGGAAAAGAAATAAAAAGAATGAAGGAAAAGATAAAAGTCAGATAACTTCTTCCTCCAATAGCTGGGATGAGAATGACAAGTTCATTCTCTGTGAGGGGCAGTTAAAATAGGAATGGAGGTAAATAATTCAATCAATTTTGCAATGCATGTGTATTAATTCTATGCAAATAAGTCTTGTGGGATCATCAAAAATATAGCTTCCTGTGAATAAGCTGTTAAATAGATGGACATGATGGTACCATGCAACATCTTGATTCCAATTATCTGTTTTATTCTGTGTCTCCTGGTATGATTTTCCTCACAGAACAAGATTAGTTCCTAAGAGATTAAGGATGGGGCACAAAATTCCCATCTCTTAATCTATCCTGTGCCTGCCACTGGCCACTGTTAAACTTAAGAAAACATAAAGGGCAAGGGTAAACATTTAGCAATGTTTCTCTCTGACACCATACATACAATGATCATAGTACACTGTACTAAAAATGGATCACACTGGCAGGTTCAAGTAGCTTTTTCATTGCTGAAGGACACATGTAGATAAAGCTGCCTGTGTCTAAACTGAGATATTTGAATCCAAGCTGAACAAGCAGGGTATAGGGATCCCTGCAACTTCACATTTGTTAGAGCAATGCCAGACGATTTCACTGGTTACTTGAAAATCTGCAAGTTAATGAGCACCTACATGACAGAAATATATTTAGAGTAGGGGGTGAGAATGTAATCCTGACCTCTTCCAAACATACAAGTATAGATTTTTGTTGTTGTTGTTAGGAAAGGGACACAAGGGAAAAAATCCTACCAAGAAAGTCAAAAATCATTTGAGTCTTTGGCCTATTTAAATGACCATTTGTCTCATTGCTTCCGTAAGTAAAGCTGCTGCAAGGTGAGGGATGAAAATTATTTGCATCTCTCAGTCCCAAACCCAGCATGAAGTTTCAACATTTTACTTGCTAGAACCTGCAGTGGGAGACCACATTAATATCACACTCTGAAGTTACAGCAAGCTAATTCCTTGCTTTTTTTTTTTTCTTTTCTTTTTTTTTTTCTTTTTTGCTTTTTCTGCCTCTGCCCGACTCAAAGGAATGATTAGAGACCGTAGGTCCCTTCTATGTTGCTGCCTGGGGGATTGCTTTCATCCTAGTTCTTACCAAGATTGTTTTCACAAGTTCCAAATTCCTACCAAATTCCTACTGTGATCCCACTGCTTTATGCACATGTGTGATGAAAATGGGCTGAGTAATACTACTTTTGTGTAGCATCTTGGGAAACGTTCAAATTGGCACCTCTGACTCAGAACTGTATCCAACTACCAATTTCTTCTGTTGCTGATGAGCTAAGATGTAGAGATCTTGTGCTGGAGCCCTGGACAAAAGCGAGCTCCTTGGGAAGAGGCAATTGGATTAGCCTCATTGGAGTGGTACCTGCTCATGTTAGTGCTGTCCCAGTGCTCCCGGTTTTCAATGACTATCCATGGTGTGTCCTCCTACCCTAAATTATTTACATTATCTTATCTATTCAATCTGTCTTAACTGTAGACATATTAAACACAAGCAAATTTGTTTTCATCAGTTATTTTGTTAAACCAACTATCTGCACCTGGCTCTTTCTTAAAATAGCACTTATATAATGATTTTCTTTTTCTTACACACAGTAGGGTGAAATAGTTTGAATTATGTGAAATAAATGTATGGTCATAAAATGTAATAATCCATTACCAAACACTTTCATTTTTCATTTTATTACCATGTTCAAATAATTATCGACTTTTTTTGCTAGCCTGAACAAATAGATATTCATTGAATTATTGTATTCTTTTTTTTATTATGATTAAAATAATGAAGAAGGCTATATCATCTTCCTTGTATTGTATTTGCATTAAATATTACAGTTGCAGAAGATTGAAGATGTGAGCAGAAATCCTATTGTAGATACCACTGCTTTATGAATTATAGTAGTTAATAATGTGGAATTCCAATTTTGGGGAAGATATACTACAATTGCCCAGTGCAAAGACTAGAACAACTGATGCTTGTTTTGGATATTCATAGATGTGTGTGTGCTTGATCACCATTGACCAAACACTTCATGATTGCAAACTACATAACTATGGCTTTGTGTTCAATGTATATATCAAACTGATTTACCTTCATATAATTGGCTCCTTTTCCTCTTCTGTTGTTTTTTTTTTCTTCCATTATATTAGTTGTTAACATGTCCTTTCAACTTCAGATTATCAAAAGTATTGTGACTCAGTAACGTTTTAGCCCCCAGAGATCATAATGCATTAAAAATGACATAAATTGCTTTAGTTCTAGTTGCTATCAGATTACACAAGAATTAAAATAAAAATAGCTCCACATGTCAAACAAATTGTCTACCTACCTAAAATCTGACAGTATACAATAACAGGAAATTGGAAAAGAATAGAACAGGGTAACTTAATAGCAGTATTCTGATCAACCCTTTCAAATTATGAAAAGCTGCATTTGTTTTAATTCAGTATTCCCTCTATAAACTTATTTGTGATTGTCAAAATCACAAATTTATGTTCACCTAAATACACATAAAAATTTGACATGAACTGGAATGGCCTTTTGGAGCCATGTCTAGTGTTACGCTGCTGTACTGTGAGGAAACTCCATTTTAAAATCTCATAGATCTCCACCCATTTCATTTCTAGCTTTCAAAGTAATAATAATAATAATAAAAGATTCAAGATTACTCATAGTAAACTTTCAGTTGCTTTTACACTAGTACCAATCTTCAGCTATAAAAGCTGAGCTCTACCCTTGCCATCCCTCTTCAGCTTCTGTTTCATTAGCCAGATAGATAAGATACATTTTTTTTTTTTTAAGTCTACTCTATCAAGGTGAGTTTTTTGTTCCTTTGACCTTCTACTTCTATCTTCGCTGAACAGGGGTATACAGAGTGTTCCAGCAAGTCCTTGTATAAAGGAAGCAGCACCTTCCTGTTTCACTAGAAAGACCTCACTTGAGCCCTGGACCAACACTACATGAGATTAATTGTTTCATTGGATTAGGGTAAAAATCTCCTCTATCAAAATTAGTTAAAAATAACTAGTGTCCTTTACAATACATGTGCTCACTGTTCAGACTGGTTGGAGTTCCAGACATAAGACTGGCAACAAAAGAATCAGCATAAAGCTGAGGACAGGTACCTTATATATTGCGCTGCTAGAGGGATCTATTTCTAGTCCTGCGTCATTAATTATCTTCATTAGAGTGTTGGCAGAAGTGTAAGTATAAAGGAAATGATCGCAAATCGGGAACTGTTGATAGTATCACTGAGAACTGAAAGAGAAAGAAGATAATATAGATAAATCATAGGGAAGAAATCACAGAAATTATAGGGAAGGAATAACAACAACAACAAAGATAACAGATAGGTGAGCCGGAAAGAAGAGGAAATATATAAATAAAAAGCTGTAATACAGAAAGCATTTCATAGCTGGGTAAAAAATTTCCCTAGTGCAGTTGTAATAATCAAACCAAACCTGGGATAAAAACTCCCAGGAGTTGGAACAATCATTGTACTAGACCCTTCGAAAGTACCATGCAAGACTATATAAGCAGGATCCTTTTTGTACAGCTAGCTGGTCATGAAGTCATATCTAAAGAAACAAAGAGGCTCCTTAACAAGAAAAGAATTTGTCATTGCACTGAGTTTTGAAATTAAGACACACTCCTGAGTGAGTGAGACCTGAGACTTAGATGAAACTGCACTTCAACATTTTATAGGAAAAAGAAGGACCTATGCAGTTTAGCTTCAGGGACCGAGTCCAGATGCTGGGTCCCAGGGACAGAAATACTTTTTCTAGCACAAGCCACCACCATGTAGTGCTACTAAGGGGAAATAATTTCACATAGTTTTAAAATTACTTTTCAGCTGTGTCAGCTCTGCCTATGCCTTCTGTAAGAAAATCCAATAGATATGTTTTTACAGCCCCTGTATTGTTTAATCTTTTTTAAGCAATCTTATGCTAAAATTCAGATCTCAATAAATTTACTTTTGGAGGATCTGAAATATTACTTAAAGGTATTAAGCCTGAAAAGCATATTACTTTGATTGCATAGAGTAACAGGTTTATCAAATCAAAGTGCATTAACATTACTTGAAAAAAATCTGCTCAGAAGCCCATCTTATTTCTCTTACCCAACATGGACCATTACTTCAGATTAGCATCTCTTTAGCCTTGACAAACCCCCAAACCCTAGCTCTTACAGCCCTGCTTCTCTTGTCAGGCTTTATTACAAAAGGTTACCAGGAAATCAAGGAGCAGTTTATATAGCTGCTACAAGCCACCTGTTAGGTGTTGGCTGCTGCAGTCCATTTGGTCTTGGTGCCTGCCGAGAAGATAAGAACTCGAGTCACCAATTGCCCTCTTCTCCCTCCACACCCCTTTTAATTTTTCTTCTTTGCAAAAAAGGCTGAATAATATCTGTGTTTCATTTCAGGATTTTAATTTCACTCATTTCATTATTTCTCATTCTTTAGGAGCCTGGCTCTTCAACATAGTGAAAAAACTTCTGCTAGAAGATTACCTAATGAAAAGTGGGACTACCCAGCCAGGGACATTTGAGTTACAACATTCTAGATCTCCTCTCCAATACTAGATATAGCACCAATTAATCAATAAAATTGTACAGTTTTTGCAGTGATTGATATGTCAAAACATATTTGGAAGGATGAATTTACCCCCAAGAAATTAAGGTAATGAGTTTCTAAAGAAAAATTTAAAGGTATAAAAAATAGATTAGAACACCATAATTAGGTTCAGCACATCTTTCAAATACAAGTTATCCATTTCTTTAAAATAGCCCTTTCTTTGCTGTTTTTTTTCTTTTAAGAATCAGAAAAAGAAATAAGCTGAGTACTCTTTATCTTCTTTGTTTTATCATCCATTGCTGACAGGAATCATAAAATCACTGAGCTGATAGAAGTAGCAGAGCAGTGCTTGCACATCACTCAAAATTAATGTTCATACCACTTTAATGCAATTAATTACTTATCATTTTGCTGCAGTATTAATTAGAGGTTTTCTATCAAAATATGTCAAACTTGAGAGTGGAAAAAAATTAAGAAGAAGAAGAAGAAGAAGAAGAAGGCTATTCTACTTTCCCTTGAGGTGAAATTATGGCCTCATTTACGGGAACAGGAGTTTTGTTAGTCTTGCCCTTTGTATCAGAATTATGCACATTTGAAGTAAACAGCTTACTTGAATGATGGGCAGAAGTGTTTTAGAGACTGAGTAAATGAGCAAAGGCAATGCCTTAAAATATTAGAAAATGATTTAGAGAGCCTAAAGGCCTTTTCAGTTCTAGAAACAATAAATAGGTGTCTTTCCATACCAAAGGGTTTAGAAGGAGGGTGACTACATATTTTCTTCTCCTAGGTGAGGTGCAAGGTTTTCTTAGATATTTCCAGTGTTTTGAATTTCAAACTTTGCAAAAAATAGAACATTTCTTGTGCGAAGCTATCCTCTTCCTCCTAACAAAAAATGTTGCTTCTGTTACTCTCAGTCTACTAAGGAACAACCTTATATCTAAAACACTGCTTAATTTTGCAAGATTGTGCACAATGGCAAACTCAGGACTCTAATCTGATACCAGGTTAGACTGAGAATTTGTCTTTTTTTTTTTTTTTTGAACACTTAAGAATTGTTTTTTCAGATTCCTTTAGATTTTAAATATCCAGATCCTCCTATTTTTTTTTCCCTGTATCTTGTTCAATATTTTCTTGGTAGGCTAAATTTCAAAAGCAAAAATATCTCTCTGAGATATATTTGCATATTAATATAAGTTGAGAAACACTAGTCTGTTAGCTGTCAGTTTTGGTCCATTAGCCATGTTATGTCTTATCTCCTGTAAATAGATTAATGCTTCATGCATTATTAAAAAGTTAATATTTTATATCTGAAAAAATGAAGCTTTCTTTCCTGACCCAAAATCTTTTCTAAACATATCTTGTTGACTTGACATCATCAAACCAATTTCCATGGCTTGAATTTCAAAGTTTGGTATGGGGAAAATGACTGAAGATATATTAGAAAAATTGCTAAAGGCCCCCTGAGGAAAGCAAACGTTGAAATCTGAAGGCTTAATGAAAAATGTTGTCATCATCTCTTATCTTAACATTTTGAGCCTTGAAATTGGAGAACTGAAATAACTGAGCATTGTGATGAATGCTTCAAAACTTTCCTCAACTTTCTAGAAGGCATCATCCTTTCAGAATACAAAGAAGGATTTTGACAACCCTAATGACAAAAACATGGCCTTATTTTCATGGTATTGGTCATCGATTCTTTTGTGACTCTGACTTAATTTGTCACCCATTTCTTATTTCATATGAAATATAGCCCAAAGGCATATAGCTGTGATGTATTCACTAGAAATCTTCTGACATATGTATATCATTAAATTAAAAAGTGGTGCTTTGGTATTTGTAAATCATTTTAGTTCTAATGTAAATACAGATCACTCATTCATGGAAGGTCTGTTGGACAACCATAGCCATTACTCTTGATATTTATCAGCTCATAACTCAAAATGTTTATAGTGTCAGATCTTTTAAACTGAGTTGTGTGTTCTGCAGTTCCAGTAGTGGCAAAGCGGTTGAGGACTTTTGAATCAGTTATGGTATGGTTTAGATATGTTAGGATAAACAGCTGCACTTCAGTATACAGCAAATTCTTCTCATCATTTGAACTGATTAGTTAGCCAACACTTGTCTTCTACAAATGGATATTGCCTGCACAAAAATTGCTGAAGTTATAGCCCAAGTTATATTTAAAACACAACAAGTATTCACTATGTGATATAAAGACTTACTGATTTCTTCTCTAAATTAGGATTAATTTAAAATCTAGTCTCTCTTGAGTGGCATATGTGTAGGTTTTGACCTCATTTGGTCAACTACATTTTGTGCAAGTTTTCTAGGCACTCAAGCATATGTATGGATGGGTGTAGTGAAGACAGAGACAGGCTCTTCTCAGGGGTCCCCAGTGGAAGGATGAGATTCAGGTTATAACAATGGAAGTTTCAGTTCAGCAGACAGGGAAAATGGAGGCTGTACGATCTCCATCCTTGAAGATGTTTCAACCCTGATGGGAAAAAATGCTGAGCGCTGTGATGAGTCCTTAAAAACTTTCCTCATGTCTCCAGAAGCCAACATCCTTTCAGATTACAAAGAAGAATCTGGACAATCATAATGATGCAGACATGGTCTTATTTTATTTGCACACGCTTTGCACAGGCAGTTGGACTAGACTTCCAAAGGTTGTATGAATCTGTGGGATGCCTCTGCACCAGTGGCTGCCAGAGGCAGAGAGGGTGTACAAGGAAAACGATCATCCTAGACAGGCTGTTTTTGTACGATTTTCCCAAAAAGCATTTCTCACCAGCCACTTCAGAAGGAAGATTATTTTGTCCTGACCCTTGTGTCTTTATTTATCTGCCTCTTCTAACTTTTTCCAGCAGAATTCAAGTTTACTTCCTATATATATGTGAAGAGGGTTTTTTCCTTTGTTTTTCATTTCTATGAAAAGAATATACTCTCTGACATTTACTTAAAAGAAAATTATTCAGAATCAAGAAATGGTAACTTAAATTCAAAGACAAGTTGCAAACAACAAAACCTGGT
The DNA here is from genome assembly GCF_000705375.1 of Tinamus guttatus. Next base: position 167,868 of record NW_010588916.1, on the reverse strand, counting down.
GACACATCCATTCTGTGAAAAAACAAGAAACCACAGTGACTTTAATGACTTTAAGTTTCAGGGACTCCTGAGAACTTCTAGTTAGGGTAGCTAAACAGGTTTAAATCTGTGGCACTTAATATCTATTTTATAAGCACCTCCATTCATTGTATAGTATGTGAATAAAAAGAGATACACTCTAAAGACTCAAGGGATTTCAAAGTCGTGTCTGACTAAACAATGGAACTTTTTTACTTATTCTCATTTATACATCTTGAGTCTTCTCACTGCAATCATTGCAATTACAGCTATGGAGGAAAAGAAAAAAAAAAAAAAAAAGATTTCACCTAAATTGTTTTAGTCCATTAGGATTCAGAAAACTAGAGCATTGCATATTTAACTAGAGTGGCAGTGGGAAGGGAAAGGAAAAACATAGGAACAAATTGCAGCACTTTATGTGTGACAGCCAAAGGAACAAATAATTTACTTGGGGAACATGGGCTATGTATGTTAAACTCTCTTGACAAAGGGTAAAATCTGAAGGATGAGAAAATACCTTTGATATGTGGATATTTGTAAGTCTCTTAAAACATTGCAAAGAGAAGCATGGACAAATCAGAGCAGGAAGAAAAGCCTAAGGTATACCTTACACTGTAATTCCATGAACAGAACACCCTTCCACAGTAAGAAAATTCTGAGTTCTGGTTCATGGTCCCTAAATTATGCAATTGAAAAATGATGCAACATGTTCTGCAATATGCAGAACAGGAACCAGAGCTCCATACTTTGAGTCATACAAAAAGATTGAATAAACATAGATTCTTGTTATTTTTGGTGTGTGTTTCTCTTGTATTCAGCAGAAGTAAGGATTCCCTATCTACTTCCAGCTATAAATTACAACAGATTTACAGTGGTTTTTTTTTTTTTTCTGTTTTTTCCTTTCTTTCTTTTTTTTTTCTGTTTCACAGTATGTAACTATTTACAATATTAATGCATGTTTTCTGTTTTGCTCTTACACTCATATTTCTACCTTCCCTACATTTTTATTGGGTATCAGCAGGTCTCATTAAAAATGGCAGGAGATTAATAGGGCAAGATTGTGCTATAACACACTAAATATTCCATCATTACCTAGGGAAAATATGCATTGATTTTAGTTTGCACATTTTTTTCTAGATGTTATAATAATTATTAAAACTGTTCACAAAATCCACGGCTTTTTAATAAACTGCTTGAGCTTTCATAGCTAATTGCTACAAAGACACATACATCCACCAAAATACCTAATAACTTGGGTTGATAGTGAAATATTATAGGCCAGATTCTTACCAGTGCCTAATGCCTACTAAAAATCAGTAGGTATCAGAAACCTGAACACTTTTATAAATGTAATGTTCTTTGGTGACACAGTAATAACTCCTGACCAGGGATGACACATAACTGGGCCACCTTTCATTTTTTCCCTATTCCTCCTCAAGTCAACATTCTCCTTCCATCACTTGTGTAGACTGAGCAAAACTAAGTTTGCTTCTTGATGTTCTAAAACATGTTACATGGCAAGTGCGGTCACACTTAGCATTTTAAGCAAGGGGAAAACTATTGGGAAATGATGACTCCCAGTGCTTCCGGTTGAGGGGTTGCAGATTCTCAGTGACTATGCTAGCCGGCAATGACAGCACACTGAGGAAAGCAACATGCTCTTCCATCCCAGAACTGTTATCCTTACCATGGTAGGCAGTCTGGACTATGCATTTCCACCGCATATGCAGTACAGTGTATTCCTTTGGGTTGTTTTCCCAAGAGGTTTCACTGGGTGGTGAGTTATTCAGAAGTATATGTGTTTTTATTATAGAAAGGTATCAGAAACAATCCACTATTGATGAAGACAATACTTTTAAGAAGTGGTAAAGTTGAAGGAAACATGTGATGTTGTTGGGTATTCCTAACCGTGTTTATATAGACAGTATTTTTTATAGGGTAGTGGGAAGTGCTTTGATAAATCCATTTCCATCTTGACTAACTACAGTGAGGAATGAGAGACGTTCAACTTTGAATAGTGGTCCTTCAGAGAAAAACAGAAACCAAAACAGAAAATGGAACAGAGTACTTCAAAGAATTTGAGCTTGTTTAGGAGGCCGAGGTACAACCTTGAAGGGAATGATGGAGCTGCTCTGGAAAAGGCCTCTCTAAGTAGGAGAGCAACCTTCTCCATGTTCAGGAAGCAAAGGAGGGGGAACTGTTCTGCTGAAAAAAATGGGTGATCCTTGAAACAGGAGCATGCTATCCTTATGACCAGGATTCCCTCTTTTTTTTTTTTTTTTTTTTCTGTCTGAGTAGCAACGGTTTTAGAGGCAGCAAGACGTTCAAATGGTACCAGGGAATTGGGGGACCCTCCTTCCATTAGACCCAAGTCAATACCATGTAGGTTGCCTGTGAACAAGGCTGTGTGCAGAAACACAAATGGGAGCTCAGAGTGGCATACTTTGCTATAAGGGTTGTATAGCTCATTACAGTTGCCATCCCGGTAATTATCAACTACTGGAATACCTATGCATAAGTCTACCTACAACACCAGGTACAGCTGAATTTTCAATGAGATTTGCACCTTCACTCACCCCACTCACCCCTCTTCCCTTTTCCCTCCTGCATTTCAGGGAAAGGCAGCCTGAGATTACCAATGTATTTCTCCTCCAACCTCTAGCTGTTCTTGAACCACCGTCCTTTTTCTAATTAACGGATTTAATTAAAGATTTAATTAAAAACTTCCTGATTAAGACACAGCATTAATGGTCTTGTGGAGACCAGCAGGGGAAAAAAGCACATCTGTGATATTTAAACATGAACAAAGTGAGCTCTTTTCTGTAGGAGAGGAAAAAAGTTGTAGAGGGTGCAGGAAAGGCCTTCTGCATGGGTACCTGTAGTGGAGCATGCAGGCACAGAATGCTGCATATGTTGATTTTGCTGGACCTACATGCAAAGGAGAAAATAGTCCTGTACACAGAGGTCTGTAAACTCATCAGTTGCTATGCAGAAGGCATCTTCCGCAAATCATGGTTTCAACTCCAATGCTTTGATTAGTGCTACCATGATATATTCTTAGCTTAAGCTGTTGTTTTCCCTGTTCCATAAAAAGTTTTAAATAAAGCCATCTGACAAATCACCCTATAATCATGTCAATAAGCAGCCTGATGTAGTCAAAACCTTTGCTATGCTGAAGGATTTCACCAAGGGAGCAAAGGAGCACCCCCCTAATAAAACAGCAACCATCTGTAGAGCATCTCTTTACTGTAAATAGTCCTTCATAGGCTACTTCACTGACTACTGTTCTGGAAAGAAGGCAAAAGAGATGCCAGAATCCAAGATATTCTTCTGATTCTTCTGTTGTAAGACTCTCCAGACTTTTGTCATGAGGTGCTATATCCATTGAACCCTCCAAGACCAAAACCTTCATTAGATCTCACATATTTCTATATGATGCTGAAAGACTCCTTTCTATCACCCACTATGCGATGTGGATTTTCTGTTATGCATAAGGATACACCTTGTGCTGCAGGTATTAGCCTAGTGTTTGCATAACGCTTGGTTAACATTTTTGGGGGAATTTCCGCTGATTGTCAAAAATGATCACTTTTGTCAAAAGTAAGAAAAAAATTCCTAAAAAAATTCCTTAAAAAAATTCCTTAAAAATTCCTTAAAAATTCCTAAACTGCACATGCAGGTGAGCAATCACAAACATGAAGTAGGATTACATATTTATTTCACTAGGAACGCTTCAAGCTAACTCAAAATTCTATAGGTAATTACATTCTACTCTACATTCTGTAATCATTATAGGCAATTATAAAGGCATCCCAATTAAAGATTTACCAAGCTACCTAAAAATGTAATTTGGAGTGTGTGGATCACCCACCCATCGAAGCTCAATTGATTTTTGAGAGTTAGCCACCTAACTTTTATAGATGCTTTCACAAACACTAGACCATTGCTTAGATTCAGCTCCTAAATAGATATGCACCCTTTGCCCAGAAGATCTGTAATGACATATAAATATTACATAATGCTGTCTTAATTTAAGCAGTCTCTGTCTTCGTACTTTTTCAGAAAGTCATTCATCTCTAATGTGCAAGCTTCACACTTTCTTTCCCTCAGTCCCCATTCTCTCAAATGGAGTAGTGAACCTTTTTGATATATAAGTGAGAGCATCACAATTATATTTTTGCTGAGCTGTTGCGCAGCAAATAACTGTACATTAGGAAAAAGCAAAGGAAAATAAATCTCCACTATGCTGTTATTTTTACTTGCATAAATCGTAGGAGTGTGTGCAGGAGGGAAGAAGGAGTGTACAATAAACTAAACAGTGATGGGTCCTTCTGGACCCTTGGTCTATAAGTTACTGAAGAACCTTATTTTGCATTAATGTTAATGTGAGGAAAGAGAATGCTTTGCACTTTGCAGGATTTAATGGTTAATCACCTGGTGTAGTCCAAGGAGACTGCTTTAAATTTACACATTTCCTTCCCTAATCTAATTTTGTTGGTCTAAATCTTTCAGCTGTTTTCATTTTGGATTATCTGTCACAGTGCAAAACTCACGGGTCCACAGATGTTCTGAAACACAAAAATTAGGTAAAAGAACCATAATTAAGTTTCCGAATTCTCATTTGTTAAGTAATACTTTAGAGAAGTTCAATAACTTTTTTGTTTCTTTCTTTTTTCCTTTTTTACTCACTATTCAGAACAGGAAGGAATTTGGGTAATGTAACAGTGTCATAAACTTTAATGAAAAGACTCCACTCTGATTATGTCTATAAATGTGTGGTTATGTATTCAAAACGCTGAGCAGTCAGTAGCTCATGTTGACTTCATAAGACATGTGGGACTGTGTTTTCTTCTGCAGAAGTTTCATCCAAAGTAGCTTTATGGAATTAAACAATAGAAGACCATATATGCCATAAATCACAGAAAGCAGCAGTGTGTAGATATTATATGGAGAATAAATTAAAGCATTCAGTCGTAAAGGCAATAACTTATGGAGAGAGAAATTAAGAAACAGTCAATAGGTTTTAAAATGAGATGAGGAGAAAAGAGGAAGTCAATGAGGCGGGATGCTCAATGAAGCCTCTTTAAGGTGATGAGAGCTTAGGAGAAGACTTCTACATCAATAGCCTGAAGAAGGATAAAAAGACCCTAGTTAAACAAGGAGAATAAAGGGAAAGAAGAAAGAGAAATACATTCAGAGTTGTTATGTTTCTTGGATTTCCTAAAACTTTTGAGGACCAGAGTTTTTGATTGTACTTGTCTTCAGACATATTTACAAAGTCTGATGCAGATACACCGGGTCTGCTCTGCGATGATATTTGGTTTATTTAGAATTAATTGATGTATTATGAGAAATTTACCTGCTTTAGTATGTCTCTGCGTGGACTAGCTTGTTGTATTGATTTACAAAGTGACCCTGAATGTGTCAAAAAAATTATTTAATTGAGAGGATTAAAAGCAACAGAATGCAAACTTTTTCATTAAGTATGGCATTGTGATGCTACCAAAATGGAAAGGATCCCACGGGAGAAAGAGAACATTTTAGAAGAACAGAAAGCAGACTTGTGATTTTTTTTTTTTTTAATGAAATGGTTTACCACATTTACCTACCTGAAGGTATTCTATGGAAAATATATACAGAAGTGTTTAGATAATACATTAAAGAGGATCAAGCAGGACCCAAAATAAATTCAGCTGTGTTCTAGCAGTGCAGGGGTGAAATAATGTCAGTAAGTCCACTGATGATGCTATGGATTTAGACTAATTTTTTCTCTTTCTGATCTTCTGACACATTGTATAATGGACTTCTCTGATCTAATGTACTATTTTTATCATTATTTTTCATTAAAAGACAATATGTAACTCTTTGAAGGTATTACCGAATTAACCATTCAAGACAAGAGTATTGTCTGGGTTATGAAGAATCAACTAATTGCCTATTAAAAACCATGCATTACACCTAAAAGATAAAATGACACCAGCAACCAAATTACTTGCAACTCGTTTATAAGTGCATGTTGTTTTAATTAGGAAATTAGCTGATTTCTTTTTAATACTTGTTTCTTAATTAAAGTCTTCACGGTGTTTGAGTGCTCATTAAGTCCATTTGGAATGGATGTGCTAGCCATATTTTGGACTACATTTTAAATTGCCTGCAGACTTTTCCTCGACTCATACTTTCATTCATATTCATAACATAAATATTATAGAAATCTCACTCCATTTGTTATAAGCTCCTATTTCAATAAATATGAAAATTAAGTTAAGGGGTGTTTGTCTTCGACAATGAGAAATGGAGAAAGAAGCAAAAAGATCCTTCCAGGTAATTATTTGATAGACATGCATACCGTCACTTGTCAGAGGTCTAACCTGAACATATTTTTGGGTGAGTAATAACTTGTACTGATTCATAGTTTCACAGTTAACACAGATAGGCCCTTAGCACTCATTTGATCTGACTTCCTGTATTACACTGGGTATAGATGTTCACTGAGTTAGTTCTAATTTGAATTAGAATAATATTTAGCCAAACATCTAGTTTTAAGTTTGAAGTTGAGTTTAAAATCAAGGCCAAGATTAATGGAAAAAAGAAAAAAAAAGTAGGAGGGATATACAGCCACAGATGTGTCTACCTCTACATGTCATTACTGTCATGATTCTAGTAAAAATTAGGTTTTGTGACAGGTTTTTGTCACTCTGGCTCATCTCAAAATCAATACTTACTGTGTGAAAATATCTGTTACAGATAGAATTAGGCAATATACTCTCCAAAAATGATTGACAACATCTCTTTAGCATTCTTAAACATCCTTAGATGTACCTCTAAAACTGACTTTTGAGATATATGTGTGCAAAATCAAATCTGCTAGGAAGACTATTGTACAGAGTAAAAAGATATAAGTGCACCATCCCTGACTTTTGCTCCATAATAGATCAGCTCCTCAGCTTCTTTGTGCTAATAGTTATATATGGTATATAGTTAAGACAAATCCCTAATTATAAAATTATTGTCTCCACATAGGGTTTCAATCAGGTCAAATTTTTGTTTATTGGGGCAATAGTGACTGCAAGAAAGTATTAGTGATAAATTACTCATATTACACTGTGATAATGATAATGTAAATTATTTTAGAAAACTAATTTAATATTTTAATAGTAACATAACTGAGATTTATATGAACAAATTTTACACTCTTGACTAGTAACCTTTTTATTGATGAGTTAAGAGACAGCTAGATTTATTAAGCTCTGTCAGCTTACCCAATGCCTTATAACAACTCACATTGGTCATTAACTGGTTGACTGGTAAAGTGTTTTATTATTACTTTGGAAATATTACCTAAAATGAAGCACAGTAATTTCTGATTCTTTATCATTTTTATTTAGATGTCTTGACTTATTTTTAATCAAAAAAAAAAAAGTGATGTTCATTGAGAACCAAAATCTAAGAAGTTAATGTGATTTAAACTGAAACAACCATCAAGGATACTTTGCAAAGACATTTGCACTTGAAATAGTAGCCCACTTATGCCCTGTAAAAACATCAGGATATATATAGAAATTAAATCTGTTTTAAAGAGTGCCACATGTACTGTCTTGAAGAAAGACTGGGTACATTATATAAGACAGAGATTTTTACACAGTATTTTCCAATTAAGCTAATGAAACTTTTTGTCTTAGCACCCACATAGGTTCAAAATGTGCTTATCCGTCCCTGAGATTCATGAGTTGTGTATAGGGCAACTGTTACCTTCTCAAACATTTGATTTTTAAAAGTCATATTTTACTTTCTATTGGCATTTCCACACATAAACCCATTATAGCCAAATTCATGAATCAGAACAAATTTCTGTTCTTTTAATTAAGTGAATAACTCACAGGGAACAGCATACTCTTCTAATTAAAGAGAATTGCACTGTTTTCAGGATGTATTGTATATTAATGTTTTGTCAAAATCTTTTTTAAATTTACGCTTTTAGGGGGATTGTTATTTTCTCATTCTTTCCATTCTAAAACCAATTACTGTTTTGATTTCTTATTATTTAAAGTAATCTCTGCTGTTGTTTAAATGTGAAGGTTAACAGTCACAAGGTCTTGCTGCATTTGGTAGAAGACTTCCAATGACTATGTAATTACTCAAAAAGCTTTTTTCTCTATTTGATATTTCCTTATGAAATATGAGAAGGAAGGAAGGAAGGAAGGAAGGAAGGAAGGAAGGAAGGAAGGATGTGATATGAAGTTAAGAAAGAAGGGAAGGAAGGAAGGAAGGAAGAGAGAGAAAGAGAGAAAGAAAGAGAAAGAGAGAGAGAGAGAGAAAGAGAGAAAGAAAGAGAAAGAGAGAGAGAAAGAGAAAAAGAGAGAGAGAGAGAAAGAGAGAGAGAGAGAGAGAAAGAAAGAAAGAAAGAAAGAAAGAAAGAAAGAAAGAAAGAAAGAAAGAAAGAAAGAAAGAAAGAGAAAGAAAGAAAGAAAGAAAGAAAGAAAGAAAGAAAGAAAGAAAGAAAGAAAGAAAGAAAGAAAGAAAGAAAGAAAGAAAGAAAGAAAGAAAGAAAGAAAGAGAAAGAAAGACGGACTGTGAATAAAGATAAGCAAATTCGATTGTCCTTTCCCACTCGCAGGCTTTTTTGTGTCTGATCTTTCTTGCAGGGTACAGGAAGATCACTGTAGAACTCATTAAGCTATGATTGTAGGAATTTTGCCTTCCTTCATATATTAAATTATGCTCATCCTTAATTAAATATTTTTTCATAACTTGCATGGGGTGATTTACAACATGTTTTCCCTAAGGAACTCCAGAGTTCTCATCACCATTCTGTTCACCTTATCACCTTAATAGAACCCTTAATACATCCATTCCCAGTACAATTCATACTGTCTTCGCCTGAGTGTAGGTGAAGGATTGAGAATGCGCAGGGTGGAACCATTAGGGATTTAACTTTTGCTTTGTCAGGACTCTAACAGAAGAATAATGGATTCCTCTGATTTCTCATCATGTCAGTTTGTGTTCAATCACTTGAAAAGCCTTCTAGCATTACTGTGCATCCATAAAAGATCAGATCTAGTTTTTCAATGGTTTTCAAGAATGTAAGATTAAGCTAGCTCTCTGAGTGTGTACACAAGGAAATCTTGGTTGTTCAAATGTCCTGGAGTAAGAATAGATGGACAAATTGAATTAATTAAAGTTCCTATGCTCCAGCTTGGATTTTTTGTCTCTCATCCTTCTGCTGTGTGCTTCTGAGAAGTCTTGTTCTGTCTTCTGAAGATCTGTCGTTACCTATCTTATAACATTCTCCCGCTTTGGCCAGGCTGAACAAATGCAGCTCTTTCAACCCTTCTTCATACATCATGCACCAGCCCTGGACCATGCTGTTGGCACTCTACTGGACTTGTTCTAGTATGTCTTGTATTTGGGGAACCCAAAATGAGGCACAGCATTCCATATTGCCATACTGCAAGTGTCAAATACAGAAGAATCAGCTGCGTCAAAGAGATGGCTATGCTCTTGATAATACAGCTCTTCGTGTGGTTGATTTTCTTTGCTAGAAGTCTGTCTCCCATGCAATTTGTTGCCTGCTAGGCCTCTCAGGTCCTTTTCTACAAAGTTTTATATGCATTTGGTCCACAGCTTTTCCTGTTGCAGAAGATGATTTTATCTCAAATGTAGGATTCTGCATTTGCCTTTGTTGAACATCAGAAAGTTCCCATGAGACAAAGTCCTCCTGACGTGTAGCTTTGCCCTCCAGAGCATCGACCACTCCCCATCATTGCTATCACTGCAAGCTTGCATTCTGTCTCATGATACATGTCACTAATAATATTAAACAGTGTTGGCCCTGCTATTGATTCCTGAAATACAATACTGGTAAGTGGCTGCCTGTTGGGCTCTATACTAATCAACCCTCTTTGACCTTGCAGTTTAGCCAATTACCCATTCAGATTATCATCTGCTTCTTCCCAGTTTGCCTACAAGAACATCCAGGAAGTCTGTGTCAAAGGCCTCGTCAAAGCTAAGATATACGCGCTCACTCCTCTCCCACTGCTCACAACCAGTCATCTCATCACACTGGGAAATCGGGTTGATCAGGCATCCTGTGCCTATCAAATCAGTGCTGACTGTTCTGAGTCACCTTCTTATCCTTCATGTTCTTGGGAATGGCTTCCAGAAGAATTTTTGTCATAACTTTACCAGTCATTAGGAACCTTCTCTGATTGCCACAAGCTTGAAAAGATGATAGAAAACAACCTCACAATGATATCAACCACCTCCCTCTGCATCCTTAGATGCATCCCAGTGTGTCTAAATGGCTTGCGTGGTCTCCAATTCTACCTTTCTCCACCATAGGCAGTGGTTCACTCTCACAGGTGCTGCACAGGGACCTCGAAGCCTAGATCTTACCAGTGAAAATGAATGAAAAACATTTACTAGCTTGTCCTTTTCTGTACCTTGCTTTCTAGGTCTCTTGCTCCATTGAGCAATGGATGGACATTTTACTTACCCTTAGTGGTACTCAGTAAAAGGATGATTTAAACAGAAGAAACAGTATTTACTGTGAGGGTAGTCAGACTCTGGAATAAGTTGCCTAGAGGGGTTGTGGAATCTCTGTCCTTGCAGATATTCAGAATATGTATCCTGAGCATCTTGGTCTATGTAACTTGCCTAGAGGGGGACTGGACTAGATAATTTTCAGAGATGCTTTCCAACACAACCATTCAGTGATTCTCTGTTTTCTTTGGCTGTCAGTGTGTTTCTAGAAAGCCTTCTCATTGCCCTCCAGCTTTCCAAACTCCAACCCTGCACTCTTGGTCAATATATCTCTTCTGCATAGCCCAACACTGCTTCTACCTTCTGCATGCTTCCATTTTGCATCTGAGCTCAGGCAGATCTTCTTCCTTTAGCAGTGCTTCTGAACAAGTCCCTAGGATAGTTTACAGCTAGCGAGTATACAACTATACATCCCAACAAATCATAATATTTTTGTATTTTTATTTAGGCTGCTAGGGTTAATGAAAGAGATCCTTAAAAATTCACAGGGCATATTAAGATGGATGGGGGATATCTTTATTTGTAAGTATGTTATGGCAGAATTTTTTTTCTATTTTTTTTTTAACACTCATTAACTTAGAAAAATTGTATTCAGTGCTAGCTGACCCTAGGAGCACATTTGTATTTGCTCAGGCAGCAAAAATGTAGACAAGAAAATGTCTTTTTCAGCAACATAAAGACAGATGAGGCATACGCAGAAAGCCTTCAGAATAATAATTATATAACTAACTTAATTAGTCTCTGTTTCAATCAAAAGACAGTGTGATAACACCAGCAAGTTGTTTTATATCTACAGAGACTAAAGCACTAAAAAATACATACAGACTTCTCTAGGGTGCTCTATTATGTTCATGGTCTTTGGAACAGAGAAGCTTGATGAAATAGAAATTTATGGCCAAATGTAAGACTGATTTTTATGAAGCAGTTCGGAAATGAAACGGGAGCAGAAAAAAACCACTGAAATCTGGTAAAACACACACACACACACACACACAAGAAAAAAAGAAAAAGAAAAAGAAAAAAAGAAAAACATTGAAGTACTGCTGAGACTGACATAGGCTCCCTATTGTAGGAGGACATTTCCAAGCCCTAAGTTAGCATTGCTACAATGCAACTGGACAAGATAAAGAAGAATAGAGTAGGAGACAATGTCCTTATCTTACAGGTAAAGAAACGAGGTAAGAATAAATTAAACAGCTTCTATAAGTGACCCACCTGTGAAAGCTGCTGGCTGAAACTTGAGTGTCTAACTTCATAATTCATTAAAAAAGAGAACTGAACATAAGAGAGATTTAATTTAAATGAGCATGCAAAAGTACTTAGGAAACCTCAGAGAAATAGAGGCAAATGTTCACAGCTGTCTACATATATTGGTTCATTCCTGTGACTACTGATTCATTCACACGAGTCTCAGAAGGTTCCTGGAAGCAACAGGACTTTTCCCACTTTTCTTTGCATGATCGGAGTTGTCATTGAAATTTTTCAAACTTTCTTTATCTGCTCAGGAAGCAGAATATCTACACCTGCTTTGTGAGCTGTGATAAAAATACCAGCCCCTATGTATTCTACAGGATCTCATTGCAAATTTCAAAATATAAAGGGTCACAAAATACCAGTGAGGCTGCCCTTGGCGATGATGGTGCTTTTCCTCTCTGTCCTAACCAAACAAAAGTAAAGGCTGATGTTGAGCAGAAAACCAATAAGTGGTAAATCCCTGTCTTTGCATGATGTATCAGCAGAGGATACTGAAGTATCTGTTACATTAATGGTACCAAAATTTTCTCACCAAGAAGGAAGAGCAATGAGCAACAACATGTGATTATATAATCCTGTCCTTGTGAGGGATTAAGCCCTGTTAATTTATAAGGATACTTTTGTGGAAAATTTTCTTTGGATAAAAGGAATCTTTTTCACTTCTTGATTTGGCTTTTGCTGTGCCCTTCTCTTGTCTCTTATTTTCTTTTACTTTCTCTAACATTTCTACAATACCCTCAAAGAGCAAAAAAAAAAAAAGTAAGATCTTTCTTTTAAAAAATATTTTAATATAGCTGTTTTGTTGTTGAAAACTACTGTTTTTCTTTTTCCTTTTTTTTTTTTTTTTTCTGTCAACTTGATAAATTCCACCTACAAAGAGCTTACAGGATAATGAACTTAAAAGCATGTGGTATTTTATTCTATTCTTGCATTATGGAAGAGTGAAAATGGGAGTAAATGGGAGTAAAAAATGAGCACTATCACCCATAACCTAGTCTTACGTGATGATTAACTTGTAAATGGGATTATCTTTATCTTAAAAATAAAGAAAAACTAAACAAAGCTGAATGTAGCAGTAACAATTTCATAAAACTGTGTGTGGAAACAGATGAAAAATGATTAATAATGCATTCCTTGACATGCCTTAAGAATCAATGAATTGCAAAAAAGGTTAAGAGAGTGTATGATAAAACAGGTCTCTCCTTTGTCTCTCTCACGAGCGCGCACACACACACCATTTAACAGCCCCAGCCACAAGAAGGTAAAAGACAATGGGGAAAAATGGATTTAAATTTCAGTTTGATAGTTTGTATCTTATTTTCAAAGAAAATCTAGGAAAAGAAAAACTGTCATATTATGTTAACATTTCCTTCCATGTTTCCCATTCCCTTCTCAATAGAAAATAGCAAAAGTGAACTCTTCAGTGAAAGGAATTGGTTAAAACTTATATACACACATGCACATCCACATTTAAAATCCTTTCATTGCAAGTTAGAAATATTAATATTTTCTATTTTTTAACAGGCAGAAAAAAAATATATATATATATATGTAGCTTTAAAAAGATACATTGTGTTCAGCTATATGAAATGTTTTTTATTTTTAAACCTAGAGGGCTCCATGTTTGCAGGCTGGTAAATACTGAAGGATAGAATAATCATGCTCTGGAGGATGTCCCGAAGATACATGAAGGTACCCCATCAGTGTCCTTTTAGATGATCAAAGAATTCAAAGGTTGTATCTATTTTCTCTCTGTGTTTTGCAGCTTGATGAACTGATAAAAAATATCTCATTTTAATACATATATTTCTTTAGGACTTCTGGTATATATACTTCTTTTCTCTGACTTCAGTAGGACCAACTTCATGTAAATTTACACATAGAGACACAAAGCAGATGTTACTTGGATGTTATTGATGAAATCAACTGAATCATTCACGCCAGCAGTATTCTTGCAGACGGATCAATGTAGAAAATTCACTTCCACTGGATAGTCCAGTCAATGGAGGTGTCCAAGGAAACAATGATGTGACTTGATATATTTAGCATGTTAATTAGGAAACATCTTAGCTTTGGACCTAATTAGTATTTTCAGAATAGCTGGAACCTCGACATTTCATGAGGCCGTAAACCGATAAAGCTTACTTGCAACCATTTAAATTAATTTTCTAACAGAATATTGTTTAGCATCAAAAAAGATATGTTTTGCAATCAAAAATAAATGGTATGTGAAGGTGATTAAAGACCATGCTATTGAGAAGAGCCATGAGCAAGTGACAAATAAACTCTGAATGGCTAATATGTGAAGTATTGAATGGAAGCAGACTAAAGATTTTGTATATGTTTTGAAAAATTTTAACTATTGAAATTGAGGATTTTAATGGAAAAAGCTTCCTGATTTGATGTTTTCCCATGAATTTATCAACATGAAAGAGCCTGGAGAAAAAAAAAATGTCTAGTTGTCAGATTTTCTACAGGGAGAGAAGAGAGTTTTCTTGGTGAGTATAGCCAATTGACATTGACAGCGTGCCGACCTTGACATAGATTGGCACACTGAAACCTATTTTAAAGACTACCTAGAGTTTTTTTTTTTTTTCCTTTGAAGGGCTTATTTATAGAAACTTAGAGTCCTTAAGTCCTCACAACAAAATCTCTACAAAGAATTGTGTTTTAACTAACTGCAGGCAGATCCAGTGTCAATTGCTTCAGAATTCCCTATGTTCAGTGGGCATATTTTGCAGCCCAAAAGTGTTATTAGTTGTTAAGTTTGCTTTTTCTTCTTCTAGCCTTGCTTCTTATCATTCACACTGGAAGTTTGACTCAGCTAAGGGCACAGGAGCTCAGGATATGGGCCTTGCATCTCAGCCCTTATCTGTATAATATGTTCTATTATACTATCATCAATTTCCTGGATTATGATACTGACATGTCATTCCTGTCCAGGAGCATAGCAGTTACTGTGTATAAAATATCTCTTCTGGCATACAGATGGTTGTGCATTTTCTTGAGGCACAAATTGAACTGGAACAACACCTGGAAAACAAGCTGTGAAGAGAATTTCTTATATAAGGTGAAGGTAAAATTTTCATACATTAGAGTTATTTCTCAGATTAAGCTAAATAACAATAGATGGAAAGAAAGTTGCTGTTTTTTAATCTATTTTACATTTATTAAACACATGCTATATTTATAAGCCATACTTTTCAGTTGCTGAAAACACATTTTCATTACATGACTGAAGTTGCCAATATGGAAAATACTAATTGTTATTTAGCTTCATATAAAGTGTTTCAAGAAGTGTAATAAGATATGAATTTCTTGTTAATTTAAATTGAATTAAGAATAAGGGAATTATATTGTTATCATATCTAAGAGTACCTCTTTGTGAATGAAAAGTGAATGAAATAAATAGATGTTACTCTGGAAGTCATAGAGATGCCTTTGTTTTCTCACAGTACATTTAATTAGTGTAAAATTATAAGGTTAATATGTTAATTTTACAGTATGTAATTGAGAAATGGCTTCACAAGTATTAAGTTCAGTCCCTATTTAGGACTTGTCTACACAGCAATTTAGTAGACTATACTTAAAGATTCTGTTTATAAACTCAATTAGAGACTGTAATTCCCAAAACTGTACAATAGATGACTTGCACATACCCTCTATTCTCAAATAATGCCCAGATGAATCTTAACAAAACTGTGGAGAGGAAATCTGATGCAATATCAGAGGGAGAAACAGGGGCAGGCACCAAGAAGCGCCCTACAAAGAGTTATTGCAGACTCCATTCCCCAGCTAACACAAGGCAGGAGAAACCAGCATAGTAATGTATACATAAAAGTCCAGGCTAGTGGTGGCAGAAAACCTTCTCCCATCTCACCCTAACAGGTACCCTTAGCCAATAGGTACGAGATCCTGGAGGAGGAAGAGCAATCAGTAAATAGTGTAGGTGAGAGTCCCTTTCCTCCAAAAATAGTAATACAGTCAGAAAGCCAAACCCCGCATATTGTTACCACAGGCATGAGGGAGAAAAGGAGGGTTATAGTCGTGGGAGATTTCTAAATTCACGGAACGCAATATGTAGGCACAATCCTCCTCTAAGAGAAGTCTGCTGTCTTCCTGGGGCCCAGGTGAAGGATGTCACCTGGAAACTTTCCAGCCTGGTTAGACCTACCGACTGTTACAGATATTATGCGGGAGGAGAAGAAGCGGCAATGCATAGCCTGAGCACGATCAAAAGGGACTTCAGGGAATTGGGGCACACAATTAGGAACTCAGGCGCGCAGGTCATATCCCCTTCCATTCTTCCCAGTGCTGGCAGCAATATAGAAAGAAATAGGACAATATGCTCCATTAACATGTGGCTCCGTGGCTGGTGTCATCACCACAACTTTGATTTTTTCAGCAACAGGAAGCCATACATAGCAGCAGCCATGATGGAGTCTAATGGGATCCATCTTTCTTAAAGCAGAAAGAGAGCCCTGGGACATGAGCTAGCAGGGCTCATCGAGAGGGCTTTAAACTAGATTTGAAGGGGAAGGAGGGTATCATTGGGGAAGCAGGTTATGGGGTAGGCGATGGCCTGTCATGCCACTCGGAGCAGTCTAACTCCATTGCTTGTGCAGGGTGCCCTAAGACTGAAGAGGCTAAATAGGAATATGAGAGACCTCCTGAAGACCCACATGGTCAAGTTCCAGCTGCCCCAGCTAGAAAGAGAGGCACATTGGGTGCCCAACTCAAATACCTCTATGTAAATGCACACAGCATGGGGAATAAACAAGGGGAACTGGAGATGCGTGTGCTTTTGCAGGGCCATGATCTCATTGCAATTACTGAGACATGGTGGGATATCTCTCATTACTGGAACATGGCCGTGGATGGCTTTAGGCTTTTCAGGAAGGACAGGCCAGGAAGGCGAGGTGGCGGAGTTGCTCTTTATATGAGAGAGCAACTGGAATGTATGGAGCTCAGCATAGGTGAGAACGAAGCGCGGGTCGAGAGCCTGTGGGTGAGGATTAAAGGGCAGGCCAACAAGGGCCACATGGTTGTAGGAGTTTACTACAGGCCTCCTGACCAGGGAGAGGAAGTGGATGAGGCCTTCTACAGGCAACTGCAAGAAGCCTTACAATCCCAGGCCCTGGTCCTTATGGGGGCCTTCAACCATCCTGATATCTGCTGGCATAATCACACAGCTAGGAGCAGACTGTCCAGGAGGTTCCTGCAGAACACTGCAGAAAACTTCTTGACGCAGGTGGCTGATGAACCAACAAGGCGAGGGGCACTACTAGACCTAGTACTAACAAACAGAGATGGTCTAGTGGGAAGTGTGAAGGTTGGGGGCAGTCTTGACTGCAGTGACCATGAGATGCTGGAATTCACAATCCTGCGAGGAGGAAGCTGGGCAAGAAGTAGGGTTGCAACCCTGGTCTTTAAGAGAACTAACTTTGACCTCTTCATGGAACTCCTTGGAGGAATCCCCCGGGCAAGGATCACCCAAGAGTGCTGACGGAACTGTCAGGGATTATTGCTCAGCTGCTCTCCATCATCTTTGAGAGGTCATGGAGAGAGGGGCAGGTGCCTGAGGACTGGAAGAAATCCAACGTCACTCCCGTCTTCCAAAAAGGCAAGAGGGAGGAGCCGGGAAACTGCAGGCCAGTCAGCCTCACCTCCATCCCTGGAAAAGTCATGGAGCAGCTCATCTTAGAGACCATCTCTAGCTATGTCAAGGAAAAGAAGGTGATCAGGAGTAGTCAGCATGAATTCACCAAGGGAAAGTTGTGTTTGAGAAACCTGATGGCCTTAAATGATGAGATGACTGGCTGGCTGGATGATGGCAGAGCTGTAGGTGTGGTCTATCTTGACTTCAGCAAGGCTTTCGACACTGTCTCCCATAACATCCTCATAGGAAAGCTTAGGAAGTGTGGACTGGATGAGTGGACAGTGAAGTGGATTGAGGACTGGCTGGATCGCAGAGCCGAGAGGGTGGTGATAAACAGGACCGAGTCTGGTTGGAGGCCTGTGGCCAGTGGTGTCCCACAGGGGTCAGTATGGGGCCCAGTGCTGTTCAACTTGTTCTGCAATGACTTGGACGAGGGCACAGAGTGCACCCTCAGCAAGTTTGCAGATAACACCAAACTGGGAGGAGTGGCCGAGACTCTCAAGGGCTATGCTGCCATTCAGAGGGACCTAGACAGGTTGGAGAGTTGGGCAGAGAGGAACCTTGTGACGTTCCACAAGGACAAGTGTAGGGTCCTGCACCTGGGAAGGAGTAACTCCAAATACCAGTACAGATTAGGGGTTGACCTAAAAGCGGCTCCAAGGAGAGGGATTTGGGAGTCCTGGTTGACAACAAGTTAACCATGAGTCAGCCATGTGCCCTGGTGGCCAAGAAAGCCAATAGAATAGAGGAAATGGCCGGAAACTGAAGCGCCAAAAGTTCCACATGAACTTAAGGAAAAATTTCTTAACAGTGAGGGTGCCAGAGCACTGGAACAGGCTCAGAGATGTTGTGGAGTCTCCTTCTCTGGAGATCTTTAAAACCCGCTTGGATGCAGTCCTGTGCCACGTGCTTTAGGTGGCCCTGCGTATGCAGGGGGGTTGGACTAGATGATCTCTAGAGGTCCCTTCCAACCCTAAGCATTCTATGATTCTATAATTCTATGATCCTGTCCCTCTGCTCAGCTCTGGTGAGGCTGCACCTGGAGTATTGTGTGTAGTTCTGGGCTCCCCAGGACAAGAAGGACATTGAACTTCTAAAGGAGTGCAGTGTAGAGCGACAAAGATGAGCAAGGGACTGGAGCATCTATCATATGAGGAAAGACTATGCGAGCTAGTCATGTTTAGGCTGGAGAAGGCTGAGAGGAAATTTGACCAACACGTTCAAATATCTGGGGGCTGAATGTAGGGAGGATGGGGCCAGACTCTTCTCCATGGTGGCCAGTGACAAGACATGGGGATAATGTGTGTAAATTGAAACATAAAAGAAGTTCAATCTCCATGTGAGGAAGAACTTCTTTGCTGTGAGGGTGCCAGAGCCCTGGCACAGGCTGCCCAGAGAGGCTGTGGAGGCTCCTTCTCTGGAGATCTTCAAACTCGCCTGGATGCCACCCTGTGCCCCGTGCCCTGGGTGTCCCTGCTGGAGCAGGGGGTTGGACTAGATGATCTCTAGATGTCCCTTCCAACCTTAACCATTCTGTGATTCTGTGAAAATCAGTTAAATGATACATAAATATACATGTTGAAATTTTCAAAATAACTTATCTATGTTTTCCTTCACTAGCACATGGATTTAATTTTTTTGATATTTGAGATATGGAATAATATTCTTAATGAATTTTTTCTTCTATCCAAAAACTCATTTTTATTTTTTTTAAAGTCTATCAATATTAATGAAAAATGAGAAATGCAAATATTCCAGCTAATTTCATAAATAGCTTTTTTTTTCTTTTTATTTATTGAAATATTTGTAGAAACAAGTAAACTTGAAAGACTTTTCCATCCCACCACTGACTGTGGGCAGTGTTTCATATTGGATATTGTTATGGGTTGCACTAGGATAGAGCTATGAAAGATATAAGAAGCCCTCAGGTGACTCAAACAAACAGCTTTTCTGTGGAGGCCTGTAAGTCTCTTTTTATTTTTTTAATGTTTAATCTTGCCATAACGTCTAGTTTGTGTTAATGCCTGCAGTGGAAAATATTTTAAAATATCAATTAATAGACGAAAAACTACTTTACTGCCAGGAATTCTCTCTTTCTGGTCATTCATAAAACTTTTTTAAGTGGTGTTAGAAACTTATTCAGCAACAACGGAGGTGGAATACAACATTATCATCCTCTTGTGAGTACAATTAAATAATGAATCTTCCTTCAATAAACGAAACAAGGCTTGTAAGCTACAATGTCCTGATTTATCTGATGAAGGGAAAACATGATGTGCCTAGCAGATAACACACTTAGGCATCCTTCTGATCCAAAAACATTATCAATCATGCATCCTTTATATTTATTTTTGTATTTCAGCTTGCATGATATATAGAATATAAACAGGAGAACAGGGCATACTATGCCAGTGTTTTTCTCCAGACAATAATTTTACTGTCCTCTTGTGCAACATTTAATCATATGTCAGACTAAATATTTGCTGGGAATGAGAATAGTCACAAAAATAGGTCAAGATCAGACAATAAGCAGCGAGCTTTGGATTATGGTGGTGCTTATAGCTGGCCTGATATTTGAGTAGTAGACAGCAACAAAGTTGTAACTTCTCTCTCTGTGTAGGTTGTTATGTTTTATATACCATCTGTCTTTCTAAGTGCTTTCTGCATGCTAGGATCTAATTAAACATAAGATTGGACTCCACACAAGTGTTGGACATTCAGTAACCACTGTCATCAAAGAAACAAAATACAGAAATTCATAATGACACCAAAAGTAAGATCAAAACATAAATGACTTTTTTTTTTGGCTACCTGAGCCTCTACCAAGAATATTGATGATAACAGTGATGTTTTCTTCGTCTGAAATAATTAATTTTTACAGATTCAGAACATAAAACATAAGACTTGGAAGTGATCTGTAGAAGTCAGTTCCAAGTAGACACATCCAAATCCACATCCTCCTTCATCAGAGAATTCCGTCTAATTGAGGCATCCCACGTAAACGCCACCAAGCGAAGGCAGCACCACTTAGACCTCCTACAGGTTCTTTCCTGCTCTATCATTGGATCAGCGTTTTTGTAATTAACTTTTTAGATCTCAGGACACCCACCTGATTCAAGGCACAGCTACACTGCAGGATCTCCCACATTGTGACAAGTGGGTGAGGACCATAAAAATCTGCACTTAAGGAGGAAGTACTGCCTAACTGACATAGTATTTCTGACAAAAAAAGGAAAACCAAAAACTAATTCACTAATTAAAGGCTTTTTATAATATAAAAGGACACAAAATAAAAGTTTCAAAATTACCACACTGACAGTTTGTGGTTATGGCCTAATTGTTATGCTGCATTGGTCTGCCATTAGTCTGTGTGACTTTGCAATGGCTGCCTCTCGCAAAGCAAATGTTGCTTAGGGGTGTTATCAGAGTGACTATCACTGCAGAGTACAAAATCTAATGCCTTGCAAAGAGGATCAGATAAATTGTTACAGAATTACATATACTTTCCTGTAAGCTTCCCAAGCTTCTAACAATTTCAAACCTCTATTACTATCCTACCTTACCAGTTCTGCCATAACATATGGAAGGGAATAAGGACCTTCCTGTAATGTAGAAGCATGAATGGGACAGTAACTTCATTATTTCACATTTTTATCCCTAACTGGATAATGTACTAAGCAATAACAGACAAAACTGTAAGTTTTGATACTCTACTGTAAAGGTTGCATGATTTCTAAAAAGTATAGTTTTTTATGCTCTTTCAAGTGAACGCCAGTTGAAATACAGGCTTTTGAGATGGGTATAATCCATACCATTGCTTCTGTTGTTTGGTTACCATCTGGACAATTGCTCTGTTTCAAATTTTAGTACTTGTCAGCTATCTACATTTAGCCTGCTCACTCTTGCTCGATAATAATGCTGGTGATAACAATGCTGTTGTGTGGCGTGCAGATCTGTGAGTTTGTAGGAGGTCTGTGCTAAAAGCTTTTCCTTTCAGTTTAGCAGTCTGTGAACTTCCTCCCACAGTTCAACTAAAGAATCTGATTTCTCCGCTGAGTTGACAGAAGCATATTGATGGTTTTCGGTGTATGCTGTTTCTCTCTCCCTTTGAAGAAAAGCTTGATGTTGAGGGAGCTAACTGGTGATGTTTTGTTTAATGCTAACATTTCTTAGATCACCTTCTCTGCTTAAAATTGTAGATAGGCAAATGATTACTGTAGCAGATGTGACTTGTGACGTCAGTGCTATTTCTGGCCCACTTAATGGAATAATCCATCAGAGTGCCAGCATAATGACAGGCAAGTGATGCATGAGCAAACAGCCCATATGATGTCAGTCAAACTTTTCCTGTGTTGTATCAGGTAAAGGTTTTTTGTGCCAATGCGTGAGTCACTTTTGTCTTGTCATTAGACCGGTGACCAGTAAGGGCCTCTTGAGTATTTTCAGTTAAAGTCTCTGATCCTGGCTGTCTTCATGGATCTTACATTTCCTTCTTCATTCTGACAGCTTCTTGATATGTATCATGAGACAGGACTGTACACTTGGCCTGCATTTTGTCTACAATAACAAGTCAAAGGGTATCTTGTATGATGTGCAAAAAGTTCATTTTGTAGTCTAAAACTTGCCTGGAATGCTAGAGTAAGATACTTGAAGTTGCTGGGTCAGGTTGTTTTGAGGGAGCTGTGTGTAGGTTTGCGTTGTTTTTCAAAACTAGGTAAATTAAACAAGTAGCTTTATCTTGTTTTCCTGCTACCATGGGGGTTTGCATTCCTTGCAAATTTCCTCTTCACTAGCAGCTGTTTAGATGTTTGGTGAAAGTAAGAGTTTTCATATTTTCAGCTCCTGGGATTCTTCCTCATCTGCATAGATTAATTTAACTGATCACCAGGCAATTTCATTCCCTTCATGCAAATTCTCCATTATTACCACTATCAACAGAAAGTTTCACACAGCTGAGGATTCCATCAAACAAAATTTTGAATAGTTATGTATGAAAGCAAAGTTAGGCATAAACTTTCTATGAGGTGGCACAGAACTGAGATGGAGAGCAACATGTGGCATTGAGATGCCATTGGGTGGATCAGACTTCAGTCCAGTTAGAAAGCTTGGGCTCAAGAAAAGACTGCCCTGTTTTTAAATACTATTTCAACAAGGTTACTTTCACTACTTTTTTTTGAAGGATTGCTGTATGTGAGAAAAAAAAATCTTTTTGAAAAGAATCAGGTACTAGTTCAAATCTGTACAGTATTTATTTGAAACAGAAAAGTCCACAGTGTGGAAGAACTAGTTGAAGGTCTTTGATGGCATCATGCATCGATAAACTTAGGTAGATCAGCAGTAAAAGATGTAGTTTTCACCATTAAGTTCTTCAATATGTGGGAGTAGCTGATTGTCAAGTATTTTGTTGTTCTTCGACTCCTTTAAATTAACACGAAGGTGGATATGATACTTGTCTGTAATATGGATTTCTACTATTGTCATGAAGAAACTCCTCTAGAATCCTGTTATTATTAATCTACCGTAATACGGATATTTCTAGTGTAGAATTCATCTCATCCTGAAGTAGATATCCAAGATAGAACAGATAAGATGCCTACAAGGTTACCATATCTATCAGTTATTCATAAAGGAAATCAAATTCAAATTGCAAATATTTAAAATAAGAAAAAGTGAATCTCATCTTTCCAAAGTCTTTGTTGCAACTATCAGTGAAAGCCATGTTTTTTCCTTATTGTTATGAGGTTTTCTATTTCTGGTTACTCGGAGTGTCTCACTGAAAATGGCAGATAGTTTACATTAGCACAAAATTTAAGTTGTTAATACAAGATTTCCACATATCTAAGTGCTCCTCTGGTGCTCTGTTGTTTGTAATAGCTGTAATTACAGTGGTCTGTGTTATAGTCATGTGGTTCCATATATGGAGACACTGAAGCAGTTTTCTGGTAAACTATTTGAATATCCCATTCAGTAAGCAGATCTCTGCCTGGTACAGGAGTAGGCTATGTAGCATGCAGACTTTAGCATGTATAATTGTCATATTTACATGTATGTCACCAGACATAAAAGTTGTGTTCTGCATGTAGCTCACTGCATAAGGCTCATAATTTCAGTGCTGTGCAAATGCTGTCCTTTTTGCTACTTGAGAAATAAGGAGGAATTAAATATACTGTCAAGAAAAAGCCAGGAAGTAATCACTTCTTTGACTTTACCCACTGGCAACTTTTAGCCGTGCTGTCTATAGTAATCATTGCAATTTAAAATATTCTCTTTGTCGGTCCATTTAATTTGAGATTCAAAACATTTCCAAACTTTTCACCGTGGTCAAATCATCTCACATGACTTAAGGCACCCAGCAGAGGTGGGTAAGCAATTTCCTTATCCTTTCTCTATGTCAAGTAGAAAGAGAGAGGAAAATACAGATGGAAACTCAGATGGATTAGATAAAGTCCTAAGTAAGTGCATCCTTCCTACTTTCATGCTCTGTTCTGATTACAGAAGGAGTTTACAGATGCTGTGTTCCTTATTGAGGCTTATCAGGCAAGTGTTCAGGTTTCTGGGGTGTTTTGAGACTCGCAGTTTAAATTCTCTCCATTCCTGTGACACACAATAATAGAGATAAAAGAGCTACTGTCAGGACAACATATTTCACAACATTTTCATACTTTCATATTTCACAAACATGGTACATCATATCAACCATTTACAATATGCCTTTTTGCTGTGAAGTTTGGTGTAAGAGTCTGGGTCATCTGCTTGCAATGAAGAATAGCAGGACTGACTCCAGCATTTTAATCATTAGAAATGTTTGATTGTTGTTGTAAGAAGGTAAAGCTACATCTTAGCAGAAGACATTTTTATTGATTCTTTGCAATGGAAATTTTAAGCACTGTCTACCAAACATTCACAGGTGATTTTATGACATAACCTAGAGTTCTGACTGTGTTTCAGTCTCCTACAAATGCGCATTTCTGCATCCCAAAAAAAAAAAAAAAGAGAAAAAAAAAAGAAAAAGAAAAGAAAAAAAAAAGTACTGCTTATCAAGAACTTGGTGCTCAAATTATTCTTTTCGCTGCTCCCTAAAAGTATTAGAGTATCTATTTTAATCTTACAGAAGCTGGAACATCTCCTGATCTTTTCGTCGCTGGAGGCCCCAACAAAGTCCTCACCTGAAGGCCTCACCGGACACGATGTGCTGAAGATGCAAGCTGTTCTTGAGGGTCCCACATGATTCAGTGGCCACCGGGATGGTTGCCTCCTGGGTGCCTTACAGAAGGAGTTTACTGTGTTTCTTTTTGGGGCACATGCTTGCATTTCTTTTATAGGAACATGGGAAAGAGAATAGTTTGCACCTAGTGCTTCCTCAGGACAGAGCTGGGTTAGGATGTTCTCTTGAACCAGATAGACAAGGTGAAATTGGTCAATTACCCTTGATCTAGCATTGGTTTTGTGATTCAAAAGGGAATCAGTAACTCTTCTGCAGTTATACACTGTTTTCTACAAGGTCTACCCATGCCAGTCACCCTTAATCAAAGCCACACTGTTTATCATAGGAATACATGTTCTTTAGACAGCCCTGGTCAGACTAGTGTCATTTTGCTGTCAATTTTGAAAATATATGCCTAGAAAAAAAAAAAAAAAAAAAAGAGAGCAGAGAAGTTTTGTATAGTTGTGCCTTAATTTATACAATTTCAAGTATTGAAATAAGAGCAAAACATCAGAGTTAAACCTGCTGGGAAATGCTGAAGCAATGAAACAAACCTGCTTCTCCCACGATGTTTCTTCTCCCAGTTGCACTCAGGAGATGCAATTGAACATAGGCGAAAACTTTGCATATGCTCTAGGCAACTGCTAGGTACTGCTCTAAGATTTTTTTAATAGTATAGATGAATGTACCCAGACATGACTTATTACATTAGTGCAGGCCTATCTAGTAAATTCTGTGCATATCCAGCAGCATATGTCAGTGACCTCCCAGTTAGTGCCCACAGGTCTTTCAGCTCTTCTTAATATACCAGCATATTAATTCCTTTGTTGGTAACAACTTTTCCCCTTGATCCCTCTACATTAGAATAAAAAGAAATTATATCCCTTTTCCCAAATTATGTAATCTTTTGGCCAGGACCTTGAGAGTATGCAGGCAGGAAAGTCCTGGTCCTGGATTTGACCTTTAGATTATATTTCTGTTACATAAGTGTTGAGTTATATTCACTTCCCCTAAAATCTTCAGTTATAGAGTTGTCTTTTTTTTAAAAAAAAAAAAAAGATTCCTCCCATAGAAACTATGGATTTCAAATTTTCAACTTTATAGAAACTGATAATCTGGAGAATATTGCTTTTGATTGAGCCAAACTTTGAGAATTTATTCAAATTTGCTCATTTCCTTTTTCTCTTACCTTTTACATTCTTGCTTCTGAACTTTGATTTTTTAATGTGTTTTAAAGTGCTAAAATGGAACATTTGAACAACTTCAGAATGTTCTTTTTCAAAAGAGAATTAAACGGGTATTTAGAATTAAATGCAGTAAATTTCTCTATGATCAATAGACAGTAACAAACCTGCAAGATATGAGAACAATTTTGGCTGCAGTGAGTCATCTGTGAAATATTTCCACAGACCTTGATGAATATTCATGTTAGTTAAATTTTTATATTGCTTGACTTTTGGGAAAATCAAGGGCGTATTACTATGAAAACTTGCATTTAATTTATTTAAATTAAGGGGTTTTTTTTGTCTTTGTTTTGCCTCAATGCATTTTGTGTCATGCCTACTAGACACTAAAGAGAGAGGGCAGTGGTTGTCTATAGAGGAAACAATCTGTATGTAAGACAGTGAACTCTTTCTGCTTAAATCTTCCTTAATCTGTTCTAATACTCCCAGTTCACAAGTGTGGAATTCCTTCCCACAAAAGAGATTAAAAGATAGTCACAACCTCTACTTCATTGCTACATTTTCTTATCTTCCAAGAATGGGGTTCTACAAAATGCTGCTTTTTAGTAGCATGTTCTCAGTTTCGGTGCTTCTGACATCTTTTTAGATAAAAAATATTGCATAAGGGATATAATAATATGTACACATGTACAAACAGTCTGAAAATGTCAGCAAATTGCAAGTGCATTGCCATGTGAATAATCCAGAAAAAAACTTAAGAAAGATCTTTGCATTACATAAGCCATTCAATTATGTTGTTCATTGACTTTAAATGGACTACTGTCATGATGTGGTAAATAGAAACTGCATAAAGCACTTATATTTTATTTAAATGTTAGTTACTTAATTTCCTTTTTCATTATGCATCAACGTAATGATCGTCCTGTTTATTAGTGTTAAATATTTCATGGACTTCACAACATTGTATAACTTACTGTAAATTAATAGAGGTCATTACATTACCCATTGTATAAGATTGTATCAGCAGCATAAACATAGATAGAAAGCAGGAGAAAAACTAGCCTGGAAAAAAAAAGCATGGATGATCTTATCTGTTTGAGGAATCTGTGTTACATCTCAGTTGTCTAATAAAAAAACAAGTGCTAAAATAAAACAGGAATTGCACCATTATTATTATGAGCTACATATGTAACAACTTGCATCTGGAAATGTCCTAAAGTGGTTTCCAAGTGCATTTGCAAACTATATGAAGAATAAAGGAACCATTATGTGTACTGGTAAAGTACACATAACTGTGTGATGAAATGTGATTGCAGTTGAAGAGAATAGACCAATGTTACACAGCAGTTGAGGCAAACACTTTGGCCTGCAAATGAATATCGTGAAAAATAGAGTCAGAATTTAAAATAATTCCAGATGAAAATTAAATTAAGTTTGAACAACAAAATCAGCAAGGATAGTGCTGTGTGGACACTATATCTGGTCTCAGCAGCAAATATTGAAATGGTCAAAATTTGCTCCAGTTTTCATGATTTTTTTCATTTCAAATAAGAACATTCATGTAAGATATTTGGGATGTATTACTCAATTGTCAAGAATTAGATTTTCCAAATCAGTTATTTTAATTAATCCAAGACAGGTAAAAAGACAAAAAAGAATGAAAGAAAAAAAAAAAACCTCTCAGTAACACTGTTAATTATCTCCCTTGGAGGAACAGAGTGAATCAAAACTTGTCCCTGTACACAAATGCCAGCGACAGCCCTTCTCTCCTTTGTCCCTCATGCCAAAATGGCACCTTGAATGCTCTTATGGAGCACTTGCTTAAGTGGTAATGCTCACTAGCATTGCTGTAACAGACATTTTCCATACAATTTATTTAAACAAGTCATACTAATATTAGTGAGTATTTTAATCACACAAATAAGTATATATTATGCAAGTATGTACTCTGATTTCCATATTATGCAAGTATGTACTCTGATTTCCAAAGATAGCTTGCTTAAGTACGCTGGAGAATGTACTTGCCAATGCACTGCAAGCATTCAAATTGGAAAGGATTTCATAGGTCATTTAATCTGATTTCTTATTATTGCGTGGTGCCTTGATGTTTTATCCTTTTTGTACGGTATTTTAAAAGTAGACATTTTCTTAGTAGTCAGTTTTGGGTTTTGACTCCGTCATCTCATATAGAGAAGAAAGATCATGGAGGAACAGGAACAAATAATTTATTATCAAACACCATGGTTTCAATTTATGACTGTGAAAATCAGATAAGAATTAGGGATAACATCAAATATGAAATCCTATTTGTTATTCCTTATAGAGGTTATTTTCAATTTGCATACAAATATCTTCTATATATGATGAAACATCTGTTGGCTTCCTCACTGGTCACTGTCATAGGGAGAAGAGAATGTACATGAGTCTTTTTCACAGGATGTGGCCAAGATCTCACCAAGACAAGACAATATCTCCAGGAGTTCCTTTCCCTCAGTCTCCCAAATTACCCAAGTGATGCAGCGCAGCATTTTGAAAACTAGCAGAACCACTAGGTTTTGCTCTAAATAACCACTGGAGCTCAACCTCTGCATTTCTGTAGGATATATAAAAAGCATCAGTATAATTAGTTTAAATGAAAAAAAAAATGAAGACTTCTGTTATCTGTATTTCATGGTAAACATATCATACGCCAAATATCATATGTGTAACTGCGCATTTGCAAGCGTGCAAACATATGCAGATATCTGTGTAGCCAGATGTAGAGGATGTTGCATTAATTACACTGTGCAGAGTGTGTCTTTATCTGTACTCTGATTCTTTTCTAAAACCTTTTTAGTGATAAGATTTTCAGATATGATCATGTCTAATACAAATCTGTTGAAAGATAAGGTAAAATAGCAAACATCTTCAATAGGCATTTTACCTTTTCCTCAGCCTAGCATAATTCTGAAAATGACATTACTATTTAATTTTCTGAATATCTGGAAAAATATATATATATTGAGAGCAGAATGTTAATCTTTTGTATCTTCAAGGTGAGGAATCGGGGTTCAGCTCCAAGCATTGCCCTTGATGTAAGGATGTGGGGATGCTGTTTAATCTTTGTGCCTGGGATTCTTCTGGACAGGGCTGTGGTCAATGGAGTAAACATCTGATGTGTTTCAGATGCCTTCTGTAGGAGCTGATGAGATGAATCATACTTATAAAGGCAGCCTGGGTGTCTGTCTCAGAGTTCAATAGCTGTTCTGCAGTCACAGGAGCTAGCCACCAGTGAATATACTCAATTTCACATATATATGTCATTTCACACACTGTGATCTCTGTGCTGCTGCACGGCCAGGGAAGCAAAGCCGACTCTTTTCAGATTATTTGGAACATGAGTTTCATGGGCTGCTTGAAATTTGCTGCATGGAATTTGATCCTCATCTGTAAAACAGGGGCAATCTCATTTCCTTAGATAGCAGGTCTTTTCCTATATGCTGAGGTCACTGGTACTTTAAAAAAATAATATTAATTATAGATTATGCAACACAACTAAATAAAATACCAAAATATTTAATGGATGATTTAAATTTGTGGGATAACAATGCTCCCCTGTGAACTAAAGTAGATGATTTTTACTGCATGGACTGCTGATCTTATCCATACTTTAGATAGCTTCATCCCTGATAAACTAATGGATTCTAGTAGAAATCATCTCCTGCTAATCCTATTTTTTAGACAGTTTAAGATAGATTGAACCCTAAGAAAGTTTTCCAGGTGCTTTAAGTTATCTTTCCTTGAAATACAGTAGCAATACAATTTTACTTAGCTTGAATCTAGGGGCTTGAAAATGCCAGAAATTTCACACAAGAAGGCTTTGCAGCTCAGTGTTTAGATGTCATTGGCTATTTCTGGCTATCACCAATGTTTTTTTCACTGATGTGTTTAATGCACTGGAATATCAGTGCCCAGCAGAACAATTAAGGCCAACAAACAGGATGAGAAACACATGTTCTGTGGACACAGAATATTCATGGTTGTGTGCTTTATCTCCCCTTCTAATTTTAAGGTAAAGACAAGTCCAAGAAAGATAAAGATAACAACAGTGGCTAGCAAAGAAAAGAGATTTTATTATGTTCAGATATAACCGGAACACCAGCAGGTTATAATAGCACAGTGTTATACTTTGACACTTGTAAAAAGGCAAACAAATCATTTTCCCCCTTAATTCCACATGTATTAAATGTTTAACTATAAGAGGTACATAAAATAAGCATACTTGTTAAAAATAGAAACAAAGCAGCTAGCTAATCACTGTTTTCAATGAGGCAGACACCTGGTTTCTGCTGCCTCAGTAAGCACGTCCTAGCCAGCAGCTATGAGTTAGTGTTTGCAATACCTGCTGTAAACAGCCTGGGATAAATTAACTCTTAATTGTTTTTTACCTGCAGTCTAACATTATAAAGAAAAAAAGAGAAAATAACTTTTACCTGACTAGCTAGAATGCTTCTTCATTTAAAGTTTGCTACTAGTCTTAAAACATTGCTACTCTAGAGTCACATATTTTCTGACTTTGCAGTTTGGCTTTGACGGAGTTGTTTCCTTTGCACAGGAGGAATCACAAATTACATAGATGTGAGCAGAAAAGACAACATTCACTTTGGAAAAAAAAAAATGACCTATTTCCATCAGTCACTACTTGCAAGTTAAAAAAGATTCAGAGCTGCTGACTTTAGAAAAAGGAAAGGAATTCAACCTGCTGGGTTGTAAGCAAGTTCTTTGCGGTTGGTGTTTTTTTGGCCTTTATCCAGAGCTAGCAAAGCTGAACGTGCATCACACATTCACGTTTGCACATCACCGTGGAAGACTCTCTTACTTTTTCACAGCATTTAAGGACTCGGGACGACTCTGTGTGCTGTTAGCACAGCCAGTTCATCCCACTGCTTGAGCGCATCCACTTGATGCTGGCCAGATGCCTCTTCACAGTCACCTGAAGCTTTTTCTTCTCACATTTCACGGGATATGGCTCAGAGTCTGCTTTGCAATGCAGGGGAGAGAGCTGGCTGTCGCAGACTGCCTCCCAGGAGACGGCTCGCCCGTTCTTGAAAGGGATTCCTGAAGGTTTTGTGCATTCCACGGGTTGCTGAAGTTCACTGAGAGGGCTGGATGAGCTCCGTGAAAGAGACGGGGTCTTCTTCTTTTGGGAAAAGAGGATTTTAAGCTCTTCAGAGTCATGCTGAAAAAAGAGCGACTCCTTCCTCCTGGTGTTGGGACTCTCACCTAATGTGAGAAACCCATAGGGGGTAGTAATTTTGGAGAGGTGGGGTAAGGACAGGGCAGCTCTGGTTGCAGGGTCAGAGTGATCTGCGGCTCTTTCCAAGTCTCCAGAGAAAATCATTCGGTCTGAGAAGCACAGAGTTTCTCTCCTGTGCAGTTTCTCTCCTTTGCACACTGTTTCTTTCCTGATGTAGGATTCAGACTTGCTTCTGGTTGTTCTGCGCTTTTGAATGACTTCATCAGAGTCTCTTCTCTCTGGAGAATTCTCTACAATGTCATCTTCTGGCTCCGGTTGAAAGGAAATATGCTCTATGTCCAGAGAAGGGATGAAAAATTTGGGGATGCGATCAGGAGTCATGACAATGTGGAAAATGTCCTTGTTTTTCTGAGCTACTTTATCTTCAGGAGGTGGCTTGCTGATTTTGAAACTTGTCCAAGCTAGCAAGCTTTCTAGAGCACTTTTCATGGAGAGGGGGAATACTCCAGGAACCATTATTTCAGCTGGCAGCGCTTTTTTTTTCAAAAAAACCCAATGCTCTCTGCTGATTGAATTCTCACAGCACTGATTGCAGATGGGGGACTCATTTTTTCTTATAAAACAAAGCGAATGACGTCATCTGATAGCTAGATGTCATTGGCATGGTAACCAAAGATAAGAAGGCTTTTACACTCCTACTTATATACTTACTGCCTGATTCATGCTGCACCATTACCTTAAATAAGCTTAAATGTTTGATTTAATTATTTTTAAATGTCAGGCTTTGTGCTAGTGCCCTAGGCATTTGCAGAAAAATAATGGCTACAGAAATACCTGTAACTTGCAGACTGTTTGGATTGTGCTGTTTAATGACATTGCACAAATAGCTGTTTCGGGAATGCCTGTGATACTGCATAAAAGAACCGTAAACAGGTATAAGAAACATACTTCTCTTATGTAGTTTTAGTTTAGCTTTCAGCAGATCGTGCTATTTTGTGTATTTCATATTGAAGATCGAGAGAGGAAAGATTAGTAAATGAGTGATCAAACTCCTAGTATCAGGATGCATGAGAATATATGGAATTGCTTTCAAAGGGATCTCAAATTACTGTATTTTTCACTAATGCTGTATGGATGTAGCATGTAATGAGAAAAAGAAGGTGCAGTCCTTTAGAAACTTCTCCCATATGAGCAGATATCCATTTTTAAAGTGATGGGGCACCTACTAAGACACTTACAGCAACTTGCAGTAGCTTTATCAGTTTCTGCTGATAGACTCTGTAGACTTCTGGTGAGAACTTGACAGTTCAGTGATCCACTTTCACTGATGCAATTAAACGCCAGCTCTAATAACAATAGGGCTGACCAGGCTGGAAAAGGGTTCCTGATAGTATCGTATCATATGCCCCTTTTCCCACCTACACAAGAAACCAGCTCCTCTTCCCAACATCCCTTCTTGCCTGCTGTTCATCTCCTTGCCTGCTTCTCCTTCCCTGCTTCTGCGTGTGTCACTATTCTGCTTTATCAATTCTGTGTTGTCCTGTAATTATCATTCCTAGGAAAGATCTGGAGTTTTAAGAGATGGATGTACATAGTCTCATGTCTTTCACTTCTGTAGGATGAAAGAATATGGGGGTTGTTTCTGAGTACTCTGAAAGCACAAAATCAGCTTCCCTGTTTTACAGGTCAAAGCCCACAACGTGTGCTTTGCATTTGTTTTTATTTTGTTTTACTTTTCCCACTTTCATCTTACTCTGTTAATATTCTTACTGCTTATATTTTCCCAGTCTGCATTTTGGTGCTAGAAGCTCAGCCCTCCCAATCCAACCACATATGTGGCTAGACAGGAAGATTTTGATTTTCTCTATTCAGTTTTCTTATTTTGCTCTGACATTAGTTACAGATTTCAGCTGAAATTGCCTATAGGTTACGTATCACACCTCTGCACAGTGTCTCTTATTTTTGATGTCTTAAAGATAGAAACTGTCAGTGGAAATATTTTGTTGCCATTTTAGGGCAGATATAAATCCTGTCTATCATGGTGCTATGATCTTTTCAAAGAAGTAGTCCTTATCTAAGGAAGACTAATCTCCACAAACATAAGCTGTCCTCAAGGCACAAATTAACTGCAGTTTTAGTAGAAATAATAATAATAAAAAGAGTGTAATTGGTTTAGCCTTGCATGTTTTTGACACGAATAGATCAGTAATTACAAAAGCAAAGTGTCTTGAAATCACCTATTAAGTGGGGCACTTTCAGTTTTGGTCTGATTCTCTACAGAGAAGAAAAATGAAGAAAAGATAATGTTAATTGTTGGGATGAAATTCCCTCAGGGTATTGCCATTTCATGTATCCTTAGAGATTTACATAGCATGATTGCTTCCCCAGCTGGAAAATCTTATAAAAAATGAAATCTCCCTTACCATGTTATTTTAGAGACAGGAAAAAAATCATAAATCTTCAAGCCCTTTAAGAACTCTGAGTGTGAAGCTTGCTGATGTCTGATATTACTTTTTGCAAATTTTAGATGAAACATGTTCTTTATTTCTAAAATAAAGAATGTGAAATTACTATCATGAGAATACCATATTGTCCTTTTTACCTTAATATATTCCAGATCCATTTGCAAGTAAATAAACTATAATTCCCTCTCTTGCTACCTTATCTCTAAATTATATTTCTGATTAAACTTCAGATCTTTAAAGGAAAGTTATAGATTTTAATGTCCTCCATTATTGAATATAGAATTTTACTCACTATTATTTTGACAATGCTTGATTCTGGATGAACCTAATTTGATTTAGCAGATTTAGCAGACCAATTAAGAAGAGATACAGTGAGAAGCTATTTTAAGGCAAAAAGGAAGAATGCATGGGTGAATTTTTTAAGGAACAACTTAAAATCCTGCCTCTTCCAGTCATCTTAGACACAGCCAGGCAGTCAGAAAAATACCAGCTTTGAATAATAGTTCTTATATTCCCTAGGGAACTTGTATTACTGTTATGCAGAAGAACAGCTTTGAGAACAGTGACCTGTTTGTCTACCCACTCCCATGAGGCCAGCACAGCTCTGTCTCCAAGCTGTTATAAGCCAACAAAGCCAGAAGGATTTGGAAAAAATAAAAAAAGGCAGTATCAAAATTGGCCTTACTCTGTGAGTTCGAGCATGGAGTATAATCTAGGTCCTGCACAACTAGCACCAAGATTTATTGTTTGGTTTGTACAGCTTGAACTAGGTCATAGGATTCAAGGTTTGACTTTCCTCTCCATTTTTTTCCCCAATTAGAAAACTTGTTCCGAAGACACTCAAACATGATTTCTATTTCCTTTATCATTTTTAAGTACAACAATCTAAGTTTTGATACCAAGTATATGTGTAAACATATACGTATATATATGGACACAAACACAAACACAGTGTAATACGTAATTATTTATACACATATATATGCAATCTAGTGTCTCTTTCTAGTCAAGAATAACCCAAATATTTCTCGGGCAGAGCGAAATGTCATGATGTTCAACAGGAACAAGTGCAGGGTCCTGCACCTGGTGAGCAATAACCCCAGGCACCAGTACAGATTGCAGGTTGACCTGCTGGAAACCGGCTCCAAGGAGAGGGATTTGGGAGTCCTGGTTGCCAACAAGTTAATCATGAGTCAGCCATGTGCCCCGGTGGCCAAGAAGGCCAATAGAATCCTGGCCTTCATGAGGAGCGTTGCCAGCAGGTTGAGGGAGGGGATCCTGTCCCTCTGCTCAGCTCTGGTGAGGCCGCACCTGGAGTATTGGGTGCAGTTCTGGGCTCCGCAGGACAAGAAGGACATTGAGCTTCTAGAGAGGATCCAGCGGAGAGCCACAAAGATGATTAAGGGACTGGAGCATCTATCTTATGAGGAAAGACTGTGTGAGCTGGGCCTGTTTAGTCTGGAGAAGAGAAGACTGAGAGGAGGTTTGATCAACATGTTTAAGTACCTGAGAGGAGAAGGTAGGGAGGAGGCTCTTCTCCGTGGTGGGGCCAGGCTCCTCTCCATGGTAGCCGGAGAGGAGGGGTGGACAGGACGAGGGGTAATGGGTGTAGGTTGAAACACAGGATGTTCCACCTCCATGTGAGGAAGAGCTTCTTTACTGTGAGGATGAGCAGAGCCCTGGAACAGGCTGCCCAGTACCCTGTGCTCTGGGTGTCCCTGATTGAGCAGGGAGGTTGGACTAGCTGATCTCTAGACATCCCTTCCAACCATAACAGTTCTGTGATTCTTTGAA
>NW_010588916.1:91058-111916 GCF_000705375.1 Tinamus guttatus | reverse complement strand
GAGGAGGATGGTGCTGGCCTCTTTGCAGTGGTGGCTGCCGACAGAACTAGAGGAAGAGGCTGGAAACTGAAGCATCAGAAGTTCCACAGGAACTTAATCAAAAAATTCTTAACAGTGAGGGTGCCAGAGCACTGGAACAGGCTGCCCAGAGATGTTGTGGAGTCTCCTTCTCTGGAGATCTTCCAAACCCTCTTGAATGCAGTCCTGTGCCACATGCTCTAGGTGACCCTGCTTGTGCAGGGGCATTGGACTAGATGACCTCTAGAGGTCCTTTCCAACCTTAAGCATTCTATGATTCTATGGTTCTGTCATTAGCAATAAACATTCACCAGGTCTCTCTCTGTCTCTAGGATGAAATCTGAGAGAAAGATATCTGTTACTGTTACATAGAGAAGTACTTTTAATAAAAGGACCCAAGTCAGTGAGTCTACTCCCCTGAGATGAGCATGCCAAAAATTGTCCCTGAATATCTAAATCTAAGTGTTAATGTGATAGATAAGAACGACAGACTTCAAGTAGGGAAACTGAGATATGTTGTGTAAGACAAAACAAAAACAGAATCACTAAGCTCCCCATCATGTTTAAGGAATTGTTCCTGGGCAGAACTCTTCTTATTAGCTTGCCCTCTGTCCACCAACTAGCAATGACTTTCAGAATTACACCTAACCACAGATTTTCTTTATATGATTTGTTCTTTCTACACATGCTGTTCTGATGACTGACTGTACACCTCTCCTACTGGATCATTTTCAGTTCCCATGTTCTAGAAAGTGAACCCAATATGGAGAACTGTTTGCCTAGGCTGAGCTGTTTTCTGGAAAAGAAATATTTGCTCTCTTAAAGGAATATTTTCCCTCATTGCTACTTTTCAGCTGGGTTTGGGCTAGTGTCACTGATCTGAGGGGGATTTCTTGAGGCCATCCAATCCAACCTCTCTCTTAAGGCAGGACTATCACTAGTACTGAATGAGAACAGGTCTGTTTTTCCTACCTGCCAAAATGCAGAAGAATTTATTTCCATTGTCTGTATGGCTGTCTTTCAAATAGCTGTAGACTGCCACTAGCTTTCTCTAAGTTGCCTCATTGCCAGGCTAAACAAGGTCATCTCCCTCAGCCTCTTCTCATAGATCATATTCTGCAGTCCCCAAAGGACCATCTTCGTGGCTCTTTGCTGTATTTCCTCCAATTTTTCATTATCCTTCTTCAGCAGCAAAGTCCAAAATAGACACAGAATTTTAGTTGCTGTATCCCTAGTGCTAAATAGTGCATAATAATGTCTCTTGTTCCACTGGTTACACTTCTAATGCAATTTGCGTTATTCACAATGAGAACATAATCTAGGTTCACATATAATTCAGGAGAGTATGCTCCTGAATCCTTTATGCTAGTATGTAGACATGCTGGAAAGACCTTTGTGCTTTTTCTTGTTGAAATTCAAGGGTGTCTGTTGGCTCAATCTTCAATTTTAGTAAGGTCGTTCTGCACTAAAGGTTTATGGTTTGTTATATCAGGCATCTCCCTCTCTATTTAAAATTGCTCCAAAATCTACTGCAAAATCATTCTTTCCCATCAGTCAGGTTGCTAATGAAGATATTGGATGACATGGATCTCAGTTTCAATCTATAGTAACCAGCTGCTCGAGATCTACCTTGGCCCAGGGAAGCACACACAGATGAGGTACAACAGCTCTTAGCTGGAAGAATGAATGAGCTTGGGCAATCTCCCTGCAAAAATCACCCAGGTTTGATGGTTCTTCAGTGAGCAGCATCTCTGCATTACTTTGGTGGCCTCTACAGTCCAGCTGCCACATTCTCTGCCTGCCATCCTATTTTCAGTCCTCTTATTGATAACAGCCTGGGGAGAGAACAGTTGGCTATTTTAGCCTGTTTTCAGGACATTCCTAGACTTGAACTCCCTGTATTTCTCATAAGAAGTCAGGCCCAACTACACAAATTCTACTTGTATATCATATTTATCCAATAATTGTTCTTAATACAGACACCAGTTCTCAACAGTTTTGGTATCTTTACCTGCTTGTTGTGTTTTTGGAATATTTAACTTTTTGCTCTCTCCCTGGGACTTGGTCATCAAATATACCAAGGGCAATATTCCCAGTTTTAATCTCAAATCTTGTCTGGTTAAGGGTGGAGCATTATCATCATGACATATCAGTGCAATTTCCTCCCTGCAGAATAACTAGCTCTTTCTTCATTACTGGAGATAGAGTCACTCAAGTCAGTATGAACCAGGCTACTCTGCTCCAGGAAGCAAGAAAGAGCTTAGACACATGGACAGAAGCCAGACTTGCAACTGGTTTCAAGCCAGAGAAAAGGTCTTGGTTCATTTTTATTTACTAGTATAGATATAGTCAAAGATGGTTGCTGAGATATTGCTGTTGAATATGCAGGCAATTGGGGATTAGCATACATTAAAATGCTCTGAATGGAAAGAGATGTCTCCAGGCCAAATTCTCACAATCCAAATGTTCTCTCTATGAGCTGCTTCTGTCAATTTACTGATTTTTAAAGCATGTCAGGAATTAAAATTTCTTCAATATTATCAGCAAAACTCTGGATTCTTTTACTCTTACCTCTTTTTGGATGTATACAAAGAAACTAAGAAATTTCCCAAATCTGCTTGGACAGATGCACTAAAAACAATAAGCGTGACCCAGTGAAATATAAAGCGATCAAAAATGATAAAAACAATAACTGAGTAAGATACATTGGTGATTTATGATCATTATTTTTGACTATGATGCAGACTGCCCAAAGTTAGAACTTAACTGCCAGTAATTATCAAGCCACAATGTACCAGGAAACCTTATGCCATTGTAATCATAAAGTCCAATATTAAGAAAACCAGACATGTCTTAGTTGTAGCCTCTTTGAAATAGTGAGTCCCTTTATGGAAAAACTAATACTCCCTGTTGATGTTTAAATCACTGAAAAGCTTTAATGACTGAACATTTAAGAGAGATTTTTTTTTATTTTTCTTCTCTACAAAATCATGTTCCTGTAAAGTTAATAAGGATAAAAATCAAAGACAATGATAATATTGCTAGTATAGTCACTGGTGCAGACACACTCAATTGGACAAGGTAATGTGCAAGGATAATTTGTTTGCTGGGTTTGATATGGTTAACTGTAGCCACTGAGGAATGAAAAAAAATACCAACCACAAAAATTCTGGACCTCACAGTATAGAGGTCCGTTAAGCCATGTGTTTAAAACTGAATTTATTTTTCTTATTTTTAAAGAAAAAAATACTTAGATGTTAGGCTACATAAGTAATGAGGTTTAAAAAAAAATAAAATTAATTAATTTTTTTTAAAAAAAAAAATGTTGTGCAAAACAGATACAGAAGAGGAACAGCTGCAAGGTCTGCTCATACCAATAGGACTCCTTATCTGAGAAAGGAATCATGATATAACTTATTACAGAGTTTGGTAATACCTGCTGGATACGAGTGTCTAATCCATTTTATCATTCAAAAACAAGAGCTTGGCAAAGAAACAGAATTTTTAATTTTGTTTAAAACTGATCTTACAGAAAGTCTTAAAGTAATTTCATATCTAATCTTGATTGGTTCACCAGTGTTGTACAAGAAACAATGCACATTAATTAAATATACTTTTTAACGAGGTTCATTTAATAAGTAAAGGAGGAGAAGAAGCTGATATAACCTCATTAGAGTTGGAGAATATGAAGATATGTGAGGAAAAATCACACTGGTTACGTTAACTTTTATATTAATACTGTTAAATTGGCATCAACCCATATTCAGTTGATTTGAAAATGATTTATTTTGTTAATCTGTTTCTAATTGGAACAAGATAAACAGATAAAAATCTGATTGTGCCAAAATGAATAAACGGGTTTGAATTAATATAGCTATATTGGTTTATAATCGGACTCTAGATTACAATGGGGCAAATTTCCTGTATAAAGAAGCTCTGTTTACGGATTTGTGGGAAGTATGAGGTACAGGCTGCAGTATTTCCTGCTGTAGTTATATGAGGTCTTTTAACAACCTGATTTATGTCTGTCTTGTAAGACTTGTGCTCTGCTAAAATCATTGGAGAAAAACACCCAGGGCTTTTCACAGGACCAGGAATAATAATACCCCCTGAAAACCCTGACATGTATTCCAGCAGAATACAAAGAAACTCCTTGTCACAGAAGGGCACCAGATTTGGGAGAAGGTAAATGACCTCCAAAAAAACGCCCCAGCTGAGTATCATAAGCTGACCAAGTTTATTAGGCAACTAATAAATATGGTCTCTACAGTAGAAATAGAGTGCTTGAAGCCCTCCAGCTGATTTTAAAGTACAGCACAACTTCAGAAAACCCTTCTATTTTATTATGTTTTGTAAGTACTATGTTGTTTTTATTACAGACAAGTGAACTTAACACTCATGAGAGGTGTCAGATTGACAGTACTGGAAATGAGAAACCTTCGGATTAATCCAGGGAAGAGTTAGAGTGAAGCCAGAGGCAAAAGCAATACTTTCTTCCCAATGCGATCGCTGCTCCTTTTTCCTGTCTCCAGAGGAACCACTTCTGCCCTGGGAGAATCTCCCCACCATTGTTTTGAGTGACTACTGCTATAGGCTGAATTTCTTCGGATTTAGCAGTTGTGAGAATAATAACAGTAATGTGTGACCAAAAGCAGATTAAAAAATCTAAAATAAGAGACACTACGTTATCAGAAATCTCATAACTTTCTGCCTGCAATTAATCCCTCAGTCACCATCTTAAATTAGTAGTTTTGTCCAAGAACACAAATAACATACTAGACTGTGGTATTTAAGGACTTTAATTCCTTAGCAATTTTTCAAACTTCATGATATCGGTAAATGACTGAGTCAGATTTTGCAGAATTTAAATGGTTAACATTAGACTGACAGTCTAAAATACGCTATAAATTTTACCACCTTTCCCATTTATTTAAATTTGCTGTTTGTTTCAGTGAGATTTTTCTTGTAAGGATGAATCTTGTTATGAGAAACAAAACTGTGTCAACAAATTACCAGAGATGTCAAGGATGGGGAACCAGCCTCTTGCAGATGCAGCTTTTGGGTATGACTTGGTCAGAAGAGGCTTTCCGCGATGCCAATGTACTGCAATGCAAGCAGTCTGGAAACCAGTTATGAGAGGCTACAAATCACCCACACCAATAGCATATATACAAACTTTATCTCCAGAGGGTATTATCTCCCCGATTAGGTGTTTACCAGTGAAAACTTGTTTATGAAGCCCTTTACACAGATACCATAACAGGCAATACTGCTGGAGTGAGAAATCCCAGTTGCTATTTTTTTTCAATCCATATTCAGTAACTGAATTTTAATAAATAAAGCAATATATAAACATTGTGTTTAGATGACATATGGTTTCTGTGCTTTAATCTGTGCACTGTAGCATTCCTTTTGTGTCTTTGGGTTTTTTTTTTCCTACCCCACAGCAGCTTAAAATCTAACCATCTCTTTTCATATTAGGGCCTCAAAGCATAAATGCAAGATCACAACACCTCTGTTGTGCAGGGAAATATCAGTCACATCAGCTTCTAAAAGGGCAAGAGGAAGCAGAGCATTCAAATGAAATGTTCAAGGCCCAATAAATTAAGAATTGCTAATTGCCAAAACACCACACTCCTTTTTACTCAATAGTCTGAACTAGAAAGTATATGATGATGGTGTTGGTGAAATTATGTGGCCTCTGAGTTGTAATAGTTTTGCAATAAGCTACCAGCAGCACACAGGTTTGCAAACTACTGAAAATTTTACTCTTAGAAGACTCTCTCTATATATATTTAAATAATTTAAAATAAGGAACTATTAATTTGGGTGAGCTGGAGCAAACATTCTCTGTTGCTTATTTTAGAATGATATAGTCATATTCTCACTGTATAAGTTTCCTTATAATTTTCACTAGAACATCTGTTTCAAATGATTCATTTCTAAGTATTTTAGGGCCTTCATATTTTATTTAAATTCTATGCCATGCTTTAAATAAGATCTGGAGGGCAGGTGCAGAGAAGAGCCTTTAAATAGCCATATGGAAATGGATATACACCCAGCTGCAGAGAGGTACAAAAGATGCAGACTGTCTGGAGATCAGAACAAACAGGGGTCTAGGGAACACAGCAATTCAGGTATCTGATACCATTAAGCAGACGTCTTTCTGTCCACGATGAACATCTGTAGATGCCTGCATTGGGCTTAGAGCTGAGCAGAACTGTTCAGAAACAGAGAGACACCAAGGGAAACAAAGAGATTATTTGGGGGGAGATCAGATAGATACAGGGCTTGTTAAAAGTGCTAACAGATGAATACGCTTCTCATGTATATGTATGGTTTAATACCACCAAATTATTAGAGGATTAGGAAACTGTGGATAGTAACAGTGCCATAAAATAGAACAAAGCAGCAGCATGAGATGGTGTTGCATATTAACAGCATCTCACGGTGGTGTAGAATAGTGAGCATCACACAGCACTTCCTAGAGAACCAGGCAGGTAAAAGATGAAGGCAAACCAGCTTTCATTTTTGTTTTCAGTCCAAACTTTTTCATTTGGCTAATTACTACATCAGCTATCATATCTCATGATATTTGGACTATAGATTGTATATGTTTGGGGCAATCAGATAAAAGCATTTTTATCATTCTGTTTTTCTGTATTGTGAGCCTGGAATGGTGCAATTCTAGAAACATATTTTGTACAGCAGTAAAATGCAGCAGTTATCATCTCCCTTGTGAGACCAGATGCCATATGCAATTCTTTCTCCCAGGAGCAACCATTTGAACACTACTGCAGCTACAGGTGTATCTTGGAAAAGTATCTTTAACATTTCCTTTCAATGACCAAAGGCATTTTGCTACTCGAGTGACATCATGTATGTAACTTAGAGAACAGGCAAGGAAATGTCACCTGTTCTCCAAACCCAATATATAAACAGATGCACTGGATCTGAAATGGATGTCACTTGTGGTTCCTTTGGTGAAAAATATTTCAGGGAAGCCACACAGTTTCTAAATTACCTATAGATCAAGTTTGATCTACTGAAAGAACCTTTGAAATATACCTTCATAGTTAGTTAGCACAGGCCAGAAGAAAGCTGGTTCAGAATGTCTTCTGAGTTTTAGAGGATATCATCTTAAGGAAAGTTAATC
The DNA here is from genome assembly GCF_000705375.1 of Tinamus guttatus. The sequence goes on along the minus strand of NW_010588916.1, from coordinate 104,742 downwards.
ACAATGGTGATTTAGTTAATTAAGAATGGTTCATAAACCGTCATCACTGTCATACTAAATCCCCATAAAAGAATCCCTGTAACATTAAAGTAACCTTTGATTCTACCTTTTTCCTTTTATGTTGTATTTGGTAAGTCTTGCAAGGGAACTATTAGATGTGATTTAACTGTAGACAAACAGCAATGTGCAAAGTACAAGAGGAAATAATACCCTGTTATGTGATTCAGAAGAAACAAGTGCATTACAAACAAAACGTAACTGCTAAAGGCATGCTAAGTTTAAGATGTATGTTGAGCTAGTTGTATAGTGTGCTATTTCTAAGATGTTCAAATACCAGAATGCTTTGATGAATTCTAGCACAATTTAAGCCCAAACCCTAAATGTTTAAGTATAAATCATTTAATCTGACTTTTTATACAACTCTGACCTATTCATTCTATGTTGATCACACTATCCATCATCATCAGTCACTGACGATTACTGATGATCATTAGCACCAAAAATTGAAAAAATCAAATTTTAAAGCAAAATTTCCCCCTTGTGCTTTTTAACCATTCTTTCCAGCTAAGTCCCTGCCTAAGCCAAAGGCTTATTACACAATATTCTCTCTTGAAAGGCTTGCAGCTGTACTTGTCACCTCATTTTGATAAACTAGATAGGCTAAACTCTTAAGTTTTAGATTGTAAGGCACATCCTGTAGATATCAAAGTAATTTGCTCTTTTTTTTTATTTCACTGCCAATTTATAAATTCCTTTCTCAGGTGCAGGTCCAAGAACTCCATTCAATATTCCATTTTCTGTTTCAATAATGCAACACACAGTGGTAATCTAATTATCTGTTATCTACTTATTACTCCAGTTAATTACTGTTAGCTCTTCATGCCACAAACTTGTAGGTGGTGCTCATGAGTTACTTGCCATGGATCTCTTACTTTTAAAGACAGAATGGTTTGTTTAGTCTTTTCCAAATGGTGAATGCTTTTGACTAACCAACTCGGATCACTCTCTTGTCTAGCCTGGTACTTATTCACCAATCTAGGTTAACCAGGATTATTTTTTTCTGCATCGTTTTTGAACAATCATCTTGAAACTAATACACTAAACGTTGGCCCATCCAGTTGTGATTTTCCATTAACAAATACTTAAAATTGGTTGATTAGCAAATTCACAAGCTATTTTGCATGTGGCCTTTAGACGTTTGTAATTTTTTAAAATCACCTTCTCATCTGATACAAGTCAAATGCCACACTAAAGTCTACATATATTACATATACAGTTACCTTTATCAACTAAATTTGTAATCTTATCAAATAATGAAATCTAAACTGTTTGACAAAACCTATTTTCCATAAAACCACATTGACTGGCATGAATTATAGCCCTCTTTTTCTGATTTTCTATTAATGGAAAATCCTATTGACTATTCCATTATTTTGTCTGAATTTGATGTCTGGGTAACTGGCCTGTAATTACTGGAACTATTCAGCTTATCTTTTATGAATATCGGTACCACAGTAGCACTCTTTCACAACTCCAGATTTTCCTATAATTTAAAGATTTCTTAAAAGTGATCATTTATTCCTCAGTCACATACTCAAATATTCCTAGATGCACATTATCTTAGTATGCAAAGTTTAAATGTTTTTAATTCAAATAAATGAAAAAAAATCAGCCTCTTGTTATACAGGCATCTCATTCTCTGTAGGACAGCTGAGCAAACTCATATTTATTTTGTCATTTCTTTGTATTTGCTATATTTCAGTTTTGTCATTTTGGTTATTATCTTCCACCACAACTAATGAGGATGATACTGCAAACAGAGCTTTTTCTTGATAATAAGCTCCATGGTTTTTTTTGGCCATTTAAAAACTGTTTCTAAAGAACTAAAACTTTCATTCCTAGTATTCCTACTATTTCAATTTCTTCCTACTCCTTTTCTTGTCCATCATTTTCATATACGATTTTCCTGTCTATTTCTGTGTGCTTGTTCATTCAAGGATAAATAAGATTGTAAACACGAAGTCCTGGATGACCTGTGAAATATTCTGATTTTTGATTTTTTGCCCAGTATAGCACATACTAAACTGGGAGGTGACATTTCAGGGAACAAACTCAGTTTAATATTTTTTCTTTTATCATTGATCTGTGCTATATTCTTTGTGTAGACTTAAACTATTTGTAGAAGTAAGTAATCAGATGGTAATAACAGATACCATTATGTGAGATTTGAACCTAAGAAGTGGCAAAGTGGAGACTATATGACTTGTAACTGTTTCTCCCATTTCCCTTTAACTTTGCTCAGAACATGTGTAAATGAGGAAACAGAGATGTAACACTTTAACACATAGGATCACATTTAATCCCAGAAAATATGAATGCATAGTTCATCTCTCAAAGCTCTTTCAATTTTCACCTTCCTCTCTTGAAAGAAGAATAATTTATCTCATGTTTGTTAAATGGAAGCAGTATGTAAACATGTAGTTACCATAACAACAACTGCATCACAAATTCATAACCTGATTTACCCCAGTAAGTTGCTTATTATCTGTCTTTTATTCTAGTAGACTGGGGATTATGGTTGCATTTTAAAATGACTGGAATGTGTAGTTATTCAGACTATTCATGAGTACATGCAAGGACGATGTTTCAGCATATGAGAAAAGATGAGTGGGACTCTTCTTCCGTTGTCCTACACAAGTTTCTGAAAGTTTCACCATCTTCCAGACCATCTTCCTTTTGTCATATCACTAATCCCTCATTAGAATCTATTAAGGAAGCTAAATTTGTTAAGTGCTGTTTGACAGTGGGTTTGTAACGCTTATATACCATGTGCTTTAGCATATTGAATGGGTTGAATAGATTTTCTGTTGCGAAGTTTGGTTTTCTGCATCATCTTCCTGCACAAACTCAGAACTCATTTCATGCCTGCAAAGCTGAGCCGGAGGGCTTCGTTTTAGACTTTTTGCTTGTTCTGCTGCCTTTTCTGGTGCCATTGCCCATTATAGCACAAGACAAAGTGCCACAGTTTGCATTTTTATGTCTAAATTCTCCTTTCCAGCCACTCAGTCCTCAAAACAGTCATGCCCATCCCACTTATTGGGAAAAATCTATGCCCTTTTTGTTTTGCAAACCATGCTTGAGCAGTGGCTTGGAGACCACTAGCTGGCACAGTCTTACCTTACCAGCACAGTGGCTCTGTTTAGTTCTCAAAACTGCACCAGAAATAGAGGATCCATGGGCCTAGAGACATATCCATTTGAAAAAAAAAAAAATTAAAGAAGGATCTTCTCTGTCACTCTAATCAAGGGCACTGCCTTTATTTGATGTTTGTGCTTTGAGGTCTTCATGCTTTTTGGAAATGTTTAGCAGTTTCAGGTAGTGTTAACCAGATCTGTGTAAATCACTCTTACCTATACGCACATTTAACAGAGACCATCTTTCTGAGCACTATAAGTGTGTCTTATATGATATATAAATTCACCTTTTATCCAACACAGAGAATGTTTTCCTTTCTCTCTGTTTAGTCTGAGCACCTTTTAAAGGTAATTTGAAAAGCTGCTTGAATTCTGTTATTGTTTTGGAGAATGTGCATTTTCTGGTATTCCTAAACAACTGTACTCCAGCAAAATCTGCAGGTTTGGTCACTTTTCCTTTTATTTATTTATTTATTTTTAAACCTGCTATTCTACTTCCAGATCCTTTCCTATAGCCACGATTTGACAATACACAATTATTTTATTTGTTTGGCTTGCATACAACCTGCAGACAGCAACTCTGCATCTAATAAATTGTTCTGTCAGATGAGGGCTTAGACAAAACAGATTTTTCTGGTGATATTCATTGCTTATAAAAAGGAATTATACAACTAGCAGACCTTTCTTCAAGATCTAACTGCCTATCCGTACAGTTCAACAGACTGTCAGATTAACTGTAATGGTGCCTTCTGGTGACTTTGAATAATACAACAGCCTTTGTCCGCTCTCTCTTTTTTTTTTTTTTTTTTTTTTTTGTATTTTTTTTTTTTTTGTATTTTTTTCCGCTTGTTTCTGTTTAAGTGGAGTTGACGGGTTGCACCTGAAAGCAAAATGGATGCCTTTCCCTGATAAGGGTTTGCAAATTTAGTCCAGTCCAGGTTAAATTAAAGCTCCCCAAAATAAGCTTTAATATGTCCTGAAACTCTAATCCTCTGACTACTGAAATGGAAAAGCAAGCAGGAAAGTCCCTTGCTTAAAGATACATATGGTTGTACACTGTGTATACTAAGGAATAATATGTGCTGATGTTACATATTAGGCTTTTTAAGCACAAGAATGAGATACAAAAGTTTTAGACAGAAAAGAAAATTCTGATTGCCATTAAAAGATTTTAAAGTAAAAAATGCCAGTCTATGCGATAAAGAAAAGGTTATACAACCTTTTACAAAATAACAGAAAAAGAATATAGAATAACAGTACAGAAAAGCAGTGAAGCAAACAACAAATAAAACCAACCCAACCATCCGATTCCCTGGATTATCGCAATGTGAACAGCTTGCCCTCTGGCTTCTAATGATTACATTGCATATAACTTGGCAAGTGGCCTTTCTTCCCTAGCAGAAATCCAGAGAAAGCAAGCAAAAGTCCTATACACCATATAATTCCTGAGAATAAGTTGTTAATAGTGTAACAGAAAATCTTACGTTCCGTACACTAAAAAGGAGGACAGTCTATAGCTCAATAGAAGATCACAAAAGATTTTAGGAGCTGAAGTTATTGTTGGCTTTAAATGAGACTTAATTTTTAAATAAAACTGTGCATCGTTTATCAATCAGAACATATCTTTATGAAAACACACATTTAGATTAACTGAAATAATTTGTGAATACATGAAAATTTCAGCTAATTATTTTAAAGAGAGGGAAAAAAAGGTAGTTCTTCATTGACATTTCCCACTGGAAGAAAAAATATATTTTTCTCCTGTGTGGAATAATACATACTACTAATGTAGCTCATATTTAAAATAACAAATTCTCAAAGACTTTGTGATCTAGCCCTCTTCTTGTGTGTTTTTGCTTTTCTGGAATTTTTATGACTTCCTAACTGAATAGTGCTGGCTACCTGGAACCTGACTTTAGTGTTTTCTTGTTTGTTTGTTTCTGGATAATTTATTTCCTTTTCATTTTTAGCAAGGAAAGTTTGATTTTTGACCAATATTTCCCTGAGCCAGATAGTCACAGAAAGATTATTTTTATCTTTCTTAATGCAAACCTGATAACATTATCTGTTTTAAGGATTACTGCATGATTTTTTTCACCTTCTAGAGTATTTGCGAAAAAAAAAGAATTTTATATGAGAATGATATAGGTGTCTACATCTTGATCATAAGTAAAAATATGCAGTTCAAAGTCAGTTATCGTTTCCTTATTTTACATTATTTTCAAAAAAACCAAAGATGTTAATAATTAAATAATTGATATCAGTTCTTGAAGTGGTGTAAATCAGCATCTTTTTATTAACATCAGTGGAGCTCTGCTGATTTCACAGGAACAATGCAGATTAACTGCAAACAAGACTCCAGCACTTAGTTTCCAAATCCAGAGAGCAATAGGCTCTTGCAGGAGGAGATAGTTTTCCTGCCTGCTGCAGATATGGAGACTTACACACACGTAAGACATAAAACCACACACCAGCATGCCAAAAGGTTTTTAATTATTTATCACACTCAGAACATAGGGCGTGATAACCTTCCTGGAGTCACTCTTTCATTTGTTAGAGCAGGTTTGCTTAATAAATGTTCAGCATTTGTTTGCTAAGTATGAATGTAAAGTGGAGAAAAATAAGGTCCTTGTCAAGGCCCATTTAAATGGTAATTCCAGTGTTTGTTACAAAAGGCGATAGTCGATAGTCGCTTGAAAATCATTTATTTCCACTTTCTCTATGTAGTCTCCTTACGAAGCTGCCCCGTTTGGCATCTGCTGTTTTGGGCTATCCAATATTTCTCTAAACAGCTAAATACTATAGAAATTATACATCTTAAAGGTGTGTTTGGACCAACGTGCTCATTCCGGTGCTCTATTCAATATTTTAGGGGCTCTGTGGATATTTATCTCCTTCCATTCAGAGAAGATGACTTCAATCAATCAAAAATGTTTTTATATCTATTTTATAAGACTCAGAGTCTTAAAGCCTCAGAAAACTTGCATGTGATTCAGTATGTGGAGGCTAATTTCTCATGACACTGAGTGTCTGTGCCATCAGTTGGAGTTACAGGACACAGACTCTTCTGAAAATTAAATCTATGACATTTTGCTGTTCAGTACAGATACAATGAGAAACAAAATCCATGTGTGTCTATTGCCTACTTGGATTAGAAAACTATATCAGCAAAAGAGTTATAATTTTAGCTACATTATAGGTGTCTAGATATAAAAATTTCCTTATTAAACTCAGGTTCAGTTGAAATGCCATGATACCCAAGGGAATAACTTTATGGATACTTGTTTTGGCAATCAAATTTCCAATGCCCCTCAGCCTTTGGTCCCTGAATGTTCGTTACCATGCTCAATTGTACCAAATGAAATAGTAATTTATATTAACTGGATCTCTGAAATGATTGGGGGAAAAGTAATCTTTTCTTGGGGGATGGCAGATGGGATATAGTAATGATTGTCACTTATGCTGGAGTATCATGAAACTACCCACTGAATAACTCCTATCACAGCACATTTCCTGCTCCTGGGCATGCAAGTCATCTCTTAGAGGTGTGTGTGGCTGAACGGATGAGAAGGTTCAGAAATCCAATCTGGCCAAAAGCTGATTCTAAAAAAGAGCAATCATTTTTTTCCTGGATTAAGTCTCCGAATCAACTCAGTTAGCTGCAGACTTTCTAGGAATTACATAGAAATAGGACAAGAATATCCATCCAGGACTGGCCAAAGGGACATCACTGGCATGGACACAGAGCTTAAAACCTGACAGCATCAGCCTAGTTGTGCTTGCTTGCTTCTGCCTACCAGACCTACAAGGTCAAAGCTCTTGGGAAGTCTTAGATGTCAGATGTCAGGTACAATGACCCCTTGTCTTCTCTTCCTTGTTTTAGAGTTTAGTACCATTCTTCCTTGTTTAGAGTCTAGTACCATTCTTCCTTGTTTAGAGTTTAGTACCATTCTTTGTCAAAATAAAGACATAGGGTGCTACCAACCTTTAACCCACCAAAAATGCTGCATTTCAAATAAGTCCTTTCAGTGTTATATTGTGTCTTGTTCAGAAATTTGTTTCCTTTATATTCAGTTTTATTTCTCCTGTGGTATTTTACTATCACTCAGAATTAATCCCACACTGCCACTGCAGTCAAACTAATGTCTTGAAGTTCCATTAATAAAAGTTTGGGCCGAGGCACCTGTCTTTCTGTGATTATGCTGTCTGCACACTCACCAGTTGCTTCCATTTTATTTTTTGTCTGCACTTTGTAGATCTGTTGTGTAACCTGCAGTTTTCAATCACAACTTCCAACAACACATTTACATGCAAAACCTGTTTAGAGAGGTTGGAAAGTTTTCAAGATATGCTACAGTCTTTACAGGAAAGGTTCTTAAACAGAGGATAAAACTTCTAAAGACAGATCAATCTGCTTCAGGACAGTTTTTAAATAGAGGTACTTTATGGATATGAGATATTTGCATTCCCAGTGTTCTATTTTGGCTTACTGTTCATTCTCAGTGTCCTTAGTGCTTTATCCCCCTTTTTTAACCACTGAGTCTTCTTTGTTGGTTGCAGCTGCTCTTTCTCCATTTGGCAAGTTCTCCTTCAGTGACTGCACTAGGACTGTCTTTTAAAGTCAGTATTAAACCTATGAATGATCACTGACTTCTCCATCCAACCAGTACACGACCAGTGCTACCACTTTGTTTTGTCTTTAGTGATCTTTCCATTAATTGTGGATTCAAGTTAAGTCTACTCCAAAATTCGAGCTTCTTTCTAGAGGCTAAACTTCATGAAATATGTTCCCATTCTCTGTTTGAATGATGAGAAAAGGTCCATAATGAATCCTTTCTCTTCTCTCTTGAGGACATCCAGGCATTCACTGTCAGTACCAATTGAAAAACTGCACTGTAATGGATCTTGCACTGATGTGCAGTAATGCCATTCAGAGCACAAGAGGAAAATTAAGAAACCAGGAACAACACAGCTGTCACATTTTCCCATTCTAATATTGCTACTTATCAATGTTGCTGCTACAGCACTGTGGCACAATTCAGCCAGAGGGGAATGGGATGTTGGGCTCCTGGAATGTGCAGATTGCTGAATGACTGGCAGCTTTTGCAGGAGGTGCATACTGAGAAACTCTGGATCAGCTAAGATTATGCTGCAGCTCTCTTTCCTCTCCTGGAAGTTTTTCTTGCCAGTAACTGCACATACTACTTTTTTCTAAAAATAAATAAATAAATAAATAAATAAATAAATAAATAAAACTTTTTCAGGTTTTCAGGGCACAAATTGTACTGTATGTAAATGTTGTTCCGAAATTTTTCTCTCTCACTGCATCCCAGAGCCATGACTCTATTTCTATTTTTAATTTAGGATTATGAATTAGGAAATGGATGGATCTATATATTTGAGCATATTTTTTCTCTCTAATCAAACTTCCACTGATCTGGGATGTACACTTTTCTGCATTTGCCTTAATGCACTTGCAGAAAGGACAAAACAGACCTTAATTTATTTTCTAGCTCATCAGCTTTTTTCAAAAGTAAGTTCAACTGTATATGTGTTGTTCCTGGTTGTTTTTTGTTTAATCTATTTTCAGAAGTCTCTAGTGAGAAAAATATCACAATCTCTGCCAGATTTCATCATATTTTGGTGCCTGACACCATGAATAAATAATTCCTTTAATTTTTGCAACACTCTACTTCTTTCTACTGTTACTCTTCCAGCAAAACAATTGCAAGTGGTTCAGTCTTTCCTCCTAGCATATGTTTTCTGAAACTGTTGTTGTTTGCCTCCTAATTTCCTTCAACTCTTCAATTTTTCTTTGAAATTCAATGTCCTAAACTGGACATGTTTGCCCTGTCTTCTTGGCTTTTCCCTCTTTGTTCCTAATCTTGGATGTCTCTATGGTTAACTGTGCTAGGTCTGAAGCTGAAAAGCTATTTAAAGATTGTCTGTTCTCTGATCTTTATAATGGAAAAGACAACTCATATGCCTTTGAAATTTCTTTTTCCTTTATCTTTACTATAGTAAAGGATGAGTGGTGGTTCAGATTTGTAGTTGTTTGAGCAAGCAGTTCTTGAGATTACTTTATCCTCTTCAAATACTGCATGTTTTCTTATTTTAGCAAATTACAACATTTTCCAGAATTAGCTTGGAGCTCAGAACATCAATACTGAACATTTAACAAAGCCATAATATAGAAACTAGCATTCTATTTTAGATGGAACCTGAAATTTCATTTTAAATAAAGGTTATATTTTGGCTAGGTTTACCTCAGATATTCAATGTCCTAAATGAAATGAAGTTCGCATGAAATGAAGTTCACAGAAGTAGAATTTCTGGCTAAGAATCACTCAACTTCAGTTTGACATTTCTGGCTCAAGGGAATCTGGCTTGGACATTTATGATTGCTGTACGCTCAGTGGAGTTAATTTTAAAGTCTACTTCTAACATAAATCTAAGAATGATTTCTCTGGGTTACTGTTTCTGGACAGTTTGTGGGTAGTGGAGATAATACATTAGAGTATTACAGTGAGCTCTGAAGGAGCTCAACACATTGTTATGAAAGCCTGCTGGATAAGAAGGTAGGCAAACAGGAGTACAAGAGAAGAAAGAATTTGATGGAAGGAAAGGGAGTCTCATGCTGGAGAAAGTGATGGGCATAGGGAAAGGTGAGACAAGGAAGTGGCTCACTAAGTTCAAAAATATTTTAAGAACATTAATATGAATTTGTCACTGTGCATGTGACATGTTGAAAGCATAGTTGCTTTCATCCCTTCAATGAACTACGATTTTGAAATTCTTGTGTGAATCTAATTTCTCTAGTTTCCCTATTCCTGCAGCAAAGAATTCAAGACTGCTTTAGGGCATCTGTCTCCTCTGAAAGGGCTCTGAGTCTGCCTGCATCTCAAGATACTGTCTCAACATGCTGAAGAGAAAACTCATTTCTTTGGATTGAAACTTTATGCATCAAGCATCCATATTTACACAGGGGCAAAGAGTTAAGAAGCTATATGAAAGGTGCACATAAGAGGAATGGGATCCTTGACTCTTCTGAAGGAGCAGTGATGGAACCAACTCAGATGACTGAAGCAGTTCACACATTTGAGAGCTACTGTTTCACACTAAATTCATCTCCATGTAGTTTTCTCATTCAGCTGAGAAGATTTCATGGAGATGAATTGACCACTTCACACTTCTGTGAACTCTCTAAACTGCAGATGGATGCAGGGAGGCCTTTGCTTTCATCTTTTCTTTTAAAAGTCTCTTTTTCAATACTGGCAATGTCACTGTAGCAAAAGCAGAGCTTTGTGATTATTTTTTTTTTTGTAATACTACAGACGAGAACCAGACTTGTTATCGGTATGCTTAGGAAGAATTTCCATCTTCCAGGACCCTTTGAGATATTTTACCAACTAATCAACTGACTGGACTGTGTCAAAATTTTTTCATCTGCTAGGGATTTAAGCAGAGTTAACAACGTAATTTAAGATCAAAGAATCACATTTAGGATCTGGAAGCACAGTCATCCCCAAAGTGAAAGATATATACAGTATACAGTATGTGTAATTATTCTATATATGTATACATATGAGTATGCATTTATACATATACATAATGCAGATTTTCAAGTATGTGAGTCTGTGCATATATAAACTAACTAATAAACCCTGATATTTTTCCTCTTTTTAATACCCCATACTGTTTTAGCACTCTGGCTGTCTCCTCTCACTGAGCACCAATTCACAAAGTCCTTTAGGGAGTTTGGAAAAATGTTTAAAAATACCTCTTGGCTAAAGGCTAATAAGACCAATGAGGAAGAGGAAAGTCCATACGTACAGTTCTGTTGCATTGCAGGTAGTCTAAAAAGACATTTCATTAGGCCTTTTCTGTATATAGGCAGCACATACTTGAACTTTATTCTTTTCACATGTCACTGAAGAAAAAAAAAAAAAAAGTAAAGAGAGAACAACCATAAGTGCATTGCTAAAATCTGTTCTGCACTTATTTCTGAAAATACAGCTGGAAAGTGATAGAGAATGATGAGAATAAATTAGACAAATTAATTAAATTAGGGGAAATTAAGACTGTGCTAATGTATGGGTAGTGTATAGAAAGGACACTAAATAGAAATGGCAGTGAAGGAAGAGAAGGTGTCAAGTGGAAGGAAGTGGAATGAGTGAGAATAAGTAAATATGGACAAGAAATAATGGATTACATGTCATGGGTCCTAAGAACTTAGGGAAGCTTGTCAGCACTACAGTTTCCCATTTCAGTTTTGAGGTGCTCAGCAAGGTAAGAGGGTAGTATAGATAGATGGAGAGCACATCTGGAATGTCACAAGGGAGTCCCAAAAGTGCGTCTCGGATCCTTAGCATCTCCAAGTGACAGACAGTAAGCTCATGGATCAAGTCTGTTTTTCAAGTGGCAGTGAAGATCCCAAGAAATAATACCATTGAGCATACACGTACAGACAGTTCCATCTTCATGAATTCAAGAGGGAATGGATAAAGCTTTGGAGGCACTAGTTGACTGCACAGGAGTATTCAAGAAGAGAGAGACAAAAGTTAACTACGCCTAATGAAATTTGGTTTAAATATATAGCTGGTGTGTCACAGCTCACAATAAATAAAAAAAAAAAAAAAAAAGAGCCTGGGAACTTGGAAGCTGGTCAGCTGATCTGCATTTTAGATGGCTTATTTGCTTTTTGCTTATATCCTAATGGTAGAAGAAGCTATTTTCAATTATTCAGAACAGTGTAAACTAACTACAGCAAAAATGATCACCTGACCCAGAAGGATTATTAAATAAAATAATGTTTTCAATAAAGTGCACTGTGTTAATTAGGTACAACATTTTATCAGGGGCTACTTCTGGTAAATACATTTTCCAAATTAAAGCTTTAGCAACATTTAGAAAATAATCTGCCTACTCCAGAAAAATCTAATTTATCAAAACCTTCCTATGTGGAAGCAGCAGGAGGACAGACTCAAACTTTAATTCATTGCTCAGAAGACAGGTTTTACTTAGGGCATGTTGCATAAAGGATCCAATACCTCACTCATACCAGGAAAGACAATAAAATATAGTTCAATATGAGATCATTCACTAATGACATCTTTTAGGAAAGAACCTGAAGCTCTATTAACTTTTGTTGACTAAGGTAATTTTTTTACCTTGTTAGAAAATATGCAATCCATTAATATGAAAATGATATAAGCTGAAATGTGGTCCCTGTACAGAATTCAGGCCACTCAGTCGTCTTACACCTTCAAAAGAAAAGTAGTTTCACACAAACTACATTTCACAGAATCATAGAACCCCAGAATGATTGAAATCGGAAGGGACCATCTACTCCAATCAGCCGGGACACCTGGAGCACGTTTTCCAGCGCCCATGTCATCTTTTCTATGTGGTCATGTGTAACTGTTTTCCTTCTCTCTCCTCACCCCAGAAACATTGGCTACTTATGTATTACCCTTCTTTTCTCCCTTTAGCTCTCACCTAACTATGTAACAGAGCACAGGAATGTTCATCTTGAAAGACTTTAGAGAAGTTGCAGTGTTTGGTAGTTATGAGTTCAGGCTACACAGGTTCTTTTTAGTAACTAATGCAGGGAAGAATGTCCAAAAATTTGTCTGATTGGCTATCACTTTTTTTTTTTTTAACTTCTCTCTGAAATTTATGCATATTTAACTTCTTGATGGCACCCACTTGTCAATTTTTGAGGACCATATCTTTATCTGGCATACCACTGCTTTACCATCAGCAGAATTGCATGTCTTTGTTTTGACTGAAGTTTGGTCCTTTCCCTTTTCTCCTTCCTCTGTGAAAGACTAATAAATAGGTCAAATGTTGTCCTGGTTCTTACCAGGACATAGAGACATATAGAAGATCATTAGACCTCCACTTTATGGTGGCTATCCAATGCAGAGAATCATGGAAAACTGTCTTGCCTCTACAGGGCAAAGAACCCCACGGCTGATGTAAATGCCACCTCATAGACAGGGCCGTTGTTAGGCAGTGCATTTTTCTGAGTGACAAGACAAGGGCAATTTCAATTCCTCCCCCATCATCTTCACAGAACGAGTTGGGGGTTAGTGACATGATGCACTTCACTTGGATGAAAGAAATTCATTCAGAGTTGCTCAATGCAAATTCAGAGTTGCTCAATGCCTTCTTTGCTTCGGTGTTTACCAAGGGCAGCCCTTTAGAGCCCCAGGCCCTAGAGACAAGAGAAGAAGCGAGTGGAGAGGAAGACTTGCCCTGGGTAGAGGAAGATTGGGTCAGAGAGCACCTAAGGAAACTGGATACCCCCAAATCCATGGGCCCTGATGGGATGCACCCCAGAGTGCTGCGGGAGCTGACAGATGCCATAGCTAAGCCGCTCTCCATCATCTTTGAAAGATCCTGGAGAACGGGGGAGGTGCCGGAAGACTGGAAGAAGGCGAATGTCACGCCAGTCTTCAAAAAAGGCAAGAAGGAGGACCCAGCCA
>NW_010588916.1:74518-90144 GCF_000705375.1 Tinamus guttatus | reverse complement strand
AGCACTGGAACAGGCTGCCCAGAGAGGTTGTGGAGTCTCCTTCTCTGGAGATCTTCCAAACCCGCTTGAATGCAGTCCTGTGCCACGTGCTCTAGGTGTCCCTGCGTATGCAGGGGGGTTGGACTAGATGATCTCTAGAGGTCCCTTCCAACCCTAAGCATTCTATGATTCTATGAAATAGTAATAGGTTTTATTGATATGGACGATGGTTTCATGAGATTCTTCGGCAAGGTCATTTATTGTTTACTGCATGAGATATACACAGAATTATCAAGGAGACCCTCCTGTTGAATCATGAAATAGTAATAGGTTTTATTGATATGGACGATGGTTTCATGAGATTCTTCGGCAAGGTCATTTATTGTTTACTGCATGAGATATACACAGAATTATCAAGGAGACCCTCCTGTTGAATCATGAGGTTCAGAATGAACCCCTTTGCTTTCCAAACTCCTTCTGAGAGGAGTCTGAGTGTGGCTGGATCCAATCCTAGTCCCAGACCTGGTCAACCATTTATGACTAAGGAAGTTTGTGCACAGTTACAAAGTAAAGTTTGCAAGTTCAAAAAGAGCACACTATAGTCACTTACCACAAATCTGTAGTGGGAAGGATCTCTTCACCTCGAGGAGTATCCTTAAGAGGCATCCATACTCAAGGGGAGATCCTGGTGTGCAGCCCGCTACCATGCAAGGAGAGTTCAATGGGTTCTTGGGCTGTCCCCATACTTATGGGTTAACATGACTGATTTATAGCCATGCTTTCATTTGAGACAACTTCTGGCTGGTGTACGCGCAATTAGCCCCATCTCCCTGTCAGGATGCAGCCATCAGGACTGTTATTCATGGTTCATGTTTGAGTGGGGGAACAAACAAGGGAGAAAACCATCAGGACCAGATAATATCACTGGTGGTTAGCACCTGAATAGGACTATGTGTGAGGAGTCAGGTTGGGCTGGGGAAGGAGCACACCCATCACACCATCACAGCTCCCTCTTAAGAGGGAAAACAGCTCCCTCTTACAGTGAAAGTAGTTGTCCCATTTATATTTTTGTTGGAAAAGCAGAACAATAAAAGGTTGCAATTTCAGCATTAACAGTACCCATTATGAGACAGACTAATAGTTTTTCTTAGCTCTGACTACAAGTCAGAGTTAGTTTGTAAGTGGTGATTCTTCACTTGTTTCTGTCTTGTTTACTGGTAGAAAGGGTACAATTCAGATGCTTATACAAAACAGAAACAACAGAACTAAGGCTTGACTCAGTCGCTACCTTTCCTGTTTACAAGGCAAAGTAACAGAAAGTTACAAGTCCTTAAAGCCTGATGTCTGATCCAGTTTTAAGGAAGAATGGCAATTAGAAAGACTAGTGTAGGTGGAAATCCAGTATGCATGAAACAGAAGAAATAGCTCTTTTCTAAGGCTTATCCTATGGTTTTCATTAAATTTATTCCTGCTTCAGTCTCTTGCTAGACTCTTAGGATAATTCTTGTGCAAGGAAAATACTTAAATGACGAGTGCAATGGAGACTCATTATGGTTAGAAGCTTTACTGCCCCTGAAGTCAGAGCATATTTTTATAAAATACTTTTTTGCATTTGTAGAAAACCAAATAATTCACTACCTGTTTCTGATTTCCTTCTAACTTTTTTTTTTATGTTGACCTGAGGTTCATGAAACTTTGAGATCTGCTACTGAGAGTCCTGTTTGTTGATTTGAGTCCTATGACGAGGTAAGAAAGACAGCTCTTTGCCAAGCAGCTAATCACAGTGAAGGTGTTTGTGCCTCCCCAGTAACATTCTGAAGATTAACAAACACTTAAAAAAATTGGATAGCCACTTCTTTAAAGTATTGGTTTCTGATTATTTATATCTATATTTAATTAATCAAAACTTTGTAGTTCCATGACATTTAAAAAAAAAAAAAAGTAGCATTTTTTCAGATTATTCACTGGTAAGAGACAATGATCCCATGACTCATAGCAAAGTTGCCTGTGACTGTAGTGCTTCATTGCTTTGAGAGGTTCTGTTTGTTTTCAGAAAGTGCAGAATCAAATCTCTGTCTTCTAAAAATATTTGTGACTTATTTTGTAGTATTTGGCAAGTTTCATTTTGAAGTAGCATTTGCATTGCCACATTTGGAATTTGCCAAAACAGCTTTTTACTTTAATTCCCTGTCCTTGAGACATGAATATTAACATATAATTTAAATTTTAGCATTCATAAGACAGAGCGCACATGAAAACAGAGAAGTACTTGCTTAGGAATAATTTTCTGGTTCTCATTACATTAAGAAAACATCTGACCAACCATACCCCTATGCAGCATCTGTTCCACACGTAGACGTATAAACCTAGCAGGACTTATAAAAGGAAAGACAGCTTCCAAAAGGTTGTTTAGAAACCAAAATCCAGATTCATACATTGCAATGAATCAATCAGTGAAGCATCACTTGGATTCCAAAGGAGACTCTGAGTAAGGGCTAGGCTATGAAATTATTCCTGCCACCAGATGCTGTTTATCTGCTTCTGTGCTCTAATTGCTATCAATAATTAAACACAGGTCTCTGATTCATATGCACAGAGGCAGAGATTCTTAAATTAAACATTTTAAAGTCATTATAGTACATTTTATATGTTCAGCTAAACACTGCACTCAGGCTGATTATGATTAAATATACTGATACTGAATTACATATTGATTCCATAAATATCAAAGAATACCCAGAACAAATAACAAGATTCCTGGTAAATAGAAGGAACATTTTCATTTCAGATGACTAACAGAGATCAGCTTATATTTATTTATATATGTTACATTATGTTGCTGGCACATTGTGCAAAGAGCGAGAATCTCCCAGTTGACTTGCAGAAAACAGAAAATAATTTCATTCATTTGAAAAACAAAAAACATAGACAATGTGCAAAATACAAGTTTGTGTCTCAGACACTTGAAAAATTAAGTCTGAATGCAAGAGAAGTTTGCACTTGCTAATCAGTCTGCGACAGACATGGTCTGCTCCAGAACTGTGTCTCCAGGGTGATTCTTCAAGTCTCCTTAAAAGAATATAGTCTGCAGTAGTCTGGAGAAAAAACTTTTTATACTACTTTGAAAATACACTCATTTACCTTTAGGCAGGTTCTGTGGTCTGATGACATTATTTGCTTATGATGATTGCATTAGTCATATTACTGTCCTGCAGAAAGGTTTGGCAGATTTTCAATGAGAGGTATGATGATGAGCCATCTCTGGTGAGCCACTCCTGCCACTATAGCCAGAGAGGTTAGTCCAGTATGACCCCCAATATCAGATTTGCAATATGTACATTCTTTGCAGTTTAATGCTGCTGTTCACACTTTCTTCTCCTGCTGATTTCTAAGCTTTAGGACTGTTCTCCTTTGTTCCCAGAATCCAATGGTTTGCTTTCTGTGATTTCAGCTTAGAATGAGAAGTGTTCAAACCAGTCAGGTACCACTTCTTGGCCAGGTTGGATTCAAGTGACCAAGTACTATCTAAAACAAATTCTTATTTGATTTGCAGCTACCAGTGGGTTCCATTTGCTGTTGTAATAACTCCCTTTGTCTCCTTTGCCAAGGCACCACTGGACAACAGGATGATAGAAATCAGAGGAATAGGCAGGTCGCTGGAGAAAGTAAGAGTCAGTAAGTGTGGTTACACTATGAGAGGACCCAGGGTTTCTGCAAAACAGTTTCTAATTTTGTAGAGGTTTTGCCATAGTGCGCTGTGGGATAGATGATTTTCTCATACACTGGCTAGAGAGCTTCATAAAAATTGTCTCATAAAAGTTGCTTCCTTAACTTACGCTCCTCATCATTTAGGTTCTCTTTCAGGAGTTTTGTTACAAGAAGGGAAAATCCCATGTCCTGGCAAATGAGTTCAGGTTCTAACACCAACACCAATCAGCAGTTGTTTCTATAACAAACAACATTTCTGAAAGGAGCTGTTGTTGCTCATCAGATGAGATAATTTAATTTTAACATAGTACTTAAACATAAGAGTTTAATGTCATTTTAGATGTTGGGGTTTAATCCGCATGCCTCCAACTGCACTCCAAAGAGCATCTTTGGAGTGCAGAGCCCCCAAATCTCTCTCCAGATCCTGTGTTGAATCTACAAGCCCATACTCATGTCTTAGCTATTCTAGACTGTCTTAAAGTGGTATATATGTTTGAGCAAGATAATTTGTTCTTAGCTTGTCAATTCTAATTTACCTGTTGCTAGGCAGGCCCTACAAGAGCTAATGTTCATAAGTTGTTTGGAACAATAAAGCATCCAAAGTGTAGCATATGACTTTCTATATTGAATAAGACCCACCTGTACAAGTCGTCACATGCACAAGTGTGCTGCACTTTTGTATTATCACCTTAGGCACTTTTAGAGGAGGAACACACAGAATATAAATAAATATTGCCAAAATCCTAGGTTTCAAAAAGATTTCCAAATAGCTTTAAAGTTGCCACCTTGAGGGATGATAACCTAGTGCTTATCTAAAAGGTGAGATATATTAAATGCTGAAACACTTCCTAAGCAACTGGGTTTAGTACTATGTTACTTTTGGCCTTGCCATCTGAAAAACCCTTAGAACTGCCTTCCAGGTTTCCTAACAAGGTTATATCACTGGTCAGAACAGCTAAGAAACCTGTTATAAAGTTCAAATGACATTGCTTAGTTTAAGACTTTGTTTACAACCCCTCCTGTTCACAGTTTTACAAGTCTATAATTCTGTGGGCTGAAAAACATTGTATGTATGGAGTATACACATGGAGTATACACCTAGCCAAGCTATACTGAAATATTGTTGAAAAAATCTGACCCAAACAGCTCAAATATCCCTACACTAGGCAAACTAGAGAAATACATGTTCTGCTTTGTCTGTCCTTCCCCACGCCCAGTTAAGCTATTAAAAAGGCAACCATTCTTGGCACAGCGGTGTGTGCATGTCATGCACAAAGATGTGGTCTTGGTCACAAAGTTGTCTGAGGCACCATAATTCAGTCTCTTCTTGGGAATTACTTACGCATGGTTTCTGTATAGGGTTCTGAAAACTGACCTATCTTCGGGATGTATCCATCTCCTGGAATAAAACAGACTGTTGCTTTTAGGAGTCTGTCTCAAATTTTGGATAAGTTGAAAAATAAACTGTAAACAAAGTTGGAGAATGGAAATAATAATAAAAAAAAGTAATCTGAGATCACCAGAATGCAGTCAAAGTCTGTTTGCTGTGAATTGCTGATTAACTGCATTTTTAAATGTATTAAGGTTGGAAAGTTAACTCACACCTTCTTACCTGTCAAAAACTGACAGAAAGAAGAGCTATCATGAATGCTTCAATTATTTCAAGGATAACTCAAGAATACTGTTAATGGCCAAAGAATCCACACAGAAGAAAAGTCCCATCTGAGGTTAAATTTGCTGATGTATAAGAAGGCACAAAATCTATTCCCTTCCTGTGCTTAGGTTATCCATAGCAGTAGTAGATGGGTGAATTTTGTAACTTTTGTGAACTTTGTGACATTTGAAAGGATCTGAGTTTTTTTTTTCCCTCTCTGAGACCTTTGCTTGATCTTTTATCTCTATCTGAGCTCTGATTTTCAGCAGTTTTTTTTTTTTTTTTTTTTTTTTTTTTTTTTTTTTTAACTATGTTCATACAGCTGAAAGGTATGACTGTCTATTAAAGATTTCATTTTACCATGGCTAGACAGCACTTTCATCCCCTACTCCCTTCGGTACCTTCAGGGCTTTTCTCTCTTCTTTGTGTCTCATATTTTCTACATGACAAAGACTATCATCTACCTTCTCCCTACACTCTTCCCTTCAATTTTCCATGTTTTTATTTATCTTTGGCCTGTCTATTGGCAAGAGGTGACATCTACAGTGCTGTGAATGTGCTGACTGGTCATCTGCCTCTCAGCAGTTGGATTTGCTAAGCAGAATGTGTTACTTCTTAGAAGCTGCATGTAGCCCTTAGGCTGTATTTTTGTACAACTCTGTTGTGAGTACTTTAATATCTTTAAGATTTCTACTCCTCTGTCCAGTTTGGCTGATATTTGCCAAAGGGATCAAAAGTTATTGGGAGAAAAAAAGACTGATGGAAAGGCACAGTCACAGAGATAGAATGATGTGATTATGTTAGGTTTGTGCCCTTAGGAAATCAGACAAAATATGGGATAGTTTCAGTATTTAGAAAGTTGAGTGCTGTCCTGGAGAATTTGCCACTGCATTCTTATGTGATGCTGGGCACAGCACTTTGGTCACCTGAGTATGATGTGAAGCCTTCAATTCTGAATTACAGTGCAGCTTAGCTATGACAATGAGACCAGCAGTAACTAGGGGTGGCACTTTATTAACACATAAAGTACTACATAACTCTAAGAACTCTTAACACATGGGTCTTAAAGGACTCATGTGGGACACACTGAATAAGGGCAGACTTGTGACTTGCATTTTTCTGGCAGGCATTTAACAAAACATGTGGTTTCCTGAAGCAGCATTTGGATGAAATTTAGAAGCCTAAGTTGAGGAAGGCACTTTTGAAAATTTATGCTTATAGTAAGTATATCTTACAACTGACCAAATTATAATCACTGTTCCAAGTCCTCTGTGTCCTGCACACTCCTGTCATACCTTTCCCCCCATCAACCTTCCCCCCTGCCATCATTCCATCCCCATCCAGTTAGAAATGATGAGTTGACTGGGAGGAACAGTCCATGGGCATATACTTACACTGAAATTATTCAAGAGACTTCTTTTTTACAAGTATTCTGCAGATGCTCATGCAATACTTCATCCGGTCTCACCTCTCATGTAAAGAAGAATGCACCTTAAACCCCAGACTATCTTAAGTCTCAAGAGTCTTACTGCCTTTTTGCTTTTATTTAACATTACTCTATTGCTGTTGGAAAGGAAGGTAAGAAGATAGTTAAGGGAAAGACAGCAATTAGTAGATGGTTGTTTTGTGTTTTATCTTGTGTTTTAACTTAGAGGAACATTGAGAAAATAAGTAATAAGTAATAATGAAATAATGAGTGTCATATTAAATTCTTCAAGCAAATTCTTTTTTCTATTTTCTCAAGGACAAAGTTTAATTAGCATGCAGTAAGACAGACCTGAGGCTATACACAGAGCAATGAGCAAAAACACAAGTGAGCTATTCATAAATGACTATTGTACATTCTGAATGAGCCAAGAATTCTGTGGAAAAAAAGCAGTTTGTGACTGATGCAATTAGATATTGTGTCATAAGATGTATAAATATACAGAAGATTAATAAAGTGCATACGCAACCTGAGTTCTAGCATGTCTGAATTTCGAATATTTAATTTTACAAGACTTGTCAATAACTTTCAATGTAGTTATCATTTAAGCTTCAGAAAGGAATATTAAACTGCTTTTTAAATAGATTCGGTGAACATAGGGTCTCATTCTTAAAACGCAGATGAAAATGATTCAGGAAACCGGTTGAATACTTCTCATTCTTCTAGCCTAATAGGAAATGAGAAAGTACTACTTTGACTGATATCTTAAACACAGCACAGCTGAGGAAAACTCAAATCACCTTACTCAGGAGGTTAGTAAGAGTCAGGGATGGTATATGGATGGCACACTGAGTTATTGGACACTTATTGCAGCATATTTTCTGTCTGCTGCTACAAAAATGGAATAATACAAAAAAGTAATATGTGTAAACCTATTAGACTTGCATGACAAGAATTATTTTGATTATTTTCTATTTCTTACTGTGTTAAATAAAATGCACTGTTTCCATTTTCTAACAATGTATTTTCCATATCTGAGATTATTACCTTCTTACCTCAAAATCCTGTGGGAGAACAAAAAAAAAAAAACAAAAAAAAAAAACTTTGTTTTTCCTGCTCAGCAATTTAAATATTTTCTTGGCTTTAGTATAAAAGAGCTAGACTCTTATTTCTCTCTCTCTTTTTTTTTTTTTTTTTTTCACATTGTGTCAGTTGGTACCTTTAAATTTATCCACATAAACAGAAATCTACATCAAGGATTCTCCATGTGCTAAA
This sequence comes from Tinamus guttatus, assembly GCF_000705375.1. The sequence continues at coordinate 82,102 of NW_010588916.1, read as the reverse complement.
GAACAAAAACCAGCTCCTGAGAAGTGATGCATACCATATTAAGGAGGAATTCAGTGGAGGAGAATTGTAGTCGAAGTTTTCCCTTTTGGCTTGTCAGCCACTGCTTGCATCTCTACATTATTAATTTTTTTCATCCTTGCTGTCCTACAGAGTAGAGCAACCTCTTTTCCTCCTTTCTTTCATTCTCTCTCCTTGTGCTCTGTTTTTGAATTAAGTTCCAATAGAAATATATTCAAATTCAGGCTTTAAATTGCATCCAAACTGCATTTCATAAAGTTTCATGGAACTGTGGAACTGATAAACTGGAGATCTTTATTTTCTCATATTACTGCTTAGTATGTGAACCATTTTGATGCATCAATATATAGGAAGTTCATTAACAAATTATAGTGGTGGGAAGCAGTCATAGAAGTAAGCAGCAAAAAAATTATCCAGTTTCTCAGAGCACTGAAGAATGGAACTCTTCATCATTTGGCAGATTAATATATAAAAAAAATGGAAGAGTTCTATATTGATATCTTAAAGATATCTACTTTACTTTTTATTATACTGATGCAGAAATAATTTGGCTCAGAATTACTAGTGCTATATTTAGTTAAATGAAATTACTTCTCATAAATGCTTTTGAGTGGATGGAGTATTTGTTTTTCATCGACAGTGTCCATTTACTTATCTGAATGCCCCAGAAGCCTCACCCTGTGTTCAAAAACATAGATTTCACTTACACTGGATTTCAATTTTTTACTTAGTGTGTTTCTCTCTCCAAACAGCATACACTATCTTGGGGATACATCACTTAAAGTAGATTGCAACATGCAAGAGTGCAAGATTAGGCTTTCAATGAATTTTGCAAATACTTGGTATTAAAGAAATAAGCTCCACTCACTGCAATATTAATTTGCATGCTTGACTTGAGGCAGGTCATCCTCAGTGTTAGTCTCATGTTAATCTGTGATGTAAGCCTTAGGAATTCACTAAGAGTTTTCACATCTCCATATGAGGAAGAACTTCTTTCCTGTGAGGGAGACAGAGCCCTGGCACAGGCTGCCCAGAGAGGCTGTGGAGGCTCCTTCTCTGGAGATCTTCAAACCCACCTGGATGCCATCCTGTGCCCCCGCTCTGGGTGTCCCTGCTGGAGCAGGGGGTAATGTCTAGGGGTCCCTTCCAACCTTAACCATTCTGTGATTCTGTAATTTCAGCACATGTGACAGAGACATTGGCTAATTACACTGTATATGAGTGGAGTAGTTACATTCAGATAAGCATTTTTATAGTTACTTTCCTTAAAAAAAATCCTCTCTGGAATCTCTTCCCTCCCTTCCTTTCTCACTGACTTGTAACTCCAGCTTTCTAAGCCTTGAGTTTTACTCTGTGCATGTGCATGTATGTCTTAAGAGTAAGATGCAACATTTTTGCAGTTAAACTCTATGCAGGCTAATAGTAATACTCTTGCTCTCTGAAGTCTAGACTAAAGGCAGCTTCAATGTAGAATGGGATTCATAACATATTAGTTGCCCTGCCCAAATTACTTGGTAGTGCATAGGGTTTAGTATGAGGTTCAGACAATTGCTCTACTTTTGAAGTCTCAAGATCTAGAACCTCCTGCAGAAAACAGGCACTTATATATGTAATACTAAAGTGCCATAGATTCCACACTAAACACTATTTGGAAGGAAGGCAGGCCTCCATCCTTCCTGGATTATGATAACAACTACCCTGGGGATTCAGACTGCATACTTATCTTCTGACTCAGTATATCATTAATTAAACCATGCACATTAGGCAAGCTGCCAGTTAGACCAAGAAGGCCTTTTTTTTTTTTTTTTTTTTTTTTTTTTTTTTTTTTTTTTCATTCAGAGATTATGATAGCTTGGGTATTTCTGCAAGAAATAAGAACACAAAAAAAGACGTGAAGCTAAGTTATGAGCTGGAATGCTCTACCCGTAGGCATTTTAGAAGGAAATAAGACAAAACAAGATAAATAAATTAACTAGGTACCTGGCTTCACGTATAAAGGCAAGTGTTCTTGAGTATGGTTAGAAATAGTAATTTTTTTAAAGCAAGCAACTCACAACAAACTAATAAAAATGGAAGTAGAATTTAAATACCTAAATCCCTGTTTTGGCATAGTCCTTAGTCCTTGTGTTTATTAATTAAATAATTTAAAAAACAGTCCATCTGTTAATTAAGGATTTCTAAAGAAATCGGAATGAATTAGGTACCAAATTCAAATTAACTTGAGCTTTCTAATACCTTAATACTGCCTTAAATTCTCAGCCAGATTCCCTAATTTCGTCATCTCAACTATATTTAATTGCTAAAACAAAATAAAAGGCAAAGGAGATTCCTGAAATAAATAAAGTTTTCATTCTCTTTTTTTTATTTTCAGCATTGTCAGGATCAAAAACTGCAGCTGAAGAAGAAATAGAGATGTCTTTTCCTCAACAGGCAGAGGCTACCAAGATGAAAGGCTATTCCTTCTCCTAGGGTATATATAGCTTTGGCTGAAAGCACAACAGCTGTTTTAGCTCACCTCGACTGCAGTCTGTCAAGTACATGCAGTTGCAGTAATCCTACTACTTCACAAACAGTATCAACTATGAACTGTGGCCCTTCAAGGCCCATAAAATACATATTAAAAAAGACGTAGGAACTATTAATAATTCCTAGCTCCAAAACCAAAATTCTGCTCTTTAATACTTAAATGTACCTGTAATCCCTGGCTAGATGATCATCAGACATTTCGGAAAGACCGTGCATGGATTGAGACTCACATGGATTGACATGACTCTGGAGGCTTTGTTGCAAAATCAAATTGCTAATTGTCTAGAAACTAGGATGAAGCAAGTCATTTCAGTAGTTTAACTTCGATGTTTCTGTTGAGGAAGCAGTCATCAGATGTTTGACTGATAACAATACTCTTCAAAAAATGAAAAATATCTCTGACCCTTATGAGTAGTCGGCTGCTTGCATAATATTTTACTAAGGACACAAATATGTGTATCTCATTTTCTCATTTTACTGTAAGATGACCCTGCAATTTCACACTATAGATGAAGAAAGGGAAGAAGTCCTGACTTGCAATCTCACCAAGACACTGATTTCACCATGTCATTATTGAGAAGAAAAATATTTACTTTCTGTTTTACAGAAATTGCAGCATTAATTTTAGACACCTCACCTAGCCTTAGGAATGGAGTTCAGCCTTCAAGCTAACATGACAAACTTCAGACACCTATATATGCAGTATCTAAATTCTCATTATAGAAAATGAATACCTGTTCAATATATCCGGTGGAGTCAAGGGAGAGATTCAGCTCACTCTAAATGATATCCTTGGCATAAAACACTCCCATGTTTTAAAAATAGGGATTTCAACCTCTACACATCAGTCTGTGAATTCAGGCATACATTCAGTTGCTTAATTAAAGTCATATACTGCTGTTTAAAGCAGATTATCTAGTCAAATCAGGCACCTCAACCTCACCTTCAGATGCTGCTCCAGTTGTGTACTGGCCTCCATTCTACGCCCTAGTCCTGTATGGAAGCTAAGAGTTTTTCAGTTGCGCTAGATGCATGTTCAGGGCCAATCGACAGAAACACCAGGGTGAAAGGAATTTATTCCTCTGTCCATATCCATGAAATCAAGCATTTACATGTGATGTGGTGTATGCCAAAACCTGAGACACACATAGGGCTGTTAGTCCTTTTGTTTTGAGTAATTGCAAACTGAGGGAGAGTTCCCTGAAGCAGATGCTCAGCAAGGCATAACTACCTAGATCTCTTCATACTTATAACTTGTATTGTTGTTTGATTTTCAAGTGGTGGATTCTCTAAACTTCCCCAAATCTAGGGCATTTAACTCATGTTCTTTCTAAGGTTTTATTTTGCAAGCATGGCTGGAGGGTTTGATTTTCAGAGGCGCTGAACAGTATTAATTAGTGTTAGTGGATGGCACCTGGCAACTATTGAACCCAAAATTAGACACTGTTTTTTGAAAACATGAAACTCCATCTTTAAGCTCCAGGGAAACATTTCACAGGGATCGAAAAGGGCTCTTTTACCAGTTTCACCTCATACATATAAATCACCAAGTTATATTTTTAAATGTTGATTGACTTTTTTTTTTTTTTTTTTTTTAATTTTTGCTTAAAGTAAGTTTTTTTTCCTCCTTTAGTGGAGGGGGGTGGTATTAGGTTTTTTTCACAGATAGGCTTTTGAATCCCTCAAATAATGACAGTTCACCTGCAGGGGGGGATCATTTTTTCCAGCCCTATAGGTTTATTTGAGGCCTATCTGCTTTGGGAAGTGTATGGACTGTGTTGCTTAGCAACCACCCTCCCTCTTCTGCGGGTAGCGGGGGGTGCTCTGCACATGCAAGCACATCACTAACTGGGATTTTAGACCACAGAAAGCCTTATGACACTGGTAGCTATAATATACGTATATTTCGTGGACAGTCAATCCATTTCAGCTCAGGGTAGGCAAGATGTCAGTCAGCTCCTTTTGATGCTCTGCCCCTGAGGTGAAAGTATTTTGCGATGATTTTAGTTTGTTTGCTAGGTACAAATAAGGAAAATTCCTTGAACAGTGCATTCTTAGTGCAAGTTTTTGCACAGAGAGCCTTGTGCAAATTGTGTGAAGTTTTGCTGAAATATTCAGTATGCTTTCTTAGGACAGAGGGAATTGCTAAGAATGTGTAACCACTACGAGGAAGAGTCATTTTATTGGGTGAGACAGACCTAAAATATAGTTATTTAATTAGTTCAGAAATGCACAGGGTCCACCTGATGATTTTCCCTCATTTTTTTTTCCCACATTTGTGTTTCTACTTGTTATATGAGTAGTCCTTTGAGGCTGATGGGTCTAAGCTGTACACTAGATGGTGCTTGCACAACACAGGGAGCAAACAGTGCATCTGTCTCAAGACGTGTAAGCATGTCAACGCTCCTCCTCTCCTTGAGTATTTTCTGTGATGTGCGCTCTGTTTCAGTAAGTGGAGTCATGTAATTATTTTAGGAAGTTCACGAATGACGCAAAAAAAGTTATTTGCTGTTTTGCTGATGAGTCCAACAAAGAGATAAAATCATTCATTTGCACAGCTGGTTTCATAGGCTTGTGTATATACACAATCTGGCAGCTCCAAGTTTCTAAATGTAGGGAGCTAATATAAGGAAACCTCTTTGCAGTACTTTAAAGAGCTATATACATGCAGAACAGGCAGGAAAGGAATGACTCTACTATATGTTTGTACAGCACACAGTGCAAAGGGTTTCTAGATCAAATTATTTGATTTTTTTTTTTAAAGTAGCAATTTTGCAATTTTCCATTTTCACCAGCATAGTTAAAAGTCACTGAAGGAAATTGATATACAAAGACAGGCAAATTGTGCAAGAGCTTTTTGTGTTATGCATTCTTGGGTCTTCTGATAAAGTAAAACCTAAGGCATTCATTGTCATATTTTCATGTGCTCCCTAAATTTTATATACATCAACAAAGAATCTTCAAGATTTTATTCAAAACAAATCAAAATAAGGAGTTCCACAGCCTACTGACAATGGTTCCAATTTCCACACAGGTAGGCTCACCACAACACTCCAGTAAAAATTCCTTAAAAAAAAAAAAAAAAAAAAAAAAAAAGCAAAAGCCACTACCAAGATACCGCAAACACTAATTCTGGTACATTTTATTTGAAGTTCAGATACAGCAACAGCTTACAATATCTTAGGTATCCCAGTTATACATATTTAGCTTTAAACTTGTTTAAGGATCTTATATGTTTCAATCATGTCTGGAGCCTTGATACCTTGAAGTTTGTCTAAAATCAAATGTAATTACTTTCCATTCATGCACATTCTGACCAAGGCTGGATTTTGGACAGAGAAAGGGAAATGCATTGCAGAGTTGGGGAAGAGAGGACTGGCAGAAGGAAAGATAGAGAAGTTGAGCCAGGTTTGTCTGGACTGGTGCCAGTATGTAAACTCAAGCAACCCAACCCAAATTGTGCTGCCAAAACACATACAAGAGCCAAAAAATATTTTTCACAGGCTTCTAATACCTGAGTTTGTTAGAATCCAGGTGTTTGTATGAATAAAAATGGTGGTAAGCTATTCTGTTTTTGTATTAGCAGGATAAAGGATACGGCTGTTGATGGAAAACTGGTGCATTTGCATGCAAAAGTCAAGCTGCTGAAGGTGCAGCAGAAACAGAGAAACACAACCGGGTTTAGCCAATAGGTTTTCAACCTTACAAATTCACTGGGCATTTTATTCAGTTGTGTTTAGACACTAAATCACCATGATTCCTTGCCCTTTCCTTTTTTTATTTTTGCTAAAGTATAAGAGTCTTTGGTGGCCTCACAGTGAAGCAAGACTGTGTTTTAAAGGTGACCCAGCCACATTAATTTCCAAGCGGCCTATGCATGGAGCAAGGTCAGGCCAGGCTACGTGTGCATCTGGGTTTTGTTATGTAGGAGAGAAAAAGCACTTGTTCCCATTTACATTGAAGAAGTAGCAATTGGGCTCCAAAGTTGGCTGCTAAGATTCCATCTGACTCCAGGAGTCAGATGCCAGGTGCTGGCTTTTGCAGCTCTGTTGCTCTAGGATTTAGCTTCAGGTTTTATATATTTTAGCAATTGTAGGAGAAGGCAGCACTGCCTTGTTTTCTATTTTTTGCTTTTTCCCCATCTTCCTGCCTTTCCTTCCCCTCCCTCCCTACCAGTGTTTTTAGTTCAGACTAGGAGGGAGACATGCCAACCTGTTAGGATCCAGAAGGATCCATGAAAATTCAGCTTTTTTCCCAGTCCAGTAGGAAGGACAAGAGGAGAGAGAGAGAAAAAAAAAAAAAAGATACAAAGTGAGGACTGAGAGACTGTTTTTTTCTTGGGGGTGGGAAGGGGGCAGAAAGGGATGGGCAGGGATGAGGGACAGGGAGAAGACACGTCAGGAGTTTTCATGAGTCAAATCCAATAAGTGAATCACGTCAGTAAGGCACAGGAGCAACGTGTTCAGTTGGAGCCAAGGTGTCTGGACTGTCTGAGTTGGCATCTCCTTCACATAATTGTAGCCTGGACAGCTGATAAATAAATAAACAAATAAATAAGTCCTACAGACACACCCTTGTATTACACACTGAGCATTGAATCAGAGACATTAGCATTCCCCTGTCTGTGTCCGATGGAGGGGTGGGAGCTCATATCCTGCAGCAGGGCAGTTAAAATAATCGATGAGCGTGTGTTCAGTCCCCAGGAAGAGGGAGGGAGGGAGGGGTATGTGAGGGAACAGGGAGGGTGTGGTGGTTGGAGGGGAGGGGGATGGGAGGTGGGAAAGGTGCTGATTTCAGCCCTGTAGCGTCAGGATTGCGTCAATTTGGGCTTCAACCACGTCTTCAGTCTCGGAGCGGAGCTACTCAGAAGAGCCAAAACAGGAAGGGGGTTGCAAATCAGTGTGCAAGGGGAGGACCGAAGCTTCCCCTCCCCTCCCCCGCTCTCCTCCAGCCCCCTCGCAGCCTCCTCCTCCACCTTCCCCACCGCTGGTGTCTCCGGGTTTTTGTTTTGCCTTTTTTTTAAAAAAAAAAAAAAAAAAA
>NW_010588916.1:0-74417 GCF_000705375.1 Tinamus guttatus | reverse complement strand
GATCGCGGCCAGTCGCCAGCAGTTCGGTAAGCCCGTCCCGACCCAACCGGCCGCCCCTCGGGGCTACCGCGTCCCGGCACGAGGTGCCCGCGCACAGCCCATGTCCAGCCACCCCCGTGCTTCCCACATGGAGCGACTTTGGAGGAGCCGCCTTTCTCCCAGTTCCCTTCCAGCCCAGAAGTTGCGTGAATTTGCTTTCCTCTCCTTCTCTGTTTCTCCCCTTAGCCCCTACCCACTGTAACGCACTGGGAGAAAGGAAGAGGTCTGGGTGGGTGCGTTTCAGGATCAGGGTGATTAGGCATTGTATTCTCTGTCTCTGATTAAAGTAACGTGGCTTCAGAGTTAAAGGATGTAAACACATCCCAGGGCTCACAGAAATATCTCTGTTCAAGCTATTTTTGGAATAATTGTCATGCCTTCTTTGCTTATGGAGAAGACTTTGCTATAGAGAAGACTTGTGAGCTGTAAGCCAAAGGAAGAGATAGTCTTATTTAGGATCTTGCTAGGAGCATGAAAATGCAGGATCCCACTTTTTTTCTTTTAGTAAATGCATGCATTTGATTAATCTGGTTTTTTTGAAGACAACAATGATAACAATGAACTTTTCAACTCCGTCTTTTCTAATCACTGGAGGTAGGTGACAGAAAGTTTCAGAAGCAGTCATATATGTGCATTGGTAAAATGTGTATGCATATATATATATATATCACATACATACGTGCATGCATATATATATTGTGTCTCTCCTTTACAGATTTTGCCTCTAGCCAAGGTTTTGTTTGCTTTCACAGTGTTTTAATTCAAGGGTTATTCCATGGACCTAAGTGAAGTGACTCCAGATTTGCATCATGTAACAATTTACCCCAGGATCAATAGATATCATTTCCTATTAATAGACTATCTTGAATAACTAACCAGTTGATTTGTCTTATGACAAAAGCAAGAAATGCAATATTAGTTGTAAATGTGAAATCTTGAGTTACCACTACATCTTCTTTCCTACCCCACCCACTAGATGTTTCTAACTACATTTGTGACATCATGATCATCTAATTACTTATTTAAAGATACTTAAAATTGTAAATAGTAAATGGATCCTCCCACTGCTTTCAGGCACTGTAGAATTAGAATATAGCATCATTTTCATCATCACAAGAAGTCAAAATGTTATCTAACTAAAAGGTATTGGAAATGTGCAAATCATACTTAAAGGCTATTTATAGCATTATTTTCCAATTACTTCTTGTTTTCTACATTTTTACCATGTATATTTTAATTTCTGCAGCTCAGGGAATTCAGGAAACTCAGAGCCATGTGCTTAACTTAGAAAAAATGCTTTCTGGTTATGTATGCAATTTTCAATCATTTCATTGAGTTCTTACACTTAAGTACATAGAATGATACAGCTTGAAGGCAAAGGGCGAGTGACATGATTGTCATTAGATGAAATTCACTGGCAGGCCTGATTCTTTATGTACTGGAACATTATGTCCTAATTTGTTTGATATATATATGTGCTTTGCTACTAAAAGGCAAATGTAGCATGTCCATCTGCCCAGTTTTCACCTGTTTTCAACAGATTTAGCCATTCATGGAGCAGGATAGTGCTGTTATTCTCATCCAGAAAGATCTGCTAATTGCTTGCCAGAGAATCTGAACTGTTACACAATTGCCTTTATGCATAAACAATGTCATTCCATTAATATTCTACTAGTCATTCACTGGTGCAGGGAATAATGATTTAGCTTTGATTGTTAAACTGTGAGAGGTTTAAACTCACTTAGTAATGTTACTTATGGGCAAAATTGGATTTCCAATTAGTTGAGCTCATTTGCCCCTTCAATGCATGGTTGTGAAGGTCTAACGATACTCTCTGTGCAGTTAATGTATCCACATGGCAATTGAGGTTGTAACACTTTCTCTTGATGCAGCTTTCAGTATAGGATTCAGGGTAATGTAGAAGAAAAATATTTTCTAATGTGTTTCTTATATACTACTAAAAACTAGTGATCCTGCCTGTAAACTTCCTATAGCTTTGACCTATACTTTTGTAGATTGAAAGCTTAGTACGTATCAACGATACACTAAGGATGTTTTTTCACCTTTGGACTCGTATGTGACTATCCAATGTCACATCTATCTGGAAAAGACACTTGGTATATAGCTATCCTACATTTTTTTTCATAGAAATCCGCCTGCAAATTACTGAAAATCCCATCAAAACTATTGAGTGTTACAACCTCCTCCCAAACTCCCTTCTTTCAAGAGATACCTCCAGGCAATTATAGAATCAGACCATAAAAAAAGGAGTTAATTGAGTGTACAGAGTGTTCTAGGAAGCAGTGTGAGGAAAGTAGATGATGGATCTGTAAGTAATGCATTTTTCAGAATCTGTTTTATCTAACCAACAAAGCTCCATAAACTCAAAGCCGAAGCCTTCTGACGAAGCTGGCATTACTCACTCAGGCAAAATTATTCCATATAAAGTCAAAAACTACACATAGAGACATGAGCGATTCTCAAGCAATTACTAATGGTTATTACTATTAGGACAGGAATAGTATTTTCCTTCCAACCATATTGTGTATGGAAAAGTACTAACATAAGTACACTGTTGTATGGGACTTCCCCATTTATGCCTGCAGGTGGCGAGCAGTATGTATAATGAAAAGCATTTCAGTCTGCAAGCTCAGCTGCTGTTAGTATCTTGTTATCAGTTTGTTTTATTTAATTATTATTTTATGAAATATCACATAGAGTCCAAGACACTGCTAGTTATGTGTTTGTTGCTATTTATTTAATTTGCAGATGAAATTCCTACAGTGGTTGGGATCTTTAGTGCATTTGGCCTTGTCTTCTCTGTCTCCCTCTTTGCTTGGATCTGCTGCCAGCGTAAATCTTCCAAATCCAATAAGACCCCTCCATATAAGTTTGTCCATGTTCTGAAGGGGGTTGATATTTACCCTGAAAATCTCAACAGTAAAAAGAAGTTTGGAGCAGATGATAAAAGTGAAACAAAGACCAAATCAGTGATGCCAAAGAATTCTCTCCATCTTGACCTGGAGAAGAGAGATCTTAATGGCAACTTCCCCAAAACAGCCCCGAAAACCCAGAGCTCTCCAGATACTGGAAACTTGTCTCCAAAACACTTTACAGAAAGAAATAAAGATTCTGTGTCCCCTGAAAGTTTAAAATCCACCACATCCCTGTCATCTGAAGAAAAACAAGACAAACTAGGAACCCTCTTTTTCTCCTTAGAGTACAACTTTGAGAAAAAAGCATTTGTAGTGAATATCAAAGAAGCACGTGGGCTGCCAGCAATGGATGAACAGTCAATGACTTCTGATCCCTACATCAAAATGACAATCCTGCCTGAGAAGAAGCACAAGGTGAAAACCAGAGTGCTGAGAAAAACCTTAGATCCAGCTTTTGATGAGACTTTCACATTTTATGGGATCCCCTATAGTCAAATCCAAGACTTAACACTTCACTTCGTGATCTTGAGCTTTGACAGATTTTCCAGAGATGATGTCATTGGAGAAGTTCTCATTCCCAGATCATCAAAAGAAATGTTAGGGTAACATGTTTTTATTTAATCTTTAAGAGTATTGTGCTAGTTTTAGCTATCATTCTTGTGTAATGCTGTCAGCACCTTAGTAAGAAATGGGAGCAAGTCAATCATAAGAATCATGTTGATGCTTTCATAATGGCTGCATAAGGAAGCAGTTACACAAATGTAATAAAAGAACACTGCAGTGAGCATAATAGAAGAAACTGCTGGTGTCCTAAACTCTACCTCCTTATTCAGCTCATCCAGTAGGTTTGAGTGGCTCCATTTACATTAGGTCAAGAGGCCTCAATCCACATGAACTTGCTTTAAAAGGAAATAATGCAAAGATTTGTGTACTATCCACCTTTTCTCCCTCCCTCTTTTCTGTTTGAAGTCACTCTTTCTCAAAGGTTATTAAAGTCAACGTAAACACATAACTCCATAGATTTTGTAGCAGGTTCATAAAGAACAAGGATGTTCTTTAGTTATGGCATTGGGACCTAACAGAACAATACTGTTGGTATAGTTCTGTACTATTCCTGCCTCTTTCTTAAGAATTGTGACACAGGCAGCAGCTCTACTAAGGATATGGGAGCAGCCAAAGCCTCACTGAAGTCAGTGATAAAACATAATGACTTCACTGGGCAAAAATAATTTCTTTTTTTATACGGGTTCAGAAAATAAAGACCATTTACAACAATCACAACTGAACCACATAAATGCTTATGCATCACACACATCTCTTAATCTCTACCAAGAAAGTGGAATGTGTATTGACTTCCAATTTGATTGTTTTCAAAGACTAAGCACATGGCCAAATCAAATAAATGTCTACCAGACAACATACCTATAACTGATATTGGTATTTTGCAATTCTATTGCTCCTGTATTACAACTATAACCATATCACCGATATTTTGTTCATATCTTACTGTTTTTGCTGATGTATAAAGTATTGCTTCCTTTTACTTCCCTTCCCTTCCTCCTTCTTGTGAAATAAGTATATTACTTCTACAAATTCAAGTCTAATAATTATACAGAAAATCTGATCTTATTCCATTTATATGACAATCTTTTAGAGAGTGATAGGGATGAGACTTTAGTAACAGTTTGAATTCTTGCTGGTAAAAAGATTTTATTGAAGATTTTTGTGAATTATCTCTATTCAAATTTTAATGTGTCTTTTACAGCATTTAGTTTTGTTTAAGATCTTTTCCTTTCACTGAGTTTGTTTCCCAGGATTTAGGATTTATTTTTTCATCTCTGAAACTAATGATGTTATATTAAATCATATTTTAACTTTATTTTTTCTATGTATTTATTTATTTTTGTTATTTTTGTTGTCTACTAGCAAACCATAAGAAGAGTTATGTAACTACAGTAGAGGGAAAAATATCTGCTATATAAACTAGCACAGCTCTATAAATTATATTTTCATTTACCAGCTCAGCAAATACAATAATTTGGTATTTAAAGAAGATCTTATTCTTAATTCCAGTTTTAAACTCTGTCAGGATAACTGCTCATAAAATGTCTTGTCTTTTTTTCTTTCACTTCCTCAGAAATCATCTGGGCGTGGAGAATTACTGATCTCTCTCTGTTATCAGTCTACAACAAACACACTAACTGTGGTTGTTTTAAAAGCCAGACATCTACCTAAATCTGATGTGTCAGGATTATCAGGTAATGGTTTTACTAATGAATGCACTCTAAGAATGCAAAGCATACAGAGCAGACACAGCTGAAATGTGTCATTTCAGTGATTAAAAATAGGTTATAGATGAAGGAACTGTCCCTCTATTATTTGGAGTCTATTAGTTTTATTCCCATTTAGGTCAATGCTTTAATTTCCGGGGTATATGTTTTACAGACTTGATCTCCAATCACAGGGTAGAAATTCATGGCATCTGTTAGCAATGGAAACCACTGAATTTTGTCACTGACTTGAAGAGAACCCATCTGCCACAAGTATGCAATGCTGTTGACAGATACTAAAAGCTTTTAGCTATGACAGAAACTCAGTTTATTATTACTGGAAGGTATTATTATTACTATTCTGAGTTTGATCCACTGATCAGTAATATTTATTTGGCAATGTTAAAACATGAACTATCCCAGTCCTCGAAGCAAGTTGTAACATTATAGCTTTATCATGAATGGGGCTCGTGGTGCACAATGGAGAAGTAGTTTTTGCGCTCTCTTCTCTTGGCCTTGTACCATTTTGAGTTCAGTGGAACTTCCTTTGAAATCAATACTAGACTTGCACTTAAGCTCATATTAATGTTTAGACAGATAACATAATAACAGACTAAAAATTAGAATCCAATGTGTTAACTGAGAATAAAACAAATACACCATAAAGTAACAGTACATTACAGAGGACTCCACAGACATACACATATGCTATCCATACTATATCCTTTCACTTCTCAGGATTTTTTTGAAATAAGCTCAGGAGAAAGTTGTTTGGTAACCACTGAATCATTTGCTACAGCCAGTACTATAGCCTCTCCCTCTAACTCCAAGTGATAATGCAGTTTATCTAGCCAGGCTAACCGATCATGCATCTGGTACAGCAAAGATAAAGACAACTTTTGTTTAGATGGAAGAGCTTCACTGAAGTCCCCCTTTTGATCTCAGTTGATAAATGGACCCCAAAAGTTTACTGCATTATAAGTGAACACACTTCCTTTCAATGGCTATCCCCAAAGCAACGGCAGGCACTGGCAGTTTCATGAAGATGGCTTGATAGCAAACTGGTCTCTCTGGCTGAGGTCTGCATGGGTGAGAAAAAAGCTTGCTTTGAAAAGAAAGGCCCTCCTCATCTCAGCAGCTACCTAGTCCCTATAACCACACACTTGCTTTACAATCTCTCCTGTGAGTAAAGCTATAGAGTCTACTTGCTCTTTTTGTTTCCTTCAGTCCAACCTTGTTATCTATAATAGCAGTAAATATCTCTAAGAGTTATAGGCAGTCATGCAGCTCCTGGACACCCAGCTCATTTAGACAGTTCTTTATTGTTTGCTGGTCATCAGCTAGTCCTGACTCAATGGATATTTGGGTGCCAGTAACATACTGCATTTACGAACCCTACTGTGTCTTTCACATCAGATTTGCAGGAATCTTGGAAAAGGAGGAGGGTGCTATGCTTGGGGGACTCTGCGTGGTCAGCTAAACAATTCCTTAGCTGAATGTCCTTTAGAAGATGGGAACTTTTTCATTCTGAGGCTGTTCCATTCACTAGTTCAACTAAACTTCACAAGTTTCATTGGTCATTGGCTAAGAGTTGTTTAAAAAAAAAAAAAAAAAAAACAAGTATAGAATACAAGAGTGAAGATATACTATCCATTACTCCTTTCAAAATATTCTTAGACCAAGAAAATAAAAATAATAAAAATCACAGTGTTTTTAAATATGATTCTGTTTTTTTTTTTTTTTTTTTTTTTTTTTCTTACACTCAGCTGTTTTTTTTTGCATGGACTGGTTTACATTTGACTGGTTTCCATAGGGAGAGATTTACATTGTATCTTTGAATGTGGAAATAGGTCCACATTTGCACTGAATTAAGTAAGTTCTAAGGCACTTGAAAAGGAAGATTTTTAATGTGTTCTGTAGCCTAAGAAGAATTTCTCTAAAGGAAGAAGTACAGTCATCACTAAAGATAATAGCAAAAGAATCTTGCAACAGTAAAAAAAAGTTCTGAAAAGCACAAAGTTGATTAACACAGATGAAAAATATACAGACTTTCACCTTTTTTTCCCCATTTCAATAGCACAACACAGTCATAGAATCAGGCACATATATCAACAAGAATTTCCCTTTGTTTAAAGTACTATATTTGTTCAATAAAATACAGTGGGAACAATTTGATCAAGCTAATTGACTTTGGCAACAGAAGTGAAGAGCATCCATTCATCCCCCCTCTCAGCATAGGACTAGTCTCCTCTTTCCTAGGCCTTTCTTATTAATGATTAACCCTTACTTGTTGAATAAGAGTGAAAAGTAGATTTCTATTACACATAAATATGTAACCACACATACTTAATAGTCTGTTAGAATTTAGTATACTTCATCTTTATGTGCAATGATGATGTAATCATTCAGGTTAATGGATTAGCAGGGAGGATTAATGTCATGAAGGACACATTATGCCCTGAACTTTGCTGGTGATATTGATTACATTTTTGGTGACTATAAAGGAAGGTAAAGGGACTGACTGAGATATGACCATCAAAGTTAAATGAGATGAATCATCTTCCATAAATTGAAACAATGCCTTTTGTGATGCAATTATGCTGGTATATTACAAAGCTTACCATTAAAAAGATTGACGAATTTCTGAAGAACCATATAGCTAATGTATGTCCTTTTTCTTGCCATTGCAGATCCTTATGTCAAAGTGAACCTGTACCATGCTAAGAAGAGAATTTCAAAAAAGAAAACCCATGTGAAGAAATGCACCCCGAATGCTGTGTTCAATGAATTGTTTGTCTTTGACATTCCTTGTGAGGGCCTTGATGATATCAGCATTGAATTTTTGGTTTTAGATTCAGATAGGGGGTCAAGGAATGAGGTCATTGGCCGGTTAACCCTGGGATCTTCAGCAGAAGGAACAGCTGGAGAGCACTGGAAGGAGATTTGTGAATATCCTAGGAGACAAATTGCCAAATGGCACATGTTGTGTGATGGTTAGCAGCTGAGAGAGGGGTTGGAACTTAAAAATCTATATACATTTCCATTAGCAAGGAGCAATTTCCTTTCTTTGCTGTGTATAATTACAGGCTTGTAACTACAAGACTTTTCTTGGGGATTGTGTAAAGACTGGATTGAATTATCAGAATAGAAGGTTGCTGAATTTTCACATTAAATAAAGAAATTTCTTTTTCATTAGACTATAACATAATTTGACCGGAGATTTTTATTCTTCTGGAGTTTACATAGCCCTAAACTTCAATAAGAACAGCCTACCTGTTATGAATAACTCACTGGAAACCTTATCAGTATTGTTATACAAAAGAATATTGATTCATTAATAGATATTGCTGCATCGAAGAAAAAAAATGGTTTACTGGAGGAAAGGACTGACTCTATAAAAAACATTAAGAATGAGGGTAAGCAGGAGAGAATTCCTTCTGTCCCTTCATCAGAAACCTTCTCTTATGAAAATTCAATCATTATTTGTAAGTTTTGGTTTCTTATATTTAGGTCATCCCAAAGATTGAAAAGATTTTTTCAGTGATTTGCTTTACATATCACATCCTGTGCAGCTAGTTGTTCTATGTGTGGGATTACTGTTTAATTATTTACACTTGGATTTTTTAATATGTATATATATAACATGGAGTTTTATTACACGGACTACAGTAGATACATGTTCAAAGTCAGTGAGCAAGTTAACATTGTTGTTTTGTCAAAGGGCTCCTTCATGGGTTACCACACATAACACAGTATGGTGAGAATTTGGGATTTAAGTATGGTTTGCATTTTTTCCTCTGAAAACAGTGTCACTTCTAGTATTTCTAGCCAAGAGAAAATATTTATATTGAAATGAGGCAACATACATAACACTACAGTCAGTGTTTTTTCACCAATTATATTTTAAGCAGTCTAATAGTATTAGTATTTAGTAGTATCGAAAGTTGTTCCTCATTTTCTTATTTTTTTTTGTTTAACTTCCTGAATTCACTACAGTCAATAACACTACTCCCAACATATGAAGTTTAATGCACTTCTAAATTCTGCAAGATAGGAACCCAAGCTCACATTATAATTCATGCGACATCATGTTAGGCAAACTACTTGAAAAAAATACATTTCACTTAGATCATTTGCGTTAATGTCTGTTACTGATTGTAATGAAAATTGGTGGTGATATGAGAAATAACATCGTGATTTCATGTTAGCGTGGCATATGTACATATTAACTTTCTTAAACTGTGAAAAATTGGGGATTATGAAGTGTAACATACACAAGTATAGAAAAGAAACTCTTAGGCCTGTGAAATTTACTCCTTGTTACGGCAGACACATTTTTAAGCTGTCAGAACTATAGCACAAGTGAAAGCTAATTACGTCCTAAAGTTTGTACACTGATTCCTGATACAGAACTCTTCGCAAATATTAGTCTTCTGTCCTTTTCAATTAGATTTTTTATGAAGAAATTCTTATCTGTGGAAATAACAAAGATTTAAAAAGAGCAAAAGCAGTTTTCAGTATTTTTGCATATGTGTTTTTTGCACATGTACCACTGAATACCACTCAAGTGAATGAGACTATCCGGGAATTAAAGAATTGCTATGTGTGAATAAAGGTAGCAGAACGGTCATACAAGTAAAAGGAAGACATCAGATATTAAATTAGCTCGTTAAAGAACATATCCAAGTCTTATTGAAAACTGTTTGAGCATTTTGGTTGACTTTATTTGTTCTCATATGGCCAAATCATGTTTGCAGTAAAGGATGCTGAAATAAGAAATACTCAAGTATAGCACTGGAAGAATTCTCTTTTGGGTTTTGTGTCGGTAATTTCTCCAGTTTTTGAAAATGTGTTTGATATGACAGTGTTTATAAAGTTCTGTAAAAATACATTTTCAAAATAACGTAAACATGTCTTTTATGATAATGCTTAATGCAAAAACAAAACAAAACACATACTGTAGGTATAAAGGAGAAGACTCTTTTTTGCTTATTTCTTTAGAATGTTGATTAGCTGCATAAGGGCTAGAGTTTGCCAACCTCATTATAGCAGCTCTAATCTAAAGCTGAGAAATTAAAGATGACCATAGGCTTCAGTGGGGCTTGAAGTGCAATCAGAATAAAACCTTGCTTGAGAATCAACCCAGAAATACCAATGAAGCTGTGGTTAAGGAGAGGTACTGTTTGATATAATGCAGTTTGGGAGGGTTTATGGCAGTGCCATAACAGCAGAGTTGTTACAAGTACTAGTAAGAAAAGAACTTACATGAAAATGATTGTGACAAAGGGAGTAGGACACCTTGTACTTAAAATAAATAAAAATGAGGTTTTATATATTGGCCCATAAGTAGTACATTATCTCTAAAAATGGATGACAGCAGCCATCTGTCTTTGCTGGACACAAATTCTTATATCTATCAGGAAAAAAAGGGAATTAATCATGGGCTGAGACCATCTTTCATTTGGGCATCCAACAAGATGCTGTCAACATTTTTTTTCAAGTGCCCATATCAGCCTGACAGTTAATATTTCTACAAGATAAATGGAAGTTCTTTGTGGGGGTGGGGATAGGAGGGGGAGAGGGAACAAAAATTTTTATTAAATTGAAAAAAAATGTAAATAGAATTTTGTTTTTAATTTAAAATAATATTTAGCTTGGGAAGTGGAGTAATGAAGACTCGTTACACATCTGTGAACCAGACAAGGCAGGGTTGAATGTAGGCCTGTCCCAAGATGAGAAATTCTGCTGTTTTATAGAGTATTCGATTCTCATTGTGAATATCTGGAACTCTGTTAAGGATACTGTACTGTATTAAACATGTAAAAAATAATGTTTGTCTAAGTAGCTTACAAAAATAATAACTCCCTGTATGGGAGACTATCCATATCCGGAAATCTGTTGTAACTAAATACTTGATTTGTTATGATGTTGTAACTTAATAGAAGCTATCAGAGAGGAAGCATGGTGTACAAGGTTTTGTAAGTTTTTTTGTGCTGGTTCTGTATGTTGTGCTATGTGTGTAAGACAAGAATAAACTGCTGCTTTTATTCATCGCATCCCAAAATAATTCCCCCACCAATGTATCTTTTCCAGATACTTCTGTTGCTGTTGGTGCTCATGGCCTACTCTTCCATGCTCTTACCAAAAAACATTTTGCCTTAAAAATCTTCTTGTTCTTACAGTGGTGGATTTGACTTGTTTTGCTAAAACATATCATGTGTTCTTTTTTCCTAACTTCTTCCTGCTTTTGCTTTGAACTGTGCTATACATTCAGGCCAAAAACTGAGGTATTGCCCACAAAAGAAAATCTGAGCCCTGCATGGGCCTTGCAGAGACCACTGACGCACAGAATTAAAGAAGGGCTAATTCCTGCATATTACGTGAAAGAAATGAAGAGTAAATCACATATTACTGTAGGAATCCCCATTTGTTTGCTACAAATAAAAATTGGCAGTCACAGTTGTAACACTCATACTTGGTTTGATAGCCATGCCAGGCACCATCTTGGAGATCTTTGGCTGTTTGCAGAATGTGGAGACCCTGAGCTACTGGCATTCATTCTCTGGTGCCAGAACACTGTGAGACTAAGATTCATTACCTGGAGATTCATTACCCTCATCCTTGTCACAGAAATTTATGTGCAAAAACTGTGATGGGATCCCCTGGCCAAACGTCTGACACTGAACACCTTGCACGTATATAGGCTGGTACATTCCCCTACCAAACTTCCTGTCCCTTCAGCATAGTTATTCAGTGTGAAAGAATGCTCTTCTCCATTCTCTGCAGGCATCTCTTTTTTTCCTTCCCTGTGTTGTACATGGGAAACAACGTTTCTCTGCACAAAAGTGATTTATTTCTGGTCACATTTCAAACCTGCCTCTTCAGTATAGAGATCAAGAATGCCTTTTTTCTTTTTGGCTATAATGTAGTTCATTCTCAGGGGAAGCCTCAAGGCCACTGTTCCAACTTCTTGTATATCAACTTGCTGCAACAAACAATCCCTGTCAGGCCTCAAGGAAACCCTTGCAGATGCCCTCCTCTGCAGTTGACCTATATCCTGAAATAAAACACCTTCCTCCAGGTTGCTTGCGTTTGTACAGCATCAGGAACAGTAACATTCCGCGCACACAGCAATAATGCATAACCATGGATTACTGTAAACAATACTTCTTTTGGTCAAACAAGATTCAAATATATTCCAAGTAAGCTGAAGTCTTATCTTTTTTTCCTCTGCTTTGGAAAATCTCAATGAAGGTGATGAACATGTCATGGTGCTCTTAAAGCTGCCATCACTGGCCCTGGTGCTTATATGGTTTGCTCTGCTCATGACTGAGCAGGGATCTTTATTCAAGAAGTTCTGTT
Organism: Tinamus guttatus; assembly: GCF_000705375.1. Next base: position 61,810 of record NW_010588916.1, on the reverse strand, counting down.
CTTCCAAATTTTTCCCATAGTATCTTCTGTATTCCAGCACTAGGTAGCTGTTGCAACACTGCATTTGTCCTAGAGGCTTTAAGGCAGCTTGGGAATGCTGATTACAGCTCCATTGCCACAGTCTCTTCTGGTTTAGCAGCAAGAAATAAAGGCAAGAGGAGGAGGAGGCGTTAATTTCATAGATAAAAAAAATGTTTCCCAACTTGCAAAGTTTACCCATATTCTGGGATTCTAGGTGAAATCCATGCATTTCAAATTTGCCACAGACATTTTTTTTTATTCCAAAAATCCATTGTAAACCATGTCCTGTTCAATTCGGTACTTGTTTTTTCTTCAGTTGTGATTTAAAGGAAGAGTTATTACTGCTTAAGAAACTGAGTCACTGGCAACTGAAGTTTGAGTCATAGAATCATAGTTCAGACCTGAAGACACGTTCAGAGGTAATCTAGTTCAATACCCTACTCAGAAAAGTTTTACTCAGATCAGATTGCTCAAAGCCATGTTCACATTAGTCTTGAATACCAAGGTTAGGTCTCTCCAGGTAACCAGGTCCTGTAGTTAACCACCCTCATAGAATTTTTGTTATTATTATCTAATTTTAATTTCCCATCCTCCTGTTGCATCTCGGTTAGGAGTTCATCCATCCTGGCCTCTGTCACACTTGTGTGACTCCATGCACATTGTAAGGGATTGATTCTGTGCTCTAAGGAGGCTGTTCTGGAAGATTAGCCACCTTTCTTGGGCCCCTTTCCTTTCCAGGGGAGTTTATGACAGGATACTGCAAAACAGGTCCTGAACAGGTCAAAAATTTCTCCCCTGAAGCTCAGAGATAGAATTTTGTTGTTTACCTTGCTTCTTCCTTTCAGGATCTGAAACTCTTCACTCTCAAAACCATCCTTGACCTTTTACATCATGCAATAGCTCATCCTTCTTGTAATAGGTCCCACAGAGCACCTCTCCCAGTTTGCTCAGTAATCAGCTTTGCCCAGTAATCAGAAATGCCTTTAATACATTCGAGAACTTTCCTGGACTGCTCGCGCCCTGCCACATTGTCCTTTTTGCAGATATTAGGGCCATAAGTCAGCCTTGAGCTGTCAAATAGCAGACAAAATCCTGTTCTGACTGTCCTGTTGACAGACAGGCCCCTGCTTGAACTGCCTCGTGGACACCTACAGCCCTTAGGGCTCCTATTTCAGTGGCTGGGCTGCCCTTTGAACTACGACCCCAAATGGCCATAGCCCCTGTTTGAACTGCCCCTCTAACGGCAGAGCCTCAGTTTGAATTACCCTGCCAACGGCCACAACCTTGTTTTTTGAATTGGACCGCTAATGGTCGAGGGCTGATTTGAACCGCCCCACCACGGGCTGCAGCTCTCATTTGAGCTGACCTTGCCCTCTCGCCTTTTTAAACGTCTCTGCTAATGGTCATGGCTGCTGTTTAAATCCCGGGGCTAACAGCTGAGTTCTGCTTTGAACTGCCCTGCTAACAGTCTGTTGGTAGTGGGTCAGCAGTGCCCACCCTGTGGCCATGTTCTCCTTCCTGCGGCCATGTTCTCCTTCCTGCGCCAGCACTCTGGAGGCGCAACGGGCACCGCAGCAGCTCCCAGGTACTGCAAAATGCATTGAGCACCTAATCTTCTTTTCCAAAGGAAGGAGAAAAAAAAAAAAAAAAGATTCTGCCATTATGAATGATTCCAAGAGTTAGATATTGCTAGGCTGTTATGGAACAGCCTAGGCCTGGATGCAAGCAAACTCATTGTTTTCTTTTGCCCCTAGGAAAGAAGCTTCATTTGTAATACTGAGCTCGTTATTCCTCTTCATGCAGTCTCCTGGGGGTTTTCCTTTTCCTTGGATTGACTGAGCAAGATTTTTTTCTTTCTTGTTTCTGTAAGCAGACAATGTAGCATGAAGTTTGGTGCAAAGTAAAATGTGCAGAAACTTTGTTTGGATCCTCAATTATCTGAGGTCCCAACTGAGTAACAGCTAAATGCTGTATTATTGCCAACTACTTCACCTGGGCTGTGGTTTCACCCAGGAGCCAGGTAGTACTTGGATGGGGCAGTTCCGAGTCATAGCATTTTGGATTGTGAGTTAACCAGTGAAAATAAATTAGAATAGAGTGTTTGCAGTATAATCTAATGTTGCAAAAAAACTCTCCCTTTGTGTGAAATATTGCATAATGACAGACTGTGGTTCTAGCAGAAAAATAAGTTTCCAAATCCACCATGAACCCTCAAACCCATGGTACAGAAGGGCAAAATGCCCTAAAGAAGAATGGTAGACCATTTTCTTTTGAAACCACAACAGGCTAGGCATTGTTTTAAAGTAACATTAATGTAGTGACTCTTACAGTTCTTTAGCCACCTAAGGGTGCTGTATGGTGACTGCTAAATTTAATTTAGTTTTTGGGACAATCACAGGGATAGCCATGTAAGATACTTACAGCATCTGTCACAGTAAAACACATGGCTCTGAAAATGCAGCTGGTTTTAAGGAAATACGTATCTCACAATATTGACCGTAATATTGATTACATCTCAGTAATACCCTCTAAATTAGATTGCCTTTAGGATGGTGTGAATGAAAATTCCTGTTTGGATGCTAATGAATGGACAAGGAAACCTCTGTCTGCATCTTGAGGTGCATAGGTGTATCTACTTATAAAGCAAATAAACACACTACCCGCCATCTTCTTTTCAGTAGCACAGGATAAAGTTCCACAAGATCAATAGCAGCTGCTAACTTTTCTTATGAATTATTTTCACCACTCTCCAGAGTTGTAATACTGCTTCAGGGACTGTTTTCTTCAGGTAAATTCCTTAGAACTGCAGAAGATATGTATGGATAAGAAAGTAGAAGTGAATCACAAATAGTCATATAACAACAGAGAATTATTCCAGGCTAAAAATGAAATGATATTAAGCAACAATGAAATTATAGATAAGTAAATCAATGTGCAAAGAGAGCACATCAGTAACGTGTGATCAGGAGAGGAGAAGTGGAGCTGTCAGAAGTCCTCAGAGCAAGCTGATAATAGCTTGCCTTTTATATTTATTGGTTGTTTTCACCCATAATTCATTCGGTGAAAACAATAATACACCCATATTTTAGCCTGCTCTGATTCACATCAGTTAACCAGGATTCCTCTACCATTCAAGAAATGTTGCTAAAACTCTGACTGATTTTGGATGTGTTTTGAACATCTGCTACAGAGATTGAATATTGTGTGTCTTCGTATGTGCAAAAGTCACCCCAAGAACAGCCAAGGTTTCACTGTTAGGAAATGATTGGGAAGAGGCTGGTGCTATTGGACCTGGAATGACATGGTGATACCAGGATGCTCTGTCTGTCTCAGATGTTTCCCTATACCCATTTTATTTCCCCTCTCTGGTTCTGCATACCAGAAAAGCAGATTTGACAGTGTCTTAAATCAATGAATTTGTTTTATTGCCTTGCTTTAGGCTTGGCAGTTAAGCACATAGCTGCTCGGCAGGTACATATGTGCATGCGGCAGCCTGCACATATCTTATTTGCATACCTTATCCTTTTTCCTGTTTCTAAACCTATTTCTCATTTTTGGTGCTGATATCTCTCTCTGATCCAGTCTCCACTCAAATAATAGTGGAGTTCTGCTACTACTACCCATTGACACTAGTTTGTAACATCCATACCTAAATTTGGTGTTTCTGATACTGCTACCTAGGTAACACCAGCCTTAAGATTTTACTCACATCTTTTCTTGGGCACTACTGGCATTGCAAGGCTTGAGTCCCTCAGAGGTTCCCCAGGGCTGCTCTCCAATTGTCTGTGAAGATCAGCCATTCTTGATTGAAATTCATAGTCACTTTTTAAAATCAAGCCACCCCTCACAGCAGTTTCTGTAACTTTTCTCAGTTTCTTACGTTATCTATCTCATCCTGCAGTTTCTCGCATCACACTGAGTAGCTGTCCTATTAAATGAAGCTCATATGAGGGCCTAGTGATTGGCTTAATCATTTGGCTGCAACTTGATATGACATGCTATGGCCCTCAGTCCAGATCGTAGGATTTCTGAGGGAACAGCAAGGGTCAGCTGCTCACTAGGACATGGGGAATCAGGAGCTGAGCATGATAGCACAACTGACGGTGTGACTCCTGTCCCACAGCACCTAGGCAAGGCAAAGCAGGCAAGCACAGGAATGGCAGCTGGGGATGGTCTGGATCATTAAGCAAGTCCTTGGTAATGAAGCAGGTCCAAAATCATGCTAGGAACACAAGTCAGGATCAGGTCCAGTGACAGTAACCAATGTGAGACACAGCCCAGTGACCGTTACGCAACTATGTAGGGATGAAGCAGGTCCAAAGCCAAACTGGGAAGTCAGCTGGCAGATCGGGATTAGGATCAGGTTCAGGAGTGAGAGGCAGTTCAGTGATTGCCAGGCAGGTCTACAGTGATAAGGTCAATTCCAGGTCAAGACAGCAAGTCAGATGAGGGGCTGGATCAGCATGGTCGAAGGCCAGGTATGGGCATCACTGTGGTGGAGCTGCCAACAGGCAAACCCGTAACACAGCTCAAGGAGAAACAAGAGGTGCAGGCCTGAGCCCATGGCCTGAGTGTATAGGTGAGAGTTCCACGCTGTTTATAGCCATTAAGGCTTCTTAGTGTCCTCAGGGCAGTACCTTGTCATTTACATAAAGCTACAATCTGCCTTAACACCTCACTTAAGTGCCTACAATTTAATGATTTTTTTTTCTTCTAAACTTACTGTCCTTGTCTGGCCCATCCTGAGTACCATTTATTATTACATTCCTAGCTGTGGGATGACTTGGGTCTCTGCTGCCTTACAGCTGATACATGAAATGGATAATGAAAAAAATATATCACTTACTGTAACGTACAGGCTGAACAACAAGTTTCTCCCTTCTCCCTCTCTCCCCAAAGCCAACATTACAAAACTGGAGGTCTGTATACAAATGGTCCTTCAATGCCATGTGGAAATTCCCAGTCCACAAAATTGAAGCTGCTCTGAAATTTCATGTATGAAACTTCATCCATCTCTGATTAAAACTATAAAAATGCAATTAAGTTGAAAGAAACTTTTGCTGAATCTCAGAGGAAGTCATCTTGCAGTAGCCAAATGACTGTCCCCTGAATAATGATACTAGAGTGTCCTCTATGGAGAAGCAGTATTTTGCCTACCAATTTCATTGTAAGTAGAGTATTGTAATTGATATATTTTTTAATATTAACATTCATTCAAGATAGAAGAATCTCATCACTTAATATGCCTTTTTGCTGGACTTGCCTCTGTCCCAAGAGGATGTGTTCACTTTCCATGGAAACAAGTTTCTCACAGCATTTCTACTAGCATATAGTTCTTATCAAAGTTTTTTGAACCTCTGAAAGCCTTTTTTTTTTTTTTTTTCCTTTGCTGTTCGGAAAATATCAATCTGAGAGTGGGATAGTTTGTAGAAAGAAATCAGTTTTCATAGACTTTTTTTAGATGGAGAATTACTTACAGCTACATCAGAACAGGGAAATCATGTTTCTTGATGTATATTGCATTAATCGAATGGTTAAGGCATTTAAGAGATTAAGCATGTTCAAGCTGTTACTCTGCCTGTTTCAAGTCAACAGCCTACATCTGAGACCACTGGATACCTAGAGATACATTGCCTTCCTGCCTGGGCTTTGTTCAATGCTATGATCTGGACTATATCTTATCTGAAAGTACAGAGTTATACCTAGGCTACCTACATCTCAGAACAGTACTCAAGTAGACAATTTCTTTTTACCCTTGTTCTTTTTTTTATTTATTTTTTTTAAAGTCACAATAATTAATAAGAATTAGAATAAACATAAATGTCTTGCTGCAGAATAAATGCAATCTAAAAGTGAAGGGCTAAGAAAACCCTTCAGTTCACAAAGAAGTTAAAAAAAAAAAGGTTCTTTCTTAACTGTTTATTTCATAATGCAGCATAAAATATCAGTGTTTGTTACAACAGTCTTTAGAAGCCAGAATAGCAAAAGCAATAATATGTTTCTACATTGTAAAACTGAATGCCTTATCTTTTGAAGTTAGTAGAGGCATAAAGAAGTTGGTATAAATATCTAAGTATGAACTGGCAGGAGTTAAGTCTCCTGGCTCAAGAACAGTGTTAACCTCGAATATCCCTAGTATTTAATTCTTGACTATAACTGCTGTTTGCAAAACCTCAGGGCAAAGAAAAAGGTGGCAGTGCTTCTCAAAATGATGATAAACCTCAACGAAAGAACACTTGCAAAACTATATGTAGATGAGGATGACTAAGAATTGCTGTAAAAGTAATCAGATTAGAGCTTGTGTTTGCCCGGTGTGTTTTGCACTGTCAAATGGTAATTTGTAGCATGGAAATATAGAAGAATTATGATGCCCAGAGCTAAGAAATATCTGCAGAATGATTATACTGTCAGCCAACATCAATTATTGCGATTAAAACTTTATATAAAGGTAGCATCTGTCTTAGAATCCTTGCCGATATCTTTGTCATGTACGCATGGCACTAGAAAATATCACTCATCCACAAGCACTTAAGTGAATTTGCCCTTTACCTAGATCTAAAATATATAGCACATATATGAAGCAGACAATGCTTGATATGAGTCCCATCTGAAATATGGTCCATAAAATTGATATGAAACAGGAACGAAGGCAATGTAACTAAGATATTTACAATAAGTCATTTAGGCTTATAATACCATTTTTCCATTTTTTTCTTGTACTTTTTATTAAAAACGCCAAAACCAGCTTATAGTAAAGAATCCATGAAAGAATTATGATATGGTGTATAGTATTCATGCCATTTTTATTCTGTGCAATAAATTTAAATGAAATATACATTATCTGAATTGGTAACTGCTATCTGAGCTGAAAACAAACATGTTCTCCTATAGTCTTCATTCTTTATTACTTTGTTGTGCTTCATACCCATTATTTTGTCATGTCTTTTCATCAAAAGCACCTAAAAATTATACTTCATACAGCCTCTTTTGGAACTACATTGAACAGCTTTAATTCCTAGTTGCATAAGAACGTAGGAGTTGCTTTAAAATAAGGAAACTTGATGAAAGGTAATTTATTCTAAAGCAGCCATGTAAATGTCAAACTGCAAATGGGGGACCATTCACTTCTGTCTATTGCAGCAAACCCTTTGCAGAGTGATCCAGTATCTTGGCTGCGTTGGTACCATGCTCCTGCCTGAATTCATATCACTCATACTGAGTCAGACCACACATTCAACTACTTTAATAAATTACCAAAGAAGTGGGTGCTTAAGGAAAGAAAATATGAGAAGGGGTTGTTGAGGGCAAACACTTTCACCAGTACAGAAACACAGATGCTAATGATGAGGTAGATGTACTTTGTGCTGTCGGTTCTTTCTCCTTCAGGAAAATTTGTAACAATTGGTTTTCACTCAGGTATCAAAAAATTGCATGATTTCAATAATAAGAGCTTAATGGAACAAAACAGCCTGCCATTGTGATAAAGATTAGGTACCTTTTCTGATAACTGGGACAATGCAGTAGTATCAAGTAACCAGGAACATACCCAGCAGACATGATAGAAAAGGTCCCGTGATGTTGCCTCCGTATCTTCTACATATCATTGGAAGAAAAACGGAGAAGCCATGGAGGTCTTCTGTGATGAGAGATTTGCCATCAAACTGATGAGTGAGGTCAGGGAAGGGAAGAGATTTTTACTTAGTACTGTGTTGTGAGCAAGAAAGGAGGAGGGCCCTACCACATGGGCTTTACTTGAAAAGCTGAACCACCCAAGGTATCCAAATGGCTACATTTAGAGCTAGCCAAAACAAGTAGTAATGAAATTATGTCAAGAAAAAAAAAGAAAAAATTTGGAGAAGGATAATTACTAGTTGTTGATAATGTTGAAGCCGCTTGCTTTGTCAAGTTCAGCACCATTTGTTTGAGAAAGTCTTAATGTTTGACTCCAGCTTCATTGTTTTAGTTCATTTAGTAAGTTTTAATAACATTTTTGATATTAAATTTGTATTTCACATTAAATGGGGGATATACTTTATATCACTTTATTATATAAACAAGTTATTTCAATGATTGTGAATAAAATAACTTTCGCTTTGTCTCAATAATGGAGCAGAGGCAAAGAAGACTTTGGAATTTAGTTAGTGTTCCATTTTTAAAGAGTAACAGTTTTGGGGTATTATTCTTGTAATAATTCTTGTATTCTTGTATTCTTACAATAATTTTCTGACCAGTTTTGTTGCTAGGAATTGTGTTCTCCAAGATGTGTGAGACAGACCAATCCTACCTTATACCGAATTTATATTCCCTTTTATTCTTCCGTTGGCTATGAGTGAGCCTGAAGGAATGTTCTAGCTTCCTGAACTTTCGTGAGAATGTTTCTCCATACTAATGCACCGTGCTCTAGAGAGGGAGAGAACACTATCCAAATTATGCTGTCTTATCCACTTTTTTGTAGGTAATAATTACAGGTAAAGAGAATTTGGGGGATAAGGGCAAGTTTTTAAGGGGATTACAAACCCATTCATCTGAGGAATACTCTTTGATGGTTGTGTTATGCCTGAGGGCAACACAGAGAACTCTTGCAGAGTACAGGACTGAAACTGTATTTTGTGTCTCTGACATGGTTAAGAATCCTAATTTTTCTCATATTCCCCTTATGGAGAAAAGTAATAGAGACATAAGATATTCTGCATAATTTTCAGGGATTCCCAAATATGGGCCCCTGACTCTTCCCAGCCTGATGTCTTGACAAAGAAATGCCATTGTTGTCTCTGTGTCCTGCCCTGCAGCAGAGATGAGGATGGGGCTCAGCACATCAAGACATGCAATATAGGACTTCATATGATATTGCCCAGCAGCTTGTTTCTATCTAATAAAGCAGTGAGATGCTTTTGTAGACTTGTGAAGAACTGAAAAGCTTGAGGCTTGTGAGATTTGTAGCCTTGCATCATAAAATAGATCAACCTCGACTTCACACAGCGGTATTTAGAAGAAAAAAAAAAAAAAAAAAATGTGGTGGTATTCTTGGATTGTCAGGAGTGCTCTACACTTAGATCCAAAATGAAAGGCCATTGTTTGGCTATTTATTTTGGGACTACCACAGTATACTGTATGCCATAACCACACCACCAGAAAGAAACATTTCTTAGAGGGTAATGCTGTATTTACGAGAGAATACTAGATTCCAGAATTTCTGCGTTGATGTTTCTGGTGTTGATACAATATCCAAAACTTTGTTACTGATTCAGTGTAATACAAGAAGTAAAATCAGGCATTCTTTGTTGCCATGCTTATAGATTTCATAATGTGAGCTAAATAGAAAGAAAGAATTGCACTGTAGAGGAAAATAAGCAACATAATGGGTTGTCTTGGTCTCTCCGTCTGTCACAGTTTAAAACTTTATTAGCCCTGATACAACGAAAGGCAACCTCATTCACATTCAGCACAGATGTACAGACTTTGCTTTGCCTTAAAATCATCAGAACAGATCCTTAGAAAGAATAACACATTAGGCAATTGTTAGCCTAATTGTTTGAAATTAGAGACAAAAGCTGTAGGAAACCTCTTTTTTGAGTGGTGAAAGGTAAAACATGCATGATCCTGCTATATTTACTATGCCCTTTCCCATATCTCATTATTACTTAAACACTAATACAATATAAAAATGGACTTAAAAACTTCTCAACTTCCTCTACTGGCTCTTTGCCTTGAATTTATAAGAGTCTCTGTATGTTTGAAGTGTTCCTAGTAATCACATGAGACTAACCAATGCCAATTTGGAAATGAAGTTCTCTTTACAGGCTAATTCATTCTCTACCCCCTGCTTAGAGGGAAATCTATAACCTAGCCACAAACATCAGATAGAATAGTTTAGACTAGGTATCAAAATAAGGCATCAGAAGAACAAGACAAAATCTGGTTCACTTTTATATCTTAGGAGAATTGTCTTGCTCATTTTCTGGATACATACTCTACTAAAATATTTATATAATACTCTAATTAAATATAAAACAACATTTTTCTTGCTTTCCAAAAACTATTGATAATATTTTAAATAGTTTCATTTTCTAGAACTATGTAATTGAAAGGTCATTAGGCACAGCATTAAAAAAGACACTTGGAATCATGGTTGACTATATTGTGAGTTACATTGTTTTGAGGGGATAATGAGGGAATGAGAGAATAAACTAGAAAAGCAGCTCTATTTAGCTTGATGTTCTGACAAAAGGGATGACCAAAAAGATAAGAAAATTTGAAACAAATGTTATCACAGCTACATGAATCCTTTCATAAGGAAATAAACCATGTAATTGTTAATTCAATAGAAAGATAGAAATGCTACCAGTGATTTTTTTCCAAAAAAAATAAAATAAGGAATATTGTAGAAGAATGGTAGAATTGTGAGAAGTTACATCTTAAAATGCATTGAGTCTGTTTTTTATGATAAGCAAAGTAAAGGCAACAGACTGAAAAAATAAGAGAAGCCATATAGTGTATGGTTGTGTGTGATGGGAGATGGTATTCAGTGACCCTGTAAGAGCCTTTCAGCCTTAAGTTCCAAAAAAGATCAAAGGAGATGTAATTAAATATAATTTGGCTGGAGAAACTGCTCTCTAAAACGACATAGAGAAGTCATTAATGCTTGAAATTTCTGTTAATGCTACAAATGCATTGGCAGTAAAAGATGTGTCAGTAATCAAATCATGAAATTTGAATTCGCTGAGCTTATACAAATCCATTAAAAACAGTGGGTTTGTATTGGCTGTATGGCAGTAGCAATATGTTACGCAAAAAACCTACTACAGAAGATGACAGCCAGGAAAATTATGCAACTAAATAGGGAATCTAAGTCTTGACTTTGCATACAGGCATAACTTTTATTAAAAAATCTATGCTTACATCATTCTGTTTCAAGTAATCATCAGACTGTAAGGAAAGATATAAACATGAGGGAAATCTGAGGGAGAAGGAAAAAGTTTTTTTTTCTAGGGAGAAACAAAAATGGTACAAATAAAAGGATGACTTTTAGAGGGGAATCTGAAAGTCTGTACAATCTGATTGTTAGATTCCTTACTGAAACATCAGAAGCTAATACCTAAATACTCAGAGAGGTGTTGGTGCAATGAGCTGATTTATTCTGCCATGCCGATACTAAGAATCATCTATTGAAAAAAAAAAAAAAAAAAGTTGTCTGCGTATAAAAGGAAAATAGTTGGAGAAGTTCTCGTCTTTCAAAAACTCATGACTTGCAGAAAAAAAACATGTACATAACTCTGTGCATAGATTCTAATTTTCTAGTGATCACACATCCCATTATCTTATAATTTGGGGTTAAAAAAACAATGAAAACAAGGCGCAGTTCTGGGTAGCTAACTGAAACAAATAGAATCTTTTTACATCTTTTTAAGGTTAGAAATGATTTTCAAGTTTGAAAAGAGTATAAAAGGTATACATTTAATTAATAAGATTAACATTTTTAATTTTAACCCACACAGAGCCAAAATATTCTTCTGTGCAACAGCCCCAGAAATCATTGGAACTGTAAAGAGCAGCTATGTTAGTACTAAGCTAAACTAAGCCATATAAAGGCTTAAATTGTGCTTGGCATTAAACTAGCACATTATGGCTAATGTGTTTGGCCTAATGCCATCCTCTCTACTTGTATAGATTAACAAATGCAAAAGGCTTTCAGTCGAGGTTTTTTGAATTGTTTTAATGTTTCTGAATAAAGAACTTTGTTGAAAACAACAGTCCTAGATCACTGAAGGGGAAAAAGGGAGTAAGCAAATGTGTCCCTTGTAGTTAAATGCTGTACTGTTACCGTATGAGTTCTGAACAGTTCCACTGTAACCTTCTGAATAAGTAAACTACTACAAATCCTGCGATGGGACTGAGACACTCTATCTTTGCTGCTGTTCTCACCTGGCTTGCTTATTGACTCCACAAAGACATTGGTAAAGCGATGCAGAATTTTTCAGTGCATTGGCTCAGATATTGCCTAGGTAATATAATGTTATTTACCTGCTTCACAAAATCTGCCCAGCTGCATTAAATTTTGTGAAAGTGCCTCATACTGTGAGCTAAATTGTGTGGTATCAATACGCCTTTGCAGGAAATAGTGGCTCACAGCTTCCAGCAGTTTCCTTGTCGGATCCTTGTCTTCTCTATAAAAATAATCAATAGACCAAGTTCTTTCAATTCTCAGTTCTCTTTAGTTCTCATCTAAGTGCAGTCTGGTTATTATGGTTGTGGACCATAAAGGAAAGTTGAATCTTCGCTGAGTAGTTCTCTTAAAGAAACTCTCACTGCAGCCTAGTCTACCTCATCGCAATAATCAATCTTGTTTACCAGAAAGACACTTAGTACCCAAAAAGCAACTACAGAATTCTTACATTTTCTCTACAAGGAAGTAGATCATACTCTTTTTTTTCCTCCCTCTGTCTCACATCAGCTACAAGAGGAACCCATGCAGAGAAAATGCCTCCATTTACCTGCTATGCACAAAAATAAAAGATCAGCATTAACTGTTTTAAACTTTTCTGCCTCCTCTGTATTCCCTATCATGCTAAAAAACTCAAGTCTTTTTCTAGTGGGCAAGAATTTATGTTGAAACTTAACTTTTCTCACTTAATGCCTTTTTTTGCTGCCTTTTTTTTTTTTTTTTTTCCTTTTCCTTTCTCTTAAAGGACAGGAAAAGCTTCCTAAATAGAGCAAAAGTAATGATATGTATGCCATAACAAGTCTAATGTTTGGAAATTATCTGAGTTATTTATGAAATCTAATGTTCCCTGCAGAATAATTAGTAGTGTAGCAAACCTAATTGTTTCGTTTCAGGCAGCTTTTCAGTGTGTTCTGAAACACATTCTTTCAAGAGTGATCAAGTCCAGATATTTCCTTTTATGTTTTTATTATTGAATCCAATAAAGAGGTTAAAAAAAAAAAAGGAATATCTTACAGTCCTTAAAGGATCTTACTGTCTAAACACTGTATAAAATTCATTAGGAGAACTAGAGACTGTCCTAAAAAGCCTCTTGCTAAGAAGCAAATAATAAAATCCACAAAGAAATGACTAGAGGTCATAATATATAGATTTTGACAGAAAATCCAATGCCAACTTTGCCAGTTTAGTGGTTTTCAGTATGTACCTGATAGATCTCAGGAACAATGGACAGTGTCAAAGACAGGTAAGTATAGCAAGTCTGTTTCCTAAAATCTTAAATTTGCTCCACATCATTTGTGTCTCTTGGAATTGAACTTCAGGTCAAGAAAGGGTGAATACTTTGACTGTAGCTTTTCATCTTAAGGTCTTAACAGAGGCATCAGCTGATTTGAGCTAAACCCAAAAGTATTCTTATGTGAGATGTTCTTTAAGTTTTTTTTTCAATACTTAGGATAGGATTCCTCACTGAAATTCCGTTTAGATAGATACTTTCATGTGTTCTGAGTTTCTAAGCTTCTGTGAGATTTATTCAGTGTGGTTGGTTGAATCTGCAGAATTAAGGCCTTCAAAATGTAGATGTTGCTTCAAAATGTGCTGAATAACTCTGAAGGAATTTGGAGCTGACAGTACGTGAGATCTTATGAAAAACTGTCATGTTAATAACTGCAGTTAATTCTTTTAAAGGAAGAAATACAAGTCATTTTATTTATTTATTTTTTTCTGCTTAGAGATTATAGCCGGAGAGCAAGCAACAGATACAGTTATAGTCTATGAACATTTCTATTACAACTTTGTCCACGCGGTTCCTCATAAGCTTTTTGAAACTTGCAGTCTTCAGGCTACAATTTCATGGTGTTGATATGGACCTTGATGCTGCTTCTTAAAGCTAAACATAGAAAAGTCTTTTCTAATTTTCTAAGCTAAGACATTAAACAAAGCAGTAGCATACTGGGAACACATTCCTAGCAAGGAGAAGAGTTGCTCAGTGCTCCTGTATCTTTGGTACCAATGTTCATAACATGGAAATGGCAATACACGGAGCTGTTGCAGCATTTGTCAGTGTGGATATGGGGACAAAAGTGACCCTATGGATAGAGCACTTACAAACATATCGTGCTTCCCTTATAGCTTATTTCCAAATCTGATATTAAGAATCTGAAACTACATAATCAAATTAGGAGATACATTGTGCTATCAGGAACTAAGCTGGTTACCCTTTGTACTATTTGTACTTTGGATTTTTATCCAGCTTGTTCTGCAAGGAGGTAAAAGTAGAAAGAGGAGTGGAGAAGGGGATGTAGAAGGAATTGAGCTGGGGATACTTAGTAAAGCAGGAACTATGGTAGATCCTTGTGGGTGACTTTGACCCGATTATTACTTACCAGTCATGGGGTCCAGACTTCTGGACAAGCTATTGAGATATCTTCCATCTTAGATAAACTTCAGTGGTTCTCACAAAGTCAGTTGAACTCTTTACAAAAAGATCCATCTCTCTTCATCTTCCTTTGGAATTTGAAGACAGTGTTCCCTCTCAAAGGAGATTAATGTCTCAGAAGTTTTAAACAGATAGTTGCAACTGAAATGATGGAAGTAGTATAAACCCGTGGCCCCAAACTTTATTTTAGCCTCCACAGAATTTAGTGTAACCTTCATATCTTCCTAGATTCTTTTTTGTAGTGTGTGTATATATCTAAAATTGACTATGTTGGGTCCTTACATCTTTAAAGAAACACATTGGTACCTTCCTACAGAATGGAGACACTAATTTTATAAAAGCACTTTCCCCCATCCAATACGGGGATTTATAAATTGGGTTCATAAACTGAAAGACATAGTTTTTGATGAGCATTTTAGTACAAGAATGTTTACAAAACTAATCAAGTACAGGAAGGACAATCGAAGACAGGAATATATAAAAACAAGTTTCAAGACCTAAATGTTTTCTTGTCAAATGAACTAGATGGAAGGACACTGAAGGCTTTCAATCGAAATAATGAAGCAGTAGATCTGTTCCTCTCACTCCAAGGATCTGATCCTACAAAAAAAATTTGTTTTACAAAATCCCTATAAGGGTAGGAAATTAAGTATAAACTTCGTCTATCCTTTACATGTAACAGCATTTAGAACTTGGAAAAATTCTTTTTATGTCAAGCTTAGCTCCTACTTTCTTTCTGTAGAAAACTAGCTCAGCAGGCTCACAGCCAAAAAAATGCCATGATCTAAAGTCAGAAATGGATCTGTGATTCCTCTCTAATGGTAGGATTTAAGAGTGTGAACTACCTGATGGCAGCTGCAGTATGAGAATAATCAGCCTTCAGTCAGGGGAAATGATCTCACACCAGGCTGCTGTTGTTCAATAGCAAATGTTTAGAATAAAATGTGTGCAGAAAGAAAAAAAAAAAAAAAGCTTGTCAGAAACCTCATAGCAAGTTTGATTAATATTACACTATTACAAACATACTCTAGAGACAGAGAATAATATTTGGGATTCTTTTTATCCAAGACTAGAGCGTGTTGCTATGCCTATTTTCTTTTCTATAAGTGCTCAGTAATAGGAAATGATTTTTTTTAATGAAAATACAGATTTGAAACGCTGACCTGAAACTTCAACTTTGCCTTTAAAATAAACTGTTTCACCAACGACTAGCAAGCTCTCCTTGTTTCCTTGAAATTCACAAAGAATTTTTTCACTGAGTTGTAAATGTCAAAAAAATTTCAACAAAGTGTTTTAAATGCCTCTATCTACCAAGGGCTTCAGCAGAGGCTGTAATTATAAGCACAACGAAAGTACTGATGATGCAGAATTGGACATGTACAGTTTTTTTTTTTTTTTTTTTGAGTAAGATTCCAGGACAGTAATCCTAAACTAAAATAATGAATAGCTGAAAAATACAGAACAGAGCACAAAATAAGTTAGATATTGAGACACAGTTCTCCATATTTGCAACACATTTTTTTTGATGAATATTTCTTACAACTAGAAAGGATGAAAGACCTGATTTGAAAGAGATAATGAAATGGTTATGTTCAGGTTATAGATTATTTTTTTTCATTGCTTGTTTACCCAAGTAGCAAGAATGTGTAGGAATCACCTGATTACATTCCACAGTATCACAATTACCTTGCCACAATATGAAATAGTAGTAACAATAATGGTAAAATAATGGTAAAAATAAGTTTGTGTCCCCTTCTCTTCTTTTTTAGCAAGCTACAGGTCTATACTTATGGTTCCAGAACATAGGGAGGCCTCTTTTCTGTGCACTGGAGAGATCTACCATGTGTAGTATTTACTAAGGTGCCTATTAGAAGAACATAACAGTCTTCATTAAAATGTCTGGCCTGGAAAACCCCACCAAACTCCTTTGTAGAGTGGAGACTAGATGTCACAATTTTTTTCTAGAACACGCACTGTATTTTTGACTTGTTTAAATATTACTGGTCTAAAGGCATGGTGCTTTTAATCCATTTAAAAAAAATGGGGAAAACAAAGGCTTCACAATGAAGCATTTAAATAAAGTGTAAATATGATGAGATAATCTGTTCTCATTAACTTTGTCTTGCATCAGCAAAAAAATTATGCTATGAGATATTCCATAGAAACTGCTACAATTTTACTTTGACTCCAGACAAGAACTATGGTTATTCTTAATCCCAGTGACAACTTTTGAAGTAAGGTGTTTACTCAGTAGTCCTACTGTGGCTTTGAAAATAAACCAAAGCAGAGCTGGGTTCCCTCAGAACATCAGAAAAGTTCCTTCCATAAATACTACCCAAACGTGACTTAAGACAAGAACACAATTGCTCTCACTGTATCTCCATTATGTTAAAACCATTTACTTTTCCTTTATTTTCACTTTGCTTTTCTGAAACTACAGCAATTGTGTTCGAGTTGAGGGTGTTTGAATGCCACTCAGGAAAGACATGTCCCTGAGCATGTTGTAGCAAAACACATTAGTGCATCATTCTGTTCCTTATTTCAGATGATGAGTTGCCTGAAGGAGGATAAATGGCTCATAAAGTTCTCAATGGCCTAAAAGCAGAGACCATCTGTTGAAGTCATCAGTGAGTTGGTGGCTGAGCTTAGCAGCTGGGAAGACTTCAATTTATCAGTTCTTCTTTAATCAGGTAGGCAAGTCTGAAGTCAGTGGGAGTCATTATAATAGATTCTCAAAGAGCTTAGAACTTTCCTATTTTGAAATGACATCCATATTTTAAGTCATTTCCACGTAGTGTTTTAGTTGTTCAGGTACCTGCTACTCTTAGGATAAAACTGCTCCACAGCTGTTTGTGTTGCTCAGAGAGATCTGTCAGAATAATAGAAAGTGATAAGAAATCTGCTGCAGCCTTAGTTCTGAGACTGCTGGTAAATTTGAGTATTCAGATTCAGATACGTGCTTCTGATTAATTATTGCTTGTGATCTTCCTCATGCTTCAGAAGAGATAAAATGAAAAGCTAGAGACTAAGGAAAAGGGCTGTGTTGTTGGAAGAGGAAAATGTGATTTTCATGGCCCCAAACAAGATCAGGTGTTCAGATTTCCGTTTGTGCCATAAAAAATATTATAAGTTAAGAGCAGACTCATGACTTTTAAATTGAGTTTCATACCTGAAATTATATCTTTTCTATATACTGTAGCTCTACTATAGTTTTTTAGATGATTGACAGGAAAGTTCTGTGGATCAGGTGGCCCAGTAATGAATGGTTGAGTGGGCTGTTTCAGCTATTCACTGAATTAAAAATGGTGATAGGAATATGTCTTAAATCTACACATTCTCTGAAAGACAAATGAGTAACTCTGAAATATACCGGCATATATTCTAAAGGTAGAACCTGCCTCAGGATGCAGGAACCTGATCCATTACTTTTGAAAACTTACTCTAGAGAAGTGAGGTAATAAGAGGGAGGCTCTACATTCCTGCAAAAGATTAAAACTTCTGTTTTTGCTAGCTTTAGAGAGTAAATTATTCATTTAAGTTGATAAAAATCTCCTTTGCTTGACAGTGCATCAACATTAAACTCTTATCTTCCAAAGTTCAGTGTTACCTAAAAGTATAAACAATTGTTGAAGAGTATATTTGCTCCATGTGCTTGCCACAAATTTTTATGACTTGCTAAAATATATGGCAAATCAGCTAAAGTTTTAACTTTACCTTTGTATTATGTATTTCTCCTTTGCATGACAACCATATTTCACAAAGCCTTATCAAAGCATGTTACTGAAGTTTCAAAGGAATCCTTAAGATGCAAAACTACAATATCCTACTCTGTTAACATCTCTGAAACGTTTTAATAAAATCTTAGAACACAAAGTGCTTCTGAAAATTGAAATCAGCTTGATTTAAATGGGAAATGTCAAATCTGATATGCTAAGAAAGGTGAAATCCTTAGAAATGTTCACTTGCAACTAAAGAACAAAAACAAGTCAACAGCAAATTTACTTGCATTCCAAGACATTATTAAGAAACTGTTATTTTCATGTATGTTCATTGTGCTGTGTGCTGCTTATGTAGACTATAGTTCTCATCTGGCACCCTATTGAATGTCCACCAAAATCAAAGAGGAATTATCTGCTAAATAGGAAGGTTTTTCAAGTGAAGTTTGCATTTGCGTTATCTGCTTACTCTGCTTTGGTTTAGCCTTGTAAGAATCATAATACAGAGAAACAGGTAGGTGTATATAGGTCCTTTTTTTGTGCAATCTTGTGCTTTTTTTTTTTTTTTTAAGTAATCTCAATTTTAAGCAGTTTGAAATCACAATTTCAAAATCTAGCAGGCAAGCTTGTGTTAAGGACATATCACACTCTAGCCTGGGAGCAATAATAGGGAAGCAGAAAGAAATTTGGGATATCTGTAGGTTTTTTTGATGATGGAACACACCCTGTCATTGGTATAGGGAAGTGCTCCACAGCATAGAGGCTGTATTAAAATACAGGTCATTTCACAGTGTACTTCTGTAACATACCAGCTCATACATACTTATTCCTGAGCCAATGCAAGATGCCAATGTCTAAGGCATTTTTCCTCAGAGATATGTTACTCTGCTGTAACGAACACAGTCAGAGCTGCTCAGTAGTATTTTGTTTATCTAACATATCCATCAGTTCTCTACACCCACTGATTGCCAACTTCTGGGCCAAGATGTCCCTGATGATCAGCAGGGACTGCAACACTGCAGGTCTATGCAATGATTGTATTTGTATTATAACTTTAGTGGGATAAAGAGAGGAATTATTTAAAGAATCCTGTTCAATACCCTTGTGTGGCTTGGAGTGTTCTTGACATCAATATTCCTTTGCGCTTCTCCCTATTCAGGACTCTCTGTGCTCTGTCAACCCAAGTCACCCTTATCTTCAACAACACACAATTCCTTCCCCCCAGGATCGATTTCCTGTTCTGACTGCAATAATCTCCACTTTCTTTTCCCCCTTTTCAACTATAGAGGAATTCTCAAGAATTGCTCTCTATAGTTTTCCTGTCAAGCGGAGCAGAAAGTCAGGGTCTTCTCGCAGTCAGTCAATGCTGTGTGCTCCTACTCCCTACTGAATGGCTGAGCAACTAGAAGCCCTAATATATGTGATCCTTGGCTGATAAATGTTTCACTGAGCTGGAGAAGTAAGGGTAGAACTGGGGAAGTAAGGGTAGAAGTGGAATCTGCCCATTAGGGAGATATTTTATCTGGCTGGATAAAATTTTATTAGGTTGGATATTTTATCTGGTAGATGAAGTCAGGCTACACTGGTAAATTGACCTGTTTAAGTGACTTCCATACAGATAGCATTGAATCACCCCAGAGCCATGTGGGTTGCCTAGAAGTCTACTTAGCTTGAGAGACCTAAGAGAGACCTAAGTATGATGACCTAAGGAAGGAAAATTGTGAACTTGGTCCATAGTGCTTCAGAAATCTCAAGGATGACTTGAACAGTAACTTGTTACTTGTTATTTCTAATTTAGAGACTGTTCTAAAGTTGAGAAAATGCTGTAAATCTTTCCAAGGACATCATGTGCCTGAGGCAAGGCTCTTCAAGGCTGATCAAGGTTTGGCAAAACAGTGTCACCAGGAACTTAACTTTTTGTTATTAGGTCTAGATTGAGGTACTGCATCAGTGCTGGGGGAGTGGGGAGGGAGCAGGAGCAGGTGAGAAGAAAAGGAGCTTTTTGAAGACATGTTTTGTGAGTAGGAAACTCTGGCTGCATATGGGGGGAAGAAAAGGCAGGAAGTGACCACATAAGAAGGCAGTTAGAGTTGCCTGGGTATGAGCTAGAGTATGAAGCTTTTAATTAACTCTCTTAAAGGTAATGTAAGGAAGAAGAAATAAATAACACTACCAATTGCTCAGCTTAGGGGACAGCCTAGGAGCTAAAGATGTTCTAACACACAGATAATACTTCAAAAAATTATTTGCTGTGACTCTTTTTTTTCTCCAGAGTTCCACAGTTGCCTGTTGGTTTAGGTGAATAAGCTGGATGTGTTTAATATGATTTGGGTCCATTCCAAGTGATTAAGCTCTGTACCTGGTTGAGATGAGTAATACTCTGCTGCTGCAATTTTGAAGAGCCTTCTCTATGTTAAAAAAGGAAAAAAAAAATCAATATTATTACATGAATTGGAAAAGGCATTGTTTTTTCTTTATTGTAGAAGAGGATGCCAGTGTAATTTCATAAAGTGGAACCATATCTTGTGTTACCAAGCTGGACGATTGCTTGTTTTTAATAGCCTTTTTTCTTTTCCTAACAACTAAGAAACACAGTATTATCAGGCTAAGTGAAGTAGCATATACTCAATAAGCATTAATCACTTTTTGCCATATAGAAATATGTTTTCTGAAATCTTTCTGCCTCTTACGGCCACTTATACCTACATGGCACATACAAGCCTTGGGGGCACAAACTGGAAAGAATGAGGATGTTTTATTCCACTTTAAAATCAGGCTTTTGGGTTTATTGGATTCTGATGCATGTTAATATAAAATTGGAGTAAGTCTAAAATAAATCTGTTGCAAAATAAGAGCAGATTTTTATCTTTTTACAGTTCTGTGTATTTTTTTTTTTTTTTTTTTTCCCCAGGCTGTATTCCTTTCTTCTTCCTTGATGTTTTTCTCTTTCTTTCCTTCTTGCCTTCAGCATCATTTTCTCTTGAAGTCTAGGCACTTAAGAAAATACTAGCTTGCTGCATTATACTCCAGGATGTGATGACAACAAATGCCGTCTCTGCATTTTCTTTCATAACACCACTTTAAAATATCTCCAAAAATAATAATAGCAGCAGCTGTGTTTTCCTATAATGCACTAGACTGGAATTGTGTTAGTTGTATTTTGAAATTTAAGGCTTTATCATTCCTAGATAAATTGAATCTTACCCAGTATAATGAACATAAGAATTTACAAGTGGAGATGTTGTTAATATCAAAGATTCAGGTTGCCCTTGCAGATAAATGCTGTCATGCCAGGAACTGTTTGTTGCTTTTGATGAATTCTATGTAGGTTATCTGTAAGAAAAACTTCTCAATTGTCCGGTAGAATATGGACCAGGAATCACTAACATTATGGGAGGGCTGTGGTGGGCTGTTGCATTTTACATTGTATTCCTGTCAGGCAAGAGACAAGATACTTCAGGTAGCTAAAGATGCTTCCCATTAATGATTTTCTGTGAAGCTCAATACCTAGATTTTTGGAGAAGAGTTTTAAGCATTGTAATCTATGCTGATTGGACTGTGCAACTTGGTTTCTCTTTTGAAATAAATTAGCTTTTAGTAGATGTTCATCCTTTGCTCAACAGATTTGCTACATTTTGTTTTCTTTCTGCCTCTGTTGAAAGAAATATTGTGATTTTAATCTCCAGAATATGACAAGCTCAACTTCAGTCATGCAGTGTCAGAGACTGGAATTGGACCTATCATTTTTGTTCCCTTTATTCAGTGGAGAAAAATGAATACTACTACCAAATGTTCTCAGCTTTCAGCTATAATTTAATGTCTTAAGAGAGAAGATTTCTTACTGGGATAATTGAAAAAATAAACAAGTACAGGGCCCATACAAAATAAACAAATAATAATAAAAAAACGCTTTCTATCTCTTTACAAACAGTTGCATGCCATTAATGTGAAAGTATTATTTACTGCATCATCCCACTCAATTCTGGGTGATCTGGGACACGTTCGGGGAAATGATAGTTCAGGTAGGAACTGCAGAAGGGGAAAGGTGCAGAAAAACATTTCCTAAACCAAAAGAAAGAAGCTGTAATTCTGAGATCAGAAAGCACTTACGAGTCTTACTTTACAGATGATATATTTTGGACATGTCACATCGTGTTGTGTCAAACATGTTTCTCTGTGAGAGAAGTGGTGATGTGACTAATGCCAAAAGATGTGTAACATCATAACATGGTGTGTCAGAAGAAACACTTCCAAAATATCTCCCAAAATGATAGTTCTCTAACACATCCCTTTCCTTAGAACAGTTTAGTGTGAGGGTCTCTCTTCTCAGCGGTTTTATGTTTGGCATTTGTTATGGATAAATACCACGTAATTATGTGTATATTATCACATGTGATAATAGTTCATCCTGTCATGAATATATGGTATAGTTTTTGTTTTCACTTCTGGATTTCAGTGCAATAGTGTCATGGGCAGGATTCATATCTGTATCTTCTGCCAATGAATAACAGCTTCAGGGTAGGAAAGAAGCCATAAACAGGGAAGCATTCAGAGTGTAGAGAGCCAAGAAGTTGAGCTTTATTCATCTTACCAATAAAGTCAGCATTTCTAAAATGCTTCTGTGGACACGGAATTTAAATATAACTATAGAACACACCCATATTAAAGGATTTGAATTTCTGTTCTGATAAGTCACTCGTGCAGTTTAAATGATAGCAAAGGGCAGGATAATGAACTAGATATATTAATCATTATGGAAAGTGTTGAATCTGACTTGAACCACAACACAGACCAAAATGAGTACTGAGGAAAAAAAAATAAAGATCTTATGAATTTTATAGCTGTTGCTTGAAATTTGGCAGCAGAAAATAAGCAGATTTGAGTCAGCCAAGATGTAGATGCAGCAGTATTTGAAACAGGAATGGTTTTTTTGGAAGTTTATAAAACTCATGATAGCCATATACATAAAACTTAACATGCACAAGAGGATTCATAGACATTTTAAACTTCAGTCGAGAAGCACCCTAATTGCTCCTTGAATGGTTTTGTGTGAGATAAAAGACGGGACTTAATAGGCTATTGGAAAAAAATATGGGAATTGTGTGATGACAGTGATAGCAGAGAAAAGATTGAAGACCGAAGATACTGGATACGCAAACAACCAGGTTACAACCCCACTTGCCCAAATTCTTGCCTTTTCTCACTGGTACAAGTCCAGTGGAGCTAGATCTGTTCTGCTACCCATAAATAGCAAAGAACTCATCACAGATATGATAGTGGTAACTCTGCAGTGACCAAGGCAGAGAAGAGTTTAAAAACTTGAGGGAAATGAGAAAGATGGAATTTGAGAGTGAGAAAGTGAGAAAGTTTGAAAATGAGAATTAAGGAACAAAGGACCCAGAAATTCAAGGTAGTAGACTTAAGCTTCTTAAGTAAACTAATAGACAGAATTCTTAGGGAACCTGGAACAGAAGAATCCAGAAATGTCAACCGATTATCAAGGGCAATCATAACAAGGGCAATCATTTCAAACCCCAAGAACTACCCAAAAGGTAAAAACTACCCATTACCAGGTAAATAGGCTGCTACAAAGTCAGCTTGTTCAGAAGGAATTCTGGACTGAACTCAAAACAAAAACAAACAAAAAAAGCATCAAGGAATCAGAAGCAGACATGGACAACTGAAGGAGAATGTGTAAGCATTGTCCAAACATGCAGGGATGGATTTAAGGAAAAAAAAGCTTGGCAGGATTTGAAATGAAAGAAGTAAATAAAGAGTTTTTTTATTATTAAAAAAAAAAAAAGGCTTCTTCATGTTTGTATGTATGTGTAGCAAAGAAGAGGACCACGAGTTCAGTACTGAATGGGGCAAAGGACATTGCTAAGGTCCTCAGTGTCATCTTTGTCTCAGTCTTGTTAGTGTGGTCTGCTTGTAGTCTTCCCCGGTCTCTTTGTATAGCTGCAAAATTTGGGAGAGAGATACTCCCTACTGTACAGGAGGATCAAGATGATTTGGTTAATCTGGTCAAATGTAAATTCTTAAGACCAGATAGGATAGGTTGAAGGAGGTGCCTTGTGTCAATACCAGACTGTTCTGTGTCATTCAGAAGAATCAAAGTAACTGAGGGAAAGAAGAAAGAAAGATAAGACACAGCTAATCTTTCTGTATTATAAAAAAAAATAACAAAGGAAGGGATCAATAGTTTGGGCTATTTTTTTGTTGATAAAAATGACAAGTGGATTTCTCTTGCATTCACTTACATTTCTGAGAATGCAGTGTATTGAACTCACAGGGATTATTGGAATCTCTGGCTCTGAGCTCCTGCTATTCTAAAGAAAAGCACTGTGTATTTCCAAATTATTTGTCATCCGCAAGCACGTATGTGACAAAGTGATTCCTGAAAAAGTTTGCAGGTCTAGAGAGTTTGGCAAATCTGAGGTTATTTGCTGCTCCAGTGGTTGATGTCAGGAGTAGTTTAGTGTGACAGAAGAGAATTTTGTAATCCTTAACAGGGCTGTTAGCCATGTGAGCAAAGAGCAGACCCCTCACGATTGTTTCCAGGATTTACGTTACTGGCAAAATCCTTAGCTGTTAGAGCCCTAATTGTGTTATCAGTATGAAGCATATTTTACTTTCAGAATATAAATAACACAAAGTTGCTCAAATCACTGTAAGAAAGGATTGCAAGAATCTCTAAACTGGAACAGTGCACTGTTAAATCTGCTCTTGTATTAACAGTTACAGCATGAATCTTGCCTCTATCAGTAAGTGAAGTTTATAAATATTTTATCAGGTATTTCTGTTGTGAAACTTTGAGAAATTACTCACTGAATGCTTAAAATGACCAGGCTAGAGTCCATCATACAGAATGCAGTCATTTGAATTACAAGAGTAGGAAACAATAAAATTTTGATGGAGCTTTCCTGAGAGATGGTGATTTAGCTTTAAACTGTTTTTCACTCTGATTTGCTATGGGGTTACATAGAAAAGAAATGGTTTTCAGAATATTATACATAGGACTGTAATGTGAAAGGCATTAAAAGGCTCTTAGAGTCTTATGAGAACTGTATGAAATTCAGCTTCTCATAACAGTGCTTTGTAACAAGGTAACTAGACATAGTAGGTTAATACAGAAATTTATGACAGATTTCCTTTTTTAATTCAAGAAAAAAATCATCTTGTTTTTATTTAACAATTGAAAATTAACAGCTTTTCCCCTTCTTGGAGTGTTTTCTTAGGTTTCAGTATTTACTGGGCTGGAGGGGAAAGGAGGAGGAGAGAAAAGAAAAAATCTTTTGGCTTCATCTAATAATAAAGCAAAACAGAATGAGTTAATAGTTATAAGTGGTTTTGTACTGTGTGTTTTCAAATCATATAAATTGTTCTCTGTACAATGAGTAGAACAAGTAAAGAACAATTCCACTGTTCTTCCTGACCTGTATTTTTCTCTGTTCAGAAAAAATCTAGGGTTCTTCTGGCCCTTTTGTCCAAAATAATGTTATTGTAGGAATAGAATTGTGTATAAATGCTTCTAAAGGCCTCTTTTTTCCATTTCAAAAAACATTACTTGACTTTGAGCTTAGCCACATTATCATGTCAATACAATAGCATGAGACTGAGGTTTAGCATCCTAGGTAATCATATAACACACTTCCAGTGATTCTGGCCTTGATTCTGGCCAAATATACATGTGAGAAAGGAGATAATTTCTGGTGTGTGGATGTGACACATACTGTTTGGAGACAGGAAGCAGTGAAACTGATGCTGTGCAGGAAGTCCGTGACAGGAGTGGGCAATCTGAGTACCATATTACTGAAATTCTGTAGTAAGCTCCATAAATGTTATTGAATCTCCTGGTAAAGCACATTCATGGATACCTAGTTTCAGCTGGACATTTCTCTAATTTCAATTGTTTGCAAGGTCTATGAAAGTACCAAATACTTAATATTCTTCTGTGCAGTTAATTGCATCTTATACTTAAATTAGACCATAGTAAAATATTGTTACCATAGGGGAGAATAAGAAATTGAAGAGTTAAAATTATAAAAGGGAGACCATTATCAGCCATACTAGAAATCTGCACAGAGGAGATGATCTTTCTCAGAATTGCTGAAAGCAGACAGAGAAGAAATAACTAAATGATACAAGGTGCAAGATGATTTTGACCTGCATATTGTCACAGAAACCATAGTGTACTTTAAAAAGTAAAGAGAAAAGCAGACCACTTGCTTTTGACATTACCATACTTCAGGGTGTTGATGTGACTAATTTGGAAGACAGTATGGAATATTGATTTCTGCAATATTTTTGTAGTTTCTTCTTCTACCTTCCTTTTTCCTGTTCATAGTTATGATGGATATATCACCTCAAATCTAAAACTATTCGAATTTGGAGATTTTTTAAAAGTTGTAAGATAGGTATCTATAGATATCTACGCACTTTTTAAAAAAGCATTTGGCTAAAACCCACTTATTAATTGAAAAAAAAATCCTGCAAATTTTGAAGAAAAGTTAATTCTCACTTTGATGCATGTGTTCTCATATGCAGGCTGCAAATTGCAATGTCAGTGTTTGCTAATGTGTTACTCTGTAAGCATAAATAAATGATGGGTGATTTGACCCTTGTCTTTGCAAAACAGGATGGTTTAGCTTAGGCACAAATCATGCTTGGAATTAAAGTCCTTAGATTTCTAAATCTTAGAGACTGTTAGATCTTGCTTAGAGACCTTTTATTGGTGCCACAAGGAAGGCATAAACCATTCAGGTAGATTTCATGTAGCTAGTTAATACAAAAGGACCATTCCCAGTGTGAGAAAAACTAAGCAGTCATCAACAGACAATAACTGCTGAAGAAAAGCATGAATAAAATTTCTTTTTGGGTCTTGACAAGGGTGGTTGATTAGTGATCACACAGTTTTGCATTTTCTATATTTTTTTTCCTAGTTTTTCTGTGGAGGGAAAGAAAAACAATTCAAGCAGCCCATAAAATAGGAGGGTTAAACAGGCAGAATTAACTCCCAATTGCTCATTGAAGATGCAAGGAAATCATGTGGATTCATTTTCAAGATTTGAGGTTTAATTGTCAGTGGAAAATCAATGAATTCTCTAGAGTATTGGCAACTCCAAATTACCGGTATTGTACAGAACCCAAGATAAAACTGAGAAAAGACAATTATCAGTTCTATTCCATAGTTCCCTACTATTCCCTGCTATTTAGGGTCTGACTGACAGAATACAGAGAAGATAAGTCACATAAAGCCAAATAAACTGGCTTTACATATTATTTTAAAGTATGCATGAAATAGGCATCTATCACTCTTTACTTTCAAAATACAGTAAGACTGAACCTTTTTTCCTAAAATAATCTTTTAAAAATAAATAGCGGAACAGACCAACAATGTTTGATAAACATTTTTAGTGCAATTACAATAGAACAAAAATAGGAGGCAGCTATTACAGTTCAGCAAAGACAGAGTGAGTTTACCTCCAAAAGGAGGAAGAGATTAATCTAGATTTGAGAGAAAAAGCTGACAAGTAAAGGGAGTAGCATTTTTAGTGAGGAGAAAGGTAGACATCCCATGATTTGCTATGAACCACTGAACAGCAGATTAATCTATGTCCATCTATCAGGAAGACTGATTGCTCTCTATTGCTTGTTAATACCAGATCCTTTTTCATCCAGAGAGTTGTCTTTGTGATGTGCATTTTATGGCTCTACAACTTTCGAAGGTTACTCTGTTTATGGTGGATAATAATTGGCCAATTTTACTCCTGTTAAGTGAAATAACTGTCATTTTACCCTAGAATCACAAGTTAATAGCCATCAGTATCTCCTAGGTATACTTCTAATCAATAGAAATAGAGTGGTTGTAAGGGATTCTTACCAAGGTAACCTTAATTTGCTAATTTGGTCCTGTTAAATTGATCCAGCTGGAAACATGAAGGTGAAAAAATGCTTAACAGAGAGACTATATTGCAGAAGTTATAGAAAAACAAAAGATAAGAAAAAAACACTACTTTTTTGGTTATTCTATTCAGCCTTTAACAATACGCTTTGTCTTTTTTGTCATCACCCAACCTCACCCATAAAGGTTGTAGCTAGATTTTTTTTTTTGACAGTTGCTTGATACTAAACCACTGAAGTCAGCTAAAGTTCATCCATTAACTTCACAGAGTTCCTCATGTAGAAACATGAGCAAGATGTCTTGATAGCCGTGTCGGTCAAAGCTTGCAGG
Source organism: Tinamus guttatus (assembly GCF_000705375.1). The sequence goes on along the minus strand of NW_010588916.1, from coordinate 33,464 downwards.
TGTCTTTCTCTGTTTCTGTGATCAACTGTAAGTAATGCACCGAAGATCAAGGGACTAGAGACTCTAAGACAGACATTTTCACCAATTGTCAAATCCACCTATCTGCCTTCATAGGTTAGACTTGATTTCCTGAGGAGTCCTCCCTCGCTTTCTCCCTCGCTTTCTCCCTCCCTCTTTCTCCCTCCCTCTTTCTCCCTCCCTCTTTCTCTCTCTCTTTCTTTTTCATTAATACTTTGCCAGAATCTACAGTAAACAATTTTTCTACACCAATATAAAATACCATAATAACTTAGTTCAGCATTCAGCTTATTTATTATTTTTAATTAGATGATGATGATAATTAGCAGTTCTCTAAAAAAAAAAAAAAAAAAAGGCCTTCCCCCTGCCTAATTTGTAGCAGTTTTTAAGGTTTAGATACTGAGTTTATCTTGAAAAATAAGGCAAGATTAAAATCACACCATCTTTTTGCTTTTTTATTTTAGTTTTTAAAGAAATTAAAACACAGTGACCTGCTTTTTGATCACCCTGTTATGTTTAGAACAACTTTACAAAATAGTCTAGTTTGCCATTGCTATCAATAACACACTTCATTTTGTAAGGCTTGCATCTCCTCCAACAGGTACCAAAAGCAATGCATAATTCAGTTTTGTCAAATGTCTGTTTTATAGCAAGGCTAAATGATGACCTCTGTGATAAAAAGCTAAAAAATGGTTCCTGTATGTCTAATGTGTGATACTAGATGTGCTGATTATGTGATGAAGTCATGTAATGTTATTATAAAGGTGTTAACTAAGGCTGAATGCATTTCCTTGGGGCATATTTTGCTTCTGGTTCAGCTGTTTAATGCTCATTGCTGTTTCTATTTTTATAGAAAATAATTAGCCACAGCCAATTAGGATGTATTTCCAATTATATTAAAAAATCAGCAATTCATACAGAATCACTTTCTTTTCAATGGTACCTCATATTTTTGTGGATTTAGCTGACAAACTAAAAAAAAAAAAAATCAACAACCATATTCCTTAGCATTTCTTACTGGTAGATGTGTTAACATAATGAAGTACTGGAATCCTGTGTGATCTATTTTCTCCAAATTTGTATTTCAATGATTGGTAGCTTTGTATTTAATATAAATTTGCCTATGACTCAATAAGACTTTCTCTCAGTATTGCAGTTTCTAGTGTTGTAATATCTGGACTGGATTGACTATATTTTGGTGGCAGCATTTGCTACTGTTAGATTAAGAACCTTTGTTATTTATATGTAGAATTGCTCTCTTGTTGCTTTGCGTCATTATTAATATCTCTGTGGAGAGTTTACCTGTGTAATAAGGCTGCTTCCCCAAAATACTAATGTCACAATTATGAAGCTTTGTCTTAATCCAAAATTTAGCAGATTTCACTTAATTTATGAACTGAATATAGGTGAAACAAAGCTTTTTGTGATACTGTATAGGATAGCTTATCTAGTGAAGGTCATAAACAAGAAATAAATATAAGGTTATTGTCCATTTTAGACTATAGTAGTTCTTATATAGCGGAGAGGAAATGTTTTCTGTCTGCTGTCCAGAATGAATTAAAACTGCTTGGGATTTCCTAAGTGCAGTTTACAGATGATTCAGAACTAAGGTTCAGCAAATACAAGTGCTTCTGCTAAGAAAAGGTTATCTTGCCTAAGCTCATCTCTGCAGAGCAAAGTAGGTTGTCGGCATTTTTAAGAAAATCTATAGCAAGCTAAAGTCCATGAGGGATCATAGATTTAATTCTAAGCAGCTGGGTAGTCTGAAAAAATCTATTTGTTTTAACAAAGGACAGCAAAATATGCTGATACTCAGGGATAAGGTTTGACATGGGGGGCTGAAACCCTACAGCAGTTTATAAACCAAGCCTGCAAAAAAATCAATGACTTAGGCCTAAGTGTTCAAATCAGTGTATATAGGTCTTAGTCATATGAATCCTAACAAAGTCAATAGGATTTCCATATATCCCTAAACCATGCTTTGAAAATGCACTTCTTATACAGAACCTTCTGAAGCTGATGGAAAATAAAAAATCCCCTTGGTGTCACTGGGCAGTGAATAGGGTCCATATGAGAAGCCTATCTTTTCTAGGCTGCATCTCTACAAAATCCATTACAAGAGCCACACAGATACTTTAATAGAGAAAGCAAGATTAGAAAGTTTAAAAGCAATAGTGAAAGGTGCTCCTACTTGGCATACAAGAAAGGATTCTTTTAATCAAAGGGTATTTCCTAGGACTGTATAAAAATAATAGTAGATATTCAAGAGCAACATATGTGGTACATCAGACAACTAAATTCTGCAGATTAAACACTAGGTTTTGAGAAACTTCTATATTTTCCTTTAGAAAACAAGAAGGGGAACAAATGATACATTTTTATGAGATGTGGGATTCTTATCTAAATGAAAGAAATTCTGTTCTGAATTCTGAGAGTTAATGTTCTTTGTTATTGCTGCTGTTCTGGGAAAACATCTTTGTGCATTTTTTAAACTGTTTTTCAGTTCTGTGTTCCATAACAAACTTGCACAGAAATACTGTGTTCTTGCAAATTTTTGGATTCTAATTCTTACTACACTATTCCAATTTCTTTACAGTTCATGGGAGGAATTGTGGGAAAGGTTAGTAGTAAGATAATAAGTAAAGATGTCTAATTGCAGTCCAGGGAATTTCATGGCATAGGAGAAGCCTTGCTTGTATGTTCTCCCAGGTATATCATAACTGCACCCAGATTGCATCCCTTTCTGTAGCTTTGTGAATGGTAGTTCAGTTCAGGTGCCCCACCACTGAACCCTTGAGCATCTAACAGTACATTTGGCTGGTATATTTTTCATTGATCAGTTATTGCCAAGTTAATGACAACAGGTCTATTTGACAAATTAAATGTAAAGTCATTGGTATATAAATATAGTTTATGCTTTTTCTGCCAGCATTTGTAACCCTTACAGATTTGTTCCTTCTGACTGAAACAGCCAGAGGCTCAACTGAAATAGCAAGAAGCAATTTGAAAGTGAGGAGCATTCCTAGTGAGTGCCTGAGGTTAACATTGAATGAGTTCTCAGATAAGATTAAGAATTAACCACTGCAGATGTACTGGACTCCCATCTGCAAAAACTGCATTCGGAGACAAGGAGAAAGAGCCAAAAAATGATAGAGAATCTTAAAATGAGAAATAAAGGCATGCTTTTATTAACTGCAAACATCTACACATGAGTTATGTATGGTCTCCTCCTGCAGTCTAAAGCTAGATCAGTAAGATCCTTTCTCATGTTTCTATTTCTAAAATTATGTTTCAGGGTAATAGCATCCAAGCACCAACCATGCTGCAGCTGGAACTGCTAAGTAGCACCTTAAAACCAGCCCTGAGACTGGATCAGAACAGAGGTCTCTTTCCTTCATGTGTCTTAGCCCCTGGTAAACAAGAGTTTTTTTTCTCTCCATCCAACACATGCATTACACAACACACTTGTGTGTGGGGGAAGAGGTCTACTTGTTTTCAAACTCACATGCTAGTTTGTATCTCGTGGGATCAGTTTGAATCCTCTCAGATTTCTGAAGACCTCTGGAGCTGAAGACTCCCAGTTCCTGGGTCAACAGGAGGTCTAGATTCTGCTGTAGAATCTGATACAAAAGTATAAGTAATCCCAGCATCCTCTATTAATTGCTACCATTATGTCCTCTATTAATTGTCATCTGCTTCCCTTTTTTTTTTTTTTTTTTTCTTTAAGAAAAAAAACATGAAATGAATATCTATCTTGTCCATGAATGAAGCATTTATTGCTTATAATGGAAGCTGCCAGAAGGAAAATAAGCTTGTTTATTAGGAGCTTTAAGACTTTGCAGTGATGGTTTACAAGCACACAGTGAGTATTCTACTAGGTTTTATTCTAGGTTAGGATTATGGATTTATAGAGGAACAAAAAGACACATTCCCACTAGCATTTAGTGCATTTTGCTTTTTCTTTTGTCTGATGCTACTGAAAAAAAGGATTTGTAGGAAGAGCTAAAATGCACAAAGGTGCCAGACTTTGAAAGGCCACTAATAATTAGGAGTATTGTGATTCTATTCTGAGCTTGAGTTGAGACTTTAATAGGCAAGCTTCCTGTACCAACACCAAGAACAGTTAGATGAGACGTAGTCAGTCTCTGAACTCTCTATTCCCTTTATTTTTGCCATTATGTTTAATGAAAGAAAGGAATGCAACTTTCTGGGAACTTATTTTCTTATACGATTGCAGAGGTTCAAGAGTCATTTGATGCCCATTTCCTTCAGGAGGGAAGGAGTGCTTACTTTCAGCTGGTTAAGTGGAATTCATTCATTCTGCTTGAATGCCAATCACTGAAGGATTTTTGTTGCAAGTGTGCATCACATTTTATGCCTTCTATCATGTTATTTAATGCACTTTCTCTGCACAAGGAAATTGATGCTGAAAGTGAAGTCCAGCTTATCACATCAGCATCAGTCATAACCATGTCAACGATGATAATAAAAACCCAGACTTCCTAACAATTCCAAGTTATCTCATAGGAGGGGGAAGCATGGTACAGAGATCACTTAAGGAGTTCAGTGTCCTTATTATCTGAAATAGTTATATCAAGTGTAATGAAGTGTAATGTGATATTTGATGCAATGCAAGTGGAAAGGCCCAATATTGGTATCATAGTTGTAGCTATGTAAACCCAGGAGAATATCATGTCAGGAGCGGTAATGAATCCCGCCAAAGTTAGGGAAGGATCCTGTGTAAATAAAGTTTAATTGCTGGGTGAAGCTTTGAAGGTCAACTGAAATGGGGATGAATTCTGTGAGATTTACATGCTGCCAAGCTTAAGTGGCATCTGCTTGAAGTATTATCCCATTTTGAAAGCAGATTTGGCTCTGCCAGTTCACAGTAAAATACTACAACTTCTAATATTAATGATAACATTTGAATGCTTCAGAAACCATGAGCTGGTTTCTCAAATCTGTGGCTCACCTTTAGTCTAGTGACCCAACAACAAGGTCAACAAGGTCAGGTCTGGGTTCATGTAATTCTGCCCCATTGAACTTACCTTTCTGCAAATGGCAAAGTTGCAACAGAGCAATGGGAATCTGTCTTGATTCACAGCAACCCATATTCAGTAAGTTAATGTGTTCCCCTGGAAGATGAGTTGTATGAATTACGTTCCTAAGTACTGAGCTGGAATACACTTCTCATTCCCTCTCATGCTCTTGACGGTGGAGAGTGATAACATTATTAAACAGAAGTGCCCATACTTCTCTCTTTTCCCTGCATTGCTTATGGACTGGAAGTAAAGGCAGTATATAGTGGGAAATGCGATTTCAAGGAGGTTCAGAAGTGTAATGAGAAAGAAAAAAGAAAAAAAGCTCTGTTTTTGTACAAAACCAGGTAAAGCTCCTGACATTTTTTAAGAGGCATTTTTCAAAAGAAATCATGTCTGGTGCATCTTGGGTCCACCCTAAGCATGCTCCATGAATGGAAATACTGAAGAAAGAAAGAAAAAAAAAAAAAAAAAAAAAAAAAAAAAAAAAAAAAAAAAAAAAAACAGATGCTTTTTCCTGATTACAGTGTTTCTGGACTTGATTAGTACTTTGGGAAACTTCTAAACAGGCCAGGGAAACAATTAGTTCTGAATGGCCCTGGGTTTAGATGGTCACTCTCCCTTATTGAGTTAAAATGCCCATATTCTTTCCAGCTACTTTGCACTGCATAACTTAAGAAATAGTAGTGCTTAGAAACACCAGTTACTTTACCATAGTGTTTCTTCTACAGATAGCTCCCAAAGTCTTTTTCAAGCACTGTCTGGTTTTACTAGTACTGTTCTCTTGGTTAATAGACATAAATATAGACCTGTATCTCAACCAGAGTGGCAGTGAAACGTTATGGCAGTGTTGCTATAGGGCATTCTTTTCAGCCTTCAAGGGATGTTATTTAAAATCAGGGTTTGTCATACATTATGTTAGGCCATATGCTCTGACTGCTTGGTGGATACTGTTCAGCTCTGGTGCGTAGCCTCCAGTGTCAGATGTAAAATGAAACTCCAGTCTGAAATCTATACCTGTCATGTTTTCGTGTTTTCGGGTCCCTGAGCAATTCAGGTAATTCCAGGGACACCTGTTTGTTAGAAATCCTTAAAAACAGCTTCAGATTTTGAATGCACCGTACAGGCTTATAAATTTATGAACATGTCTGCCTGCTCTTATAAGGAGTTTTTAAGAACTTAAAGTGAACGTGCTATAACTTTGTAACTAACTTTATTTTCTAAAGGGGAACATGGCTTAGAAGTGTTAATATTTTCCTCTTGTAATAATTAATGGTGTGTATTGGCTTGACTGGTCTGATCCCAGAACAAGATTATAGAAAAATGATGGTAAATGTAGCTTCATCCTTCTTTAAAAGTTTTCTAGATTTCTCAGAGCTTTTCAGTGCATTTTTTTTCGAGGGGGGTCAGATTTTTGGTGTAAGGGTTTTACTAACATATAGTACTCCGCTAAGACTTCTAGCAGTTTGTCAAGCAGCCAGTAATCAAGAAAAGGGCTAAGAAAATCCCACAAAATTCTCTGTGTCCTAGAGACAAAAATTCTCTAGGAATTACTATAGCACTCTGTGCTGCCAATTTACTTCCACTGGTTTTGTCTCAAAGCACGTAATAAATTCTATGATTCTGTGATAAATGCTATTAATTAAATAAGCCATGCAGTGTTTTGGTGAGGTGGAAAGGTGATTTTCCTTTCAGCTCGATAAGGGAAATCAGACACAATTCTAAAGCATTATAAGCAGTTATGCTTTTGTTTTTCATTTGATGGCATCAGACACTGCAGCTTTCTGCCCCCCTTTTTGCTGGAAGACATTTTTTGTCATAATTCTGTTTCAAGCCATAATTACATGATTTTTTTTTTTTTTTTGCAAGTAACTATTTTCCTGTTTCTGCAGAATATTTTTCCTTGCAGAGGGAACAGAGGGAATAAAATTTATATCAGTTGGAATACTTCATGAAGCACCTTTTAAGCTATATTGAATCCAAAACATCCCCCTATACGGATTCAGATACATCTCATGATTTTTACCAGCTTGGTTGAGTCTCTGCTTCTGACAGTTCTTTGAAATTTATGAATTACTTGGATGATTCAAAGTCTGTGGTGAGAAAAAAAAAAACAATTATTAGGCAACCTTAACAATATACATGACATTTCTGTCCTTCCTTGCTCTCTTTGCTTCTGACTCTTTCCTTGCTGTCTGTCTCCTATGCCACTAAGGCAGTAACCCTAGTAGCAAGCAGGTAGCCCAGGAGAGTGGATCTCTACGCAGAATCCCCTGCTACTACACACCCCCGTACACCTTTTTTTTTTGATGCTTCAGACTGACCATATTCAGCTCCTGCAGAATGAATTATCCCCATTGGATGCAGTGCATCTGCATATCTGCCTAGTGTAAAGCGCATAAAGTGCAAAATAAAAACATTAGTTCAGGTGGGTTCACAACCATTGCAGTATCATGTTTATCACTGACTACATCACCCGTAAGCAATGTCAGAGCAGACTATAAAAATCCTTGATGCGTCTCCTAACTCTGTTGGCTGTGCTCTACTAAGGTCAAAAAAGCTACACTTGGTGACAAGGACAGCAAGAACAGAAGGAAAACTTTTTCCAAACGAAAACACACAGGAGCCACCCACAGAAAAAGCATAAAAGCAGAAGACAAACATTTCACAAAGCTAAGAAGTGTTGACCCAAATAGAAAAAAAAAGCATGTAAATCATCTGTGGTATATGTGCTACTTGTCTGTTTTCAGATCATTAATATAACCGGGAAAAAAAGCAAGCTCTTGGAGTATGCTTGTTGTCAGAACTGGATGGCTTTATGAAGGTGCATTTTCTCCATCCAGATTAGGGATTGTGTCTCAACAAAACCTGCCTTGTTGGTTTTGCAGAAGTTATGCAGATTTTATCATTTTATCAATTCATTAGAGATCCAACCCATAATCCTCATTTTCCCCACTAGGAATATGTAAACACATGCACAGAGACACGCACACAGCAAGAGTACACTGAGATAACATCAGCACAAAAGTCTCCTGTGATTATGAATGATTTTGAAAAAAAAAAGCAATGTTATGCTGTCAGTAATTATCCTGGAGGATATTAATTCATCAGACAGACTTTGTGTTACTATTCATGAATTTCAAGAAGAGGAATTAGAGCCCAGATAGTCTGAAGAGCTGCATGACTCCAACCACTTCCATTTTACCTGTGCACCAAAGAACAGGATAGTAGGTAAATAAAAGTATAATTTCAGACATGAACAGGATACATTTCTATGATTAGCACACCAGAAAAATATGTGAAGGAAATTTTATGATTATGTACAGTTTTCAGATAAAATGTAAGTACATTAAACAAGAAAATGTTAATATCTGAAGATTCACCCATGAATGAAAAAAGCCAGCAAGTCACCAGGAACTGCTCGTACTGTCAGTGGTTTAAGAAAGAAAATGGAAGCTCATCTGAAAAAATACGTTAATAGAAAGCTTGTATTTGACATTGTTGCCTTTGGTACAACAGGATGCCACGCAATCACTATGTTGTAAAGTGCATTGGTAAACAAATCGTGATTAATTGGAAAAGCTTTGACAATATCAGTCTTAATGGTCTGCCTTTAATTTGAGGTTTCTGAAGATTCAGAACTCTAGAAAATCAAATCTCCTTAAGATCCAATGGGCTGTCAATTAAATGTGACTGATTACACTCACCCTTATCCTATAAGGATAGCCCGCAATTAATTGCTATACTGTGCAAATTACAGCAGGGCAAGAATAGTTTACAGACTTAGGCAAATGTATGGTAATGTTCACCCTTGCTCCTAGACACCTGAATTTCAATATTCCCAATGTCCTTTCAATGTCAGACTTCGTGATTTTAATGGGACTCATTATAGTGTATTTCTGCTGCAACTGGAGGATTCTTCAATGTAGTTCATGGCCTGTATCTGCCAGATTAATCACTATTACATATACATGAGAAGATAAAGTTGTGTAGGACCTGATTGTGTGAATGGGATTTATAGAAAGATTTAAATTCGGTAACCCTCTTATTTGCGCATGAAAATGTACACTGTAGTTGAGCACAAAGAGAAAAAAATAGCTAGAAAGCTGAACGTTCAGCTTTGGGGCAGATGTGAGCAACATGCTCTGATAGTATTAAACAAAGATCCTCTGGAGCTAAGTGTAAACTCTACAAATCCTGCATCAGAGAAGTCTTCCCTAAGATTTTTTGTAGAAATTGGTCATAAGCACAGAATAAATGAAAGAGAAAAGAATGTTACAAAATAATACATAAATTATGACCTTTTTGTTCATTTTGCAGAGCAAAATAACAAAGTTTGTTCTGACTAAATTTTGATGATGATTTTACAATCCTGAGGGTATAGACAGACACCATATAAAAGTCCTAATCAAACTTATTTTGACTCTTTAGCGGATTAAGGTACTAAAGTTATAGTCAGTGATTCTTTCTGCAGGATCAGTTACATTTACATTGCTAGTTGTTGAATAGAAAAGTTGTCAAAGATAACTAAGGAATTACTAAGCTATGTTACTAGTTGTGTAGCAATTACCATAACTGTTAAATATGGCAAAGAAATAATCTTTCTTACCTGCAAGTGTATTTACAATATCTCAAATCCATCTTTCCAGTAAATGAATCCTTATCATGGTATTTTGCTTTCCCTTTCTATTTCTTTTGCATTAACATTTTTTTCCAAGTCAGTATTTCACAATAAGTGATACTTAACAGAAGGACTTAACTGTATATAATAAGATGCATGATAAATCTAGACACCATTTACTCCAGGCAAACTGGGAACTAGACTGCTTTCAAAAAGAGCATTATGTAAGGAAGTAAGACATAGCTCTGCTCTTCATCCTAAGAGAGACTGATTTAATAATGAGAATGTTCTCTTTCAGGATAGAGGAAAATCTCTTTTCAGGGTAATCAAAAGGAGTGATGTTTTAACAGAGCTATCAGCTTGGTCATAAAAGTGGTTGCCTTCTTGACTTTTCTCTAAAAAAAAGAAGAAAAGAAAGAGAAGAAAACCTACCAGTTTAAACTTGCACAATTTTATAGGCAATGTACCTTGTAAGCTTTCTGGGGAATAAGGAATTTAAATGCTGTAGAGAACAATTACACAGAAGCAGTAGTTATATGAATAGTTACCTGAAATATAGTTGTATGAATAGTTTTATGAAAGCTTCTCTCCCAGTCTTTAAGATACCAAAGGATATTATTTGGCAGTGTTGATCTAAGACAGGGCTTTTAAATGATGGCTAGAGTCCTTGTATTGTTATTCAGGTATTTAGTATATTGTTTACTAAAACAGTAAGTAATGTGGTTATAAATTATTCCCTGCTCAAGGAAGAAGAAAGTTTGAATATACAGTTTAGCAGCACAAGGGAGAAAAAGAAGGTACAGCGGGAGAGAAAGGGCAGTTCATTTTAATGCCATCAGAATGAGCAAGTTTTCAAAGTCATTTAGGTGTAAATGAAAGTAGAAATATGAGGAGCTGAAAGATCTTTCCACAGAAACAGATGTCTGGGTTGATTTGGAACAGACCTTAAATTATAATTAAAACCACATGGAAATAAAATATATCTTGAAAATAGCCTATGGAAGAATTAGAGTTAGATTTTCAGATTGCGAATTGCAAGCAAATTGTAAGAATCTTGCTCAGAGACTGGAGAGAGGTATGTGTAAAGTAAAATTGCAAGTCTGTGTGCTTAGATTAGCAAATTTCATATTTGTAATATGAGAATATTACCAGGATTGTACTGAGGTACTGAAGGATTCTTGAAATGCAATCAAGCCTCTGGAAAAGGGTGCATCTCATCTGAACTATGTTAGAGACCTGCCTGGATTCTAGTATTGAAGAATACAGGCTGAAGCTAATAGGAAGAACATAAATTCCCCTGAACTTTAGACTTTAGCATGGTCTTTGTGTGCTCCTTCCCATTAAGGATACATTATAGATTCAGCCTTTTCTTTTTGTTATACAGATGAGGTATCTCTACAACAAGCAGCTGTGGCAAAACTAAGAAGCAGAGATTTTTTGGTTTATTCCTCCAGCATGAGTAACTGGCTGTGTCTTCCAGGCTACTTCCCAAAGAGAAGCTGCTGTTTCTTTCTGAACCCAAGTCCAGTGCAGGGGCTCTGATCCTTAGGACTTTTACGCCAGAACTCCAGACTTGATCATATGGAAGTAAAAAGCATCTGGGACTTGAGACCCAACCAGATGTGGCTCCCATTCAAACTTTGTTCATGGGAAAATCAAGCAGGACATTTGTTGTTACTGCTTTGTTATGACTGGCAGTGAATTAAGTGGCTTCCTAATGAAAACATTCACACTTTTATAGAGCCCTGGACCAACATAGTCAGTAAGATAATAACAACTACCATCAGTTGAATTCATTCCTGGAAATAATGTTGCAGAGTAATTTAAGTAATTTAAGTACTGTTTTACAATATTTCATTTTACATTGAACTTTTCATGTATACATCATTATGTATGTGTTTTTACACACTATGTACACATTTGATTCCAATTTTCAAAAACATAATAAGGAAAATGCCTCAGCTGTGGACATGAGGCAGAAATTGGAAGGCACATGTGTTTGTTAACAGTAGAATATCACCTGTCACCAGGATGAATTTAATAGATAAGATACATTTATTTTGTATACAAACATACGCTTCTTTATGTTAAAGTATGAGCTCAATTGCTTAAAGGAATTATTGTACTTCTCTTGAGAATTCTCCATCACTGAGGATGAATTAGGAAAGCACAATCAATGAACAGGATACACTTTCATTCTCAAAATGAATTTATTTCTAGTTAAAACTGAGGTAATAACAGCCTCTGTGAAATGCCAGGCTCTTTAAACTGTGTACTTCTGGAAAAGTGACATAAGTTAACTTTGTTAAAGGTATAGAGATAATGGGGCTTAATTTTCAGTGTAAAACTAGCTTTTGTCTACAGCTTGTCTACTTGGAGACTTCTTGATTATATGCATTTAAAGTTAAGAAAAAAAACTTAAGAGTTTTTGCTTTCCTAAAACCTTTTTAGTCCATTTACAACCTTTGTTAACTCTGCCCTTTTGAGATTTTCCTCACTACAGAATTCATGAAAAACGTTTTCTGTGTCTAAGGAAATCTATCCTTCTAGGAAAAGAAAATATTTTATTAGGCAGTTTTTGTTAAAAGTACTTTACTGAGATATAAAAGATTTCATCTATAATAGCCACTGTTTATTGACTTTTTAAATTATTTTAACATAATCACAAATACAATATGTTTTAAATAACGTAATCACAAATAGTTGCTTTACTTTGTTCCTAGCTGCTTTACTTTGATTACCCAAGCTTTGGTAATGACATGAGACAATTATAAGTCATACATTCTTTTCCCCATCTTCAAGCTATATTTTACAAATTTTTATTTAGATATTTTCTTTGCAGAGCAAAGATTGATTTGTGTTTCTGGATACTTTTGAGTCTACCTTTGGTGATGTCAGTATGCTGGTGATATCTACAAGGAATTGATTAGTTGCGACTTTAAACCCTTCAGTCATTTTGATTTTCTAATTTTCAGGCCTATTTAATTTCTTTATCCCTCTTCTAGATTGCAAAGAGCTTTCTTTCTTAACAGGACAGTGAAAACCACACCGGTACTGAGAGTATGATGGGAGTTATAGAAGTCTCACAGAATGAGGTTGGAAAGGACCGCTGGAGATGCTCTAGTCCAACCCCCTTTTCAAGCTGAGTCACCTACAGCAGTTTGCCCCGAGCCGTGTCCAGTACATGAGAACTGAACAATGAACTAGCAAAGAAAAGAGAACAGTGGGAAAGTGAAAATTATATGTGATTTAATCTAAGTGTACATTAGAAAAATGAATAAGCTCTGTACACTTAGTAGGCGAACCATATGGAATATCTCAAAGCTGAGAAAAGACAAGTGTGAACTCATGTCTAGATGAACTACCACCATACGACCGTAAGAACTAAAAGGAAAATCCCAAACCTCTCTGCCCCAGCTCTTGGATACATGTCTATAAAAGAATTTGCATATAAATAATTACATATGCAGGGAGATTGTAGTGTTTGTTGTGAAGAAGGAGGAATGGACAACTAAAATTTTAACAATGAGTTCAGGATAAAGCATGTGACAAAGATTAAGGAAATTTCTTTTTAAAATCTTTTTAAGTGCAAAGACTCAAGGGATGTAAACGTTTCCGTGATCCATAAACTCCACTGCCTCAAGGTGACAATCAAATTGAAAGAATCTTCTCTTTTCAGAAACCAATATGACAGGGATTACTTGAAGAAAGAAAAGAGCAGTAAAAAGCTAGAAGTAGGAAACTGGCACAATCCCAGTGGATTGTGGTATGACACTGAGAGCACTCAAGAACAGATTAGACAATACTGAAAAGTTGACATCTTTCGCTTTTGATTGCCTGTTTTTATTATAATTATTCTAAGCTTAAAATGTTCTAGTAGCAGTAAATCCTTATTGTATAAGTCTTGAAAAAATCATATGGCCAGATTTGGGAAGCACACTTAAAAGAGTTATACAGTGGAGTGTCTTTGGGAACACATCAAAAATGAGAGGTTAATAAATGACCTCTGAAGGAGGATTGACAGACTTGTTCTGGTGAAAATGAGTAGGCATGAGTGAGTGAATGAATGAATAAAAAGACTGGAAGGCCTGGAAGAACAACATTCACTGTTGTTCTCTGTATGCAGTGTATTCTTTTGCATTCACCGGTTTAACTATTTAAAAATGTGTTCAGTGTGTTTGTTCCCTGTGCCTTTTCATAATAGCTGTAGCAGGTAGAATAAGCAGAGAGAGTCTTACTGTGTCGTAAAGGACATTGGCGTTTCAAGGAATTTCTTAATAGAGTAATAAGGTGATTCATTTCACTATTAAAAATAAATAAAATAAATATGTAGTTTCTCTCACTGCAAGACTTTAAAATAAGGTTAAATAAACATTTTAAAGGATATTAAGGTGGATTTCTGACACGGCACAGGGATAAACAAGATGAGTTTGTGCTCATATAATTTCACATTCGTAGCATTTCATATTTTATTTGTTCTTATTTTCTTCTTTAGCAGAGCCACTGGAACATAAATGGATTTAGAATAAACATATTCATGTTTATGTGAAATTATAAGGCTTTAAAGATCTTTCAGATATACACATTCTTAATATCAGTGTTGCATTTAAAAACATAGAAGTCTTATCTATGAATGTAATTAAAATTCAAAAGTAATCCATAAATGACCTGCAATCATTAATGCTTCTTGATGTTAAGATCTTAAATCATTTGTGAAATGTTATTGGAAACCAGGAGAAAACAGCTTTATCCATTGACATGCTCTAAGATGTGACCTTCAATTTTTCTGCTGAAGAAGTTAGAACAGCCATTTGGAAGGGCTTTTTGAAGTTATGTTTGCTGAATTTTCTCAAGAGTGTGATGAACTGCCCCTCTTTCTACAACCTATGCAGAATATTGCATTGGATATAAATAAAACATAGGAAATTTAATCTCCATGTGAGGAAGAACTTCTTTGCTGTGAGGGTGCCAGAGCCCTGGCACAGGCTGCCCAGAGAGGCTGTGGAGGCTCCTTCTCTGGAGATCTTCAAACCCGCCTGGATGCCACCCTGTGCCCCTGCTCTGGGTGTCCCTGCTGGAGCAGGGGGGTTGGACTAGATGGTCTCTAGAGGTTCCTTCCAACCTCAACCGTTCTGGGATTCTGTGATCGTTTGACCTGAGTTAAACAATCAAAACACATTGCTCTGAACTCACGGACAAACCTCCCTTCCTTGACTACAAAACTGGAAGCGCCATGTCTATCTTTTCTGTTATTTGGTGGATTCAGAAGTAATTTCACATTTTCTCTTAGTAGTCAGTGTTATGTCTCTTCTCCTTTAATTTACTACTGCTGCTCCACATACTAATGGAGCTTAGATTGAAATGCATTGCAGCAGAGGCAGGGGACAATATGTTGTGTGGCACTGGGGACAGAAATAAGAACTTCAGAATAAAAAGCATATGTCTTAACAGCTTGAACCAAAGGGCCAGGATCAAGGTGGGCGGCTGTCAAGAATCTTACCAAGCATAGGGAGAGATCTGTGATTCAGTGACTCATCCTACAGGTGAACAGAAAAAAGACGGAGATTAGCTAAGGAAGTTTGAGTGTTTCTGGCAAATGGGTTGTTGAGCCATGGGGTATTTCTAGTAGAAATCTGAATTACAAAGATGTAGAATTTATCCTGCAGTGTGTTAGATGTCCCTTAGCATTATAATTCAGAGGTGCTCAGCATATTTAAGAACAAATATGTTAAATCTGGTAATGTAAAATTTAAACTTATATTTTTTTAAGTCCCCTAGCAATTACTGTATCATTCTGACTTCACTCAGAACTGATCAAGGTAGGTTAGCATGCCAAATGCAACGTTTCTTAGGAGCAAATTTCATCAGTGCTCCAGCGCTGTGCAGTAATTTCCGCATTATCATTCTTTCTTGTCGTAACAGCACTTCAGCAATTCAGCAAGGTGGGCTTATTTGCCTTTTTATAAAGGATGCTTTTTACATTTCCTCTCTGCTGTGCCTAATATGTAAACATGAAGGACAAGAGAGTGGTCAGTATATCCATACTGGAATGGCCCCCAGTGGGCTCATGCATATTCCCTTATTATTAAATGGTTCAGATACCTTTAAACCCTTCACTTACTGAAGCACAAATCAGTCAAGATTTACATTTTGCTTGCTATTCAAGTTTTTAAACTCATGAGCTCTCTTCTTAATGACAAGAATATTTATCTAGGTTAATTGATAAAATCTCGTCAACATAAAGTGCTCTAGGAAACAATTTCAGAGCATTTACATGTTGTATTAACATCTCATTATTTTATTCAACACCCCCAGAGCAAAAGGGGATGCAGGATGAATGGAACGTGTTTTCTAATGGTATTCTCTCAAAAAAAAAAAAAATCTCATCTACATCTCAGATGCCTATCTATATGTTGTCTTCTGCTTAAAACTCAGCCTTGCCTAAAGATCTGAACATATATATCTAAATATGTAAAATCTATTTCAATATTATCAGTCACAATATGAATTTAAACAAGGCAGTTCACAGATGTTGAATACTGATTGCTTTTAGTGAATTACTTTTTAAAAAGAGTGATTTCCAATAGCAGATTTCAAAATATAATAAAAAAGTCAGAGAAAAGGCTGGATGTTCGTAAGCAACAACAGAGCTCAAATTTTCTAATTAAATGTTTCATTACAGATTAAAACCCCAAGGTTATTTCCTAGCATTATAGCTGCTGCTGTTTTCTGGAGGACAATTTTCTATGGATTTGCATTGTGATAAATATATCGTTGAAACAGGGAAAGACAGACAGAAATATAGTTTGCACCTATGAGTGGTTCCGTAAAATGTTTGCACGGTGTTTTTTTTTTCTTATCTTTTAAGAGTTTCAGGATAAGTCATTTCAAATCATATCCACATTAATTTTTTTGGCAGCAGACTGAAAGCAAAACCTTGTTCTTTTCTGCTTAATGGGAGAAAGACTACTAATTTAGGTTATCATGAGTGGAAATGAAGCTAAAATACTTGTCCTCTGCTACTGAAAATCATCTGTTTGGTAACAGGAAGTTACAATGACACCCAATTAGAACTAATTCAGCCTTCTGAGTGGGATTGCAGCATCTTCTGTTTAGGCTCAGGACAAATCCCAGTGAAAGTGGCATAGTTAGGAGCATGTTTTTGCCTAAGTAGCTATATTATGCCTTATTTAAGTCTTTATTAAATAGGAATACTTGTCTTAAAAATAAAAGTATTTAAATGGTTAATCCCTTAACTATAGATTAAAAATATTTAATTCCACTCTTCTGGCCGTATAAATGCTGTCTTCATTTTTCTAGATTAGCCTGAAATAGAAGGAAATAGCTTTCTACTTCTCTCTTATTCCTTTCCCTGTTCTAAATCGATTCACTTTTGTAGCCTCTCCATTTCCACATATTCCTTCCCACTTTCCATCTCCAGAGAAAGGAAAAAAAAAAAAAAAAAAAGTCGAATTGATCAGTATTGTCTGGCAAGCATTAACAGGGAAAAGGAAGATATTAATCTATTATATATACATCATTTTCAGCAATATTTTTTGGAATATTTGCCTTAGGCTGTCTTTTGAGTCATCCACACAACTGTCCACTTTGATGGCTTGTTTTAACATCAGCCAAGAGTTACTGCCAGTGTTTGTAATAAAAGCTCCCGAGGAGGAGGTTGCTGTGTTGATGGGAGATCACCGGGAAACCCCTAGCTCCAACGAATGGTGTGTTAGGCAGCATGCTTAATCTAATCTAATATGTCAATACTGAGCACTTGAAGGTGATTTTAATGAAAATGGGATTCTAATTACAACAGGGATTTACTGACCTACCTGACTCTTACTGCTGGAGTTCAATATTCAGGCATCACGCTATTACATTCAGAATTTCCTGTTTAAGTGCTGTTCTAGTCTCTGAAGGCTAAATCCCCCTGAATCCCAAGGTTCACCTCCAGGTATTAATACAGGCACCAACCGTGACAGAACAAAGCTGCTCAGAGCACGGATACTACAGAAATCTTGAAGGTCAACAGCAGAAGATCCTCATTCTGGGGAACTGCTCCTCCTCTGCCTTGTTGTACTATAGCTTGAGCAGACCATAATACCTTTCTTCAGTGTTTTCACCGGTTAGGTTTGTGTGAGACCTAGGCACTTCTTAAGCAAGAGATAGTGATTCTATATTTAAGTATTTGTGTTTTTTGTCTTCCCCATTCCAGTTCTAATTTTATAAATATGTCTATATTACACTTCTCTTCCATCATCTCTTTCCCCAGTCCAATGGATTGTTTTCCATAGAGGTGTCCTTTTCTTATTTTCTTTAAATCGTGTCCTTAATAAGGCTATGATTTTTTCTTAATTTCTATCTCTTTCTGCATTTAAGTCTGCATTCCTGTCTAATGCCATACATTTACACTCCATGAAACAACTGGCGGAGTGGAAAGATGATAATCCTAAGAGGTGTGGGGCTCCCAAGCCTGATTACCAGGCACTTCCCTGTTTCCATTTCTCTGTCTCTCTAACGGTTGCATGTATTTTGCAAAAGCCCTGCACTTTTCAGAGGAGAGCGAGCTTTTGCTTTCTCCTGCTTTTGATTAGATGCTTTTTGGTCTGCAAAAATACTGAATAACAGTTAAAGCTGAACAAGTATTTTTTGATTATCACATTCCTTAAAGGTGTTACGGCTGGGAAATGACTTCTTAAACTGTGAAGAGCTGTGATCTTTCATTTTAATTTTTCCCTGGCTAGGTCTGATGCATTTTTATGTTCAATGCTGCACATAAACTTTTTGCTTTGTTCATTTGGAGCTGACCAGTTTAGTTAGATAAGTCACTTCATATTATTATAAAATACTTACAGCAAAGCATTTTTTTTTTTTTTCTTCTCTGCTTACAGTGATATGTTCTGGGTGGATTATTCTTTTCCCCCTTTCTTCATACCCAATCGCCTTCTGAAATTCTGTAAGAAAAAAAAAATCTAAAATACCTGTAAATTTCTGTAAATAATTACTACAACCTACACTAAAAGAGGCTTGATTGGAGGACAACCCTGACCTTAGAAAACTTGTCTACTTAGAAGTCAGCTGCATGACAAACAAAAACTTTGTATAATTGTTTCACATTTTGCTTGCAATTGTGAATTTAGCAAACTTGATGAATATAGGATAAGTAGCTCCAAGGTAGGAAGGAGGTTAATTTTTATTATTGTTTAAAATCCAAGCAAATGCTACATCAAATATCAAGCCTCATAATTAAGAAATGTGCCCTCTTTTCTTTTTCCAGAGGCTCTGCTCCATTTGATTCCAATGACACAGCAACACCCAGAGGTACCAGGCTCCTGAGCCTCACAAAACTGCTTCTGTCCAGGAAGAGAAACACGGAGAATGATACAGAGCTGGGAGGGGGCAGAGAAAGATTTTTATTGGAAGCTGTTAAAGTGGTTGCTATGAGACCTTCTCCAGCTAACACAGGCACAGCAGCGAGTGTGAGGCTGATAATTCGTACCTCTTGTGTTATACCTTTCCTTTACGCTTTTTTCTTTTCTTCTTTATTTTAGCGCAGCTTTTATAGTTGTTTGAGATCAGAGCAGGCACCTGTCAGCTGCTTTTCTCTTCCCTTCTGCTCTCTTCTGTTGCCTCGTGCAAGATGGAGCTAGAAAATGAAATGATCAGCTCTTCCAGAAATTCTTCAGCAGGCTCCAGAGGGTACAAGGTGGTGATGCTGGGAGCAGGGGGAGTTGGCAAAAGCGGTAAGTTTCAGCAACAATGTTTTGGGGGAGAAATGGTAAACTGGGAGTGTAAAGTTCAGAGAAGCAGCATGGTTTGCTGAGAGGTTTCATTTGTCTGTCTGCTGCACATGGCTTGGATAAAAGAGTGTAACTAGCGACTGGGGCAGTGAGTCAGCTTAAATTGTTGTAGAGTGAAATGTTATGAGGAATTTTTGCTGTGCTCTTTTGCAAAAGCAGCCTTGTCTCTGTTGGCTGTGAGGAGCCTGCTTGCTACTCTCAGTAATGCTTGGCTCTGCCTGCACTCCTGGCTTTGTAACACTTTGCGAGGGGTGATGGGTTGCTGGATGCTGTGAATACAACTTGTTGGCCTGACAGTTCTTGCATCCAGGCAGAGACGAAACTACCTGTAAAGTCTGCCCTGAAGTGCAAAGTGAGGAGGATGCCTTCGGTGCTTACATTTTCTTCCCTGCATGTTTTACTGACTCTTTTTTTGCTGAGTGTCAGTATGGCTCAGCTGGTGTTAGTCTCCCCTACTGCCTGGACAGTTATAGGATGCATATCTGAGTCTCACCCCAGGCGATAAGGGAGATTTGCAGCATATTTTAATATCACTGTCCAGTGCTGGCAAGATACTCTATTGTCTGACAATGATATCTCTTCAGAGGAGTTATTATTTTCTCTGGACAGTGTTTTCTTTTTCCCAGATACTATCACCTTTTGATTTATTCTCACTGACACCAGCATCCCCTGTTCTCAAAAAGACTTTGCTGAGCATGCAATGTCTGTCTCCGTAGCCAGTATATTGAACTGGCCTGTAATTGCATCTTCTGGAAATTAAAAAGAAAAAAAAAAAAAAAAAGAAGAAGAAGAAGAAAAAAAGAAAATGAAGAAAAGTAGTATAATATATCAACCTGGATTCCAAATAAGTTTCAGGTCAGGCAGGATAAATAAACTGTGACAGTAAACTGTGGTGAGTGTATAGCTCAAACAAGTTTTGTTTCCTAAAAAAAAAAAGACTAGGTAAGTATTGAGGGTAGATATAATTTACCCTATATTCTCATAATTGCTGTTTTCTTATTTTGTTCTGTTTTGGTTTCAGGCCACATCTTTCAATGAAAGCTCTTTCCTTTCAGTATTATCTTACCAAACATACAATATTTGCACAGATTTTATGCTATTATCACTAAGTAAAATGAGGGAGAAGAAAATACTGGTTAGCTCATAGGAACTTTTTGCAATTTCAAATTAACTTATCCATGGTAAAGCAGATATCAAGGATGTGTCAGCTGTAACTTTCAGCAAAATGTCACTTGCCTTGCATTTTTTTCCTGAGTGCATCCAAAAGATGGCAGCAATTTTTTGAAACGTATTCTTGTAAGAAATGTGTCATTTTGAAGACTCATTTAATGAAAAAAGATACTAAAAACTATGCTGTGTTTCCAGTATAATTGAATCACAAGGGACAAATTATATGCACATATTGAAGAAACCGTAAGAGTTTCCTTTTAAGAGTTTTAAAGCACAAATGAGGTTTATTCTCCTCTCCTTGGTCAGAAAACCCTAGCTGATCATTTTATGTGAATAAAAGCTTCAAAGCTGTGGATTATGAAGTGTTACGGTGCATCTCCAAAGCTGAGAAAGACCAGGTAATTGTTCAAGAAGACCTGGGTCTCTGTGTGCTCTGGAGAAATAAAGTGACATTATGTGAATAGTTATGACATACTGTGGGATTAATTAAAAGCTTCAGTGATAAACTAGATTGAAAAAAGAAGACTAATGAGACTAGAAGAAATGGGGTGGACAGTTCATCATTAACTGACGGCAACCTTCCAGTGTGACTTGGGCTTGAATATTTGAGCAGAAACCTAAGCTGATCCAAATAATAGGATTTCAATAGGAACAAGGAAGGATTTATGTCATTTTATAAATCATAAATTCATTTTGACTGTTGTTTAGGCAGGTCTAATTTAGCCAGGATTAAAAAAAAAGAAGGCCTGGATGACTACTGCTCTTTTCCACGATGATCTCTCCTTTCCCCTGAGGATCAGGATTCACTCTGTCCAGGAAATTACAAGCCTAACCACAAAAACAAGGTCAGAGTACAATAGGGATGCAAGGTAAAAAATAGTTTAATTTTCAACGCAGAATTGGCAGATACGTGAAATCCAGGATGATATATTGATATAACCTGACTTTCTTCTCTATTTTCTGCCTTCTCCTTCCCTTTCACTAAGGCATTAAAAAAGCGGTAACAGCTGGAGCTAAGTTGCTGAGTGGGAAGTCTCTTTTGGATGAAAGCTTTTTAGGTCCTCCTTTTGCTCAGTATTAAATAATTCATGTTTGTGAAGAATTTTCTTAAGAACTAAGCAGCAGAATTGTTGGAGGATTTCACCTAAATATAGTTCACTTCTTTAGATCCCTGGGGCAAATTTTATTCTATTTCCTACACTCTTCTGCTCTCTCACTGTGCCAATTTGCACTGAATGCCTTGGGGTCATCACTGAAAACAGTGCACTCATTTTAACAGGGCTGAGGGTGGTAGTGAAAGTGTGTGGAGAGAAGGAAATTAGAAAGGGAACATCAAGAATGAAAACTCCTTAATATTTATTAAATACTTGTTTGGGGATTTTAGACTAGTTCTTTGCATTCTGTAGTCCAAAATGGCAGATAACCCAGAAGGGCAGTCAGTGATATTGTTGGAGTGTTCCATGTACTAGAAGTTTCACAAGAATTGACAATCAAAAGACACTCAGGACATCCACATATGATACCTGCCACACTCAGGTGGGATTCTCAGTATAATGGTGTGTAAACTGCACAATGATTTAAGAATTTTAGATCAAGGTCCTCCCATTTCGAATTCGGTTCAAGGAAAAAAAAATCTGTATTTTGCAAAACAGGGGAAAAAAAAGCATGCTTCTAAACAAATAGGTATTGGTAAAGTTAATTTAAATGTATAATGCTATATGTAAATGGGCTTGGAAAATGATTTTTCTATCATGTAATTATAGGTTATGGATTCCCTAGAATGAGTAACCCCTTCAAAGAGTTCTGAAAATAGAACTATTTTGATTTTCAGAGCAATATGCTAATTTATTACTTTGTGTGGGTTGTGCCTTACATTAAGCACTTTGCCATAGCTTTGATGCAAGATAAGATTGAATAAAATAAAATAAAATAAAATAAAATAAAATAAAATAAAATAAAAAACATTGAAGACCACTTGAAACAAAATGTAAATTTTCCATTGACTTTCCATCTATACTAAAAATATGCATTTCTGATACTGTACTTAAATTGATCTTTAATCTAAGAAAAGATAAAAAGATTTGGACATGAGATCTTCTCTACTTTGTTGACAAGACAAAATCGCAGGTCAGTTCCGTACTCTTCATATCTATCCCAAGTTGACTGACATCTAAGAGTCTTTGTGGTTTTGAACAGCTTTTACTTACTAGGTAGTGACAAGTTTTGCTTATCAGGAGCTTCAGAGACCTGTCTCTGGGCAGTGAACCTTGTATTTCATCTTCTCTAGGCAGATAGTGCAGCACAAAGCAATGGGCTGAGCTTTCTTTTTCAGTGTGACAAAAAATATACACGAAAGAACCCCTAAATCCTGGGGCCATTCATTGTTGGCTTATATTTAGCAACACTAATTACACTAATAACAGTAATTAATTACAACACACACTGCAAAATATTAGCAATAATTAACTGAGGGAGGTTATACAATGACTACCCAAAAGAACAAACAAATTGCTGTATTTGGACACGTGAATAAAATGATAAACCTCTGTCTAAAAAGGAATTATTATTACCTAGGCATCTTCCAAATGCATTTCAGATTGCTTCGTAAGCTAACTGTACTTTCCTTTGCTGAATGAAAATGTCATTCTGCTTTCTTTCTAATACCATTAAAGTTGATTCATTTATGGGTAAAGGAGATCTGTTGTTACTCCTGAGAACTCTAATTAGACATTTACCCATACAGCAGGTAAAGCAAAGATGCAAAATGAGCTTCATGCTATCTGTCCTAAACAAGTTGCATTTCAGATGAGAAGAGGAATTATTTAAAAAAAAAAAAAAAGTTCTTAGAAAAATTATATTTTACCTTAGAGAAAATGTGCTTTTCCCAAGACTTATAGTTCAAATTGATTGCCATTTTATTTGCTGTCATTTAAAGATTTGAAGGCTTTGACACATATTTACCCCAAGAGTTTTTAAATAGATTTTTTTTAGTTTTAATACATACTTTTAATATGAGTTATAGATATAGTTTTCAAGGCTTCTATTTAAGAAGAAAGGGGAGTTGAGAGAAGAAGGAATTAAGAATATGGTTTTCTTAGGGGGTGTTTTAGGAAGAGGGCAAAGAAATGTGTTTCTCAACCTCAATAGAGGTGGCTTGATTCTCCCATTCATTTTCTTCTTTTTTTTGCTCATGTTGCTGAATGCTCTATTTTCTGAGTGACTCATCCCATTAGTTTTAGGATCTTGTTGTACAAAATTGATACTGCAATGTATGAAAACAGCAATCCTTTGTTGCAGGAATTTGGGTTCTAAAAGCATGATTAATCCTCAGTTTTCTTTTGTTTAAATGATCAACTGCCTTTTTTTGTTTTGCTTTTTGTTTCCTAATAAACACTGCATGTGATCTGTTTATACAGAACAAACAAAACTGGTCCAGGTTTAAATACTAAGAGTCTCAGGTAAACAGAAATGGCAAAGTTAGTTCTTTACACCATGGAGAGTATCCTGGAGAACTTGCCCAGTCTTGCTTTTTGTTCCTCCTTTGGAGATGGGTTGTCTTGTAGTCAGACTATACTGGGAAAGCATGTGGAACAGAACTAGAAATACCTCTTTCTTCAAAAGAGATCAGATTGGGAAGGACCGTTTGGGTCCATTGTTTTTGGTATTCCTCGATTATAAAACTTAGCATTCTAGAACAAAGTTCATAAATTGATCAAACTATTTATCTTTGCTTTTTCTTTCTTCTTTCCCTCCTACCACTTATACCACAAACCTGTGCCACAACTTCACTACTATAGTTTAATCTTTCCTTGTCAAGTCTTGTCCAATATTAGTATATATATAGAGTAGTGCACTTGTACTGGCTTTATCCTTTCACACAAACATAAATTATTGCAGAAAGCATCATGGGATCATAGGACAAAGCACAGTAACTTCCATTTTAAATAGATAAAACACCGCTCTGTCCTCCACAGGCCAGCATGCAAGGCCACTCATGCTTTTTAGACAGTTTTGCATTAGTGTATTACCAACTTTGATAGTGACTAACTTCCTAAGTAAAAGCAATTGGGTGCTTTTGCGAAAAACAAAACATTTTCTCTCTTCACAACAATCTTCTGTCTTTTTCCCATTCAGCACATTTTCCGTTACTCACCTGCTGGGAGAATATACTGGCATCAGAATCATTAAATGTCAACTAACTTGAGCTTAGACTGTGACTGAATTTTGGCTCTATCAGCTTGGAATTGAAGCAATTCCTTGCGAAGTCTAATTTGCGGTGATCACAGACAGAGTGATGCTGTTATTCAGCTTCCTCAGTTGCTTCTGACATTCTCCATGAGCTGACTCAACTCATCACCACATGAGAAAATTCATTCTCTGTTAAAGAAAAAGGAAGTGCAAAGTTATCTTCTGGGTTAAATTCAAGCATCAGAGTAACGTCTGAGCCTACTTATGCCAGGGGATGGTTGGCAACAGGATGAGGAGGGAAATCAAAGAATTCCATCATTTTGATGGACATGAGATTTGAGGACTGGCTGAGATGTGTTCAGGGCTGTCAGGTACAGCCATACAGTATCCCTGTTGCACTATCAGATAGTGAGGGTTGGGCATCAAAGAATTTATTAGGGGATATTTCTCTGCTTCTTGCACACGTATACATGTACATGCATATATACAAACAGATAACATCTGTACTAAGTTGTACCTTTGATCTCTAGCATAGGGCAGACTTTGTGGAACCATTCAGTATCACAAATTAAGTATCAATCACAAATGCATTGCTAACCAGAACAACAGAGAACAAGAGAAATATTACCACAGTCTGGCGACCAGTATGATCTTGTTTAGATCCTGGTATGTTTCCCTAAATACCTAGTAAATGATCAGAGGAAGAAGGTCTGACCTTCTGTTGTCTTCTGAGTCCAACTAATAACCAAGAAAAAGCTAGAAGATTAAGTTATTGCTTAGTATGAGATGAGGTGAAAAATCATAGAATTGTTAAGGCTGGAGGGGACCTCTAGAGATCATCTAGTCCAACAAAAAATGGCAGACTCTTGTTTAGGCCTGCTGTGAGTTACACAAAATGTGAACGATTTTCTCCTTGCAACATCAGTGTAAGTATAGTTTTTGGTGTCTAATTTTGTGTGGTTTCTCCTATGGCAGCAGCAAATTCCCATCTTCCCTAGCTTGAGTAGAAATTGAGACATCAACATATACATCAATTAATAAACACAGACATTCCTCATCCCTCTGAAAAGTCCATTGTGGCTGGGATGGTGTAAACTGGTAGTTATGGCACTTGTAAAGAAAATTTACAAACATTTTAATGAGGGTGATAGTGGAGTAGCTTGTATTCTCTCCACAAGTAAAGAGGTTGCACAAAAGCTCTGCTAAAGCGAGGTGAGCACATCTCTGGGGTTCTGCAACTTTCAGTCTTTTGCTTAAACTGGACTTAGCACCGGAGAATTTACAGAGGTGGAGTACAGATATATCTGTGATCTTTAATAGCCGACTGTTCTGATGTTTCAATTACCTTCACAGATAGGATATTGAATTTATTTCAAGCTTGATTTTGGGTAGTTTTAGCTTCTAGCTATTTTATCTTATCATTCCTTCGTTAACAGGATTGAAAAGCTCCCTATTTATTCTCTTACTTTTCTATCTGTCAGTACCTGTAGATAATAATGAAGGTCACACCTTGGCCTTCTCTTCAACAGAATGAGCATCTGAAATATCACTTGGCAAGGCTTATTTTCCTGCTCAGACCATTTTGTGAGCTTAATTTGAGCTCTGTAGTATTTCCACATCAATTTCTAAATGTGAATTCAAAACACTGGCTTGCTGCTTTATTAATGATCTTACTAGAAGCAAGTTTGATTGCTGATTTCTACTTAATGTAGTCCTGTTCTATTCCTCTAGGAATAACATGGGCTCTTTTTGTTCAAGTGTAATTCACAGAAATCATGTAAAGGGAAATATCTACAGTAACTCTTCAGTCTTCTACCCTTTCCCACAGCTCTGCCGCTTGTACTGCCACGTCTAGTCATGCATTTCTAAATGCATTACCTTGTTTTGGAAGTATTTCAGTAGGTTGTGTGTGACCATTGAAGCAAATGATTCAAATAATTATGCACATTTCTGATATTCCTGGTTTGCCTTTAGTGTGCTGGTTATCCACTTGGCAGGATTAATAACATTCCTTATACATTAATTTTCTTGACTATGGGCAAGCCTTCTGGTCAGAATTATTTGCCTTGGGGAAGTAAGCTGAAGATGTTTCATTATTTTGCTGATTCATATAATCCAACAACTGGAGGGATGGAAGATTCAGTTATGACTGTTACATTTAATAGGATGGTTTCTACATGTGACTGCCAACCAGCTAGTGAGAATGTCTGCAGCTCTAGTTCCTTCAGTACCAGAAACAGCTTGATAAATAGGAGAAAGTTCAGAGAAGACCAACAGAGATGATAAAAGAGCTGTGGCAATACTGTGCCACAAATTACTGTGGAGGAATTCAAATATTTCTGTTAACCACTAGGCCTCGTTCCTATACTGTCTAGATGTGTGTGTGTGTAAAGTGGTTTAATGTACATGGGACTGGATGTAGCTATAATGGAAATGTGTATTCTGTTTGCCTTCTCCCACCATAACATCTGGATGATGGATATCTACTTGGATAAGGCTAGCAAAAGGGCTGGACTGCACCACTTTGGTGAATCAAACCCCAAGTGCTGAAGAGCACCAAGGCAGTGCCAGTATGAGATAGGAAAAACTATGGCATATGAAGGTTATAAATATCAAGAAAAGAAGGTCTGTATGCAGGAACTTGAGGAGGAAAAAGACAGAATTTCTGATGAAGAGTAATGAGATAAAATTAAACTTAGAATGTATAGCTGTTGGACAATTAGATATGTAGAAGTTAGATTAGATAGATAAGCATTGGATATGTTGTGGAATTAGGATGTAGAATTCCTACAGAATTAAATATGTATGAGATCTTCAGGCACTCGTTTACTTTGGTTACTAAGAGCGGTGTAAGTCCTTAAAGATTTGCTTAAAAGCACAGTGGAGTAGATTTTGGAACAGTCTTTGAAGAGAAGAGGTTGGTGAAAGTTTTATTGGTTTATTATATTAGTTAATAGTGTCTTATTGTACTAGGTTAAGATAGAAAGATACATACCATGGTGGGCAAGTACCTCTGTAAAAAAGAGTGTTTACAGTCTTCAGTCGCTTGTAGAGGTGAAGGAATGCTGTCATGCTTTAAAATTGGGAAATGGACTAAAATCATCAAGACTTCTGCCTGAGGGATCCTTGCTAAGTTATTATTACTAAATTACGAAACATTACTTGTGTATATACGATCAGTATCATACTTTATATTCAGACTGCTTAAGAGGCATCCTAAGGCTGCTCTCAAGGTTAGATTTCTTGGCTGTGCCCTACGTCTGTTATTCTGCTGTAAGAACTGGAATTTGGGATCTCCATCCAGTCTTCAGTATAAACTGTGATGTCAAGTGGTTATAATACATGGAAGATTATATTAATGAATCTGCTTATCACACACACATTTATTCCAAGAGGATTTCACTTACACAGTGAGCGTTTCAGAATTACACTGCTCTGCTTTTCCCATTCATACTGATTGCTATTAAGAAATAGGAAATCTTCTAGGCTGTCCCCCGGTGACAGGAATTGAACTATCCTGGACGCCGTTGGCTTCCGGGCCACACACAGATCTGCTATTTGAAATGCCCATGTCAGAGCCTTGAGTGAGGGAGCAAGCAGTGTTTTGTGGCAATGACTGGGCATGGTTGGAGCGTTTCCTGCAAACAATCTGTCGAGGCGAGCACATTCCATTTCAAGCAGTCCCTGCAGCCGAGCTGCCATCTGCAGCATACGGCACGTGCTCTCTGCTGGATTTGGATGAGATGAAGACCATTAGGGACACTCTTCAAAGCACAATTAGGAAAGTTTTTTTTTTTTTTTTTCCTGTTGCTGCTTTCATTTCTTTTCCTTCCACATTTTCTACTTAAAGTCCCTCCATTGCTGCTCTAATCCTCTTCCACTTTTAATACATTCAATGACTTTAATTAGTCTGCCTTTATGCCTCCAAGCCTTTCTCATTTTTCCCTTTCCATTATAAAGCGAAACTGGAAGAGTCATCATACTCACACAGCTCCACTGACAGTTATTGAATGTTATAGCAGTACCTGGTCTCATTTTTGCAGGTCTTTTCTGTCTTGGGAAGGCGCTTTGCAAGCTAATGCCATTTGCTAACACATTACCTTACCCACTCACAAGAGTCAGATCCCACTAGAGATACTGGCTAAAACTATTTTGTTTCAAGTTGTCAGGAGACTACTCAAAAGAAAGGGAGAAAAGAAAATCAAAATTTTTAAAAAGGTTATCTTAAGAGTTGCCAATAGTTGGGCTATTGGCTTCCAGAAGATGTATATGTTCAATTCTGTTACTTGCTGTAAAGTAGTGCTTTCTCTGTATTTTCATTTAGGTGAAAATGAGAACTAAAGTAAATATTAAAGTAAATATTTTTGATTTTAAACTCCCATAAGATTTTGCTCAGTAAAAGCTCTAATCAAACAGCTAAGGGATGGATGCACCAAGTTCTGCCTTAACTAGTATTGACTACAATTATGAGAAAAGTAATCATTTCTTTCTTTGAAATATTTTTGAAATTCTACACAGTTTTGTAATTTTGCCTATTTGCAGATGTGTAAACTAAAGGAACCCTAGCTGATTTTTTTTTCCTCTGCTGGATCTTGTGATTCCTTTAAGAGCTTTTCATTACTAGCCTACTAGTTTGGTACGAGCTCTTTATGTCAAACTGAACTTCTGCCTGCTTATAAGAATCTCCAGCATCTTTATAGAAACTTCTCTTTAGAAGTCTGAAAAATATGTACCATTCTTTCAGCTTTTCACTCAGAATGTTCAAGATCGAAACCAAATGTTGTCAGATCCTTGATTATTTTAAGCCACCGGTTCAGTTTCTTAAATTTTGTAGAATGTGAGGCAAGATCTAAAATTTCTTCTTGTGCTCTCTAAACTTTGGTTTTGAACTGTCTTAAATAGGATGATGCTTCTATCTTTCTCAATCTGACTGGGAAATTAGGCATTTTCTGTCCAGGGAAATAGTCATATTTGAGTCTTCTGGTGAAGTGGACACTTGTTGAATCACTAAAAAGGCCCAAGAATCTGACAGAGGTTGCTTCTTACCACATTCCATGTCATAGGTTGCTTCACATAAAGACAAAGGATGTTTTCCTGTGCCTTATGAGGTCTTCTTACAATTGTAATTCTGCTCTACAGGTATTTTCCTTCTGTATGGGAAGTAGAGGAGAAGAAAGAGCAACCTACCTTAATAATCAGGTGGTCCCATAAGCTGCAGAAGCCTCTTTTCCTGTCTTCCTTTCATTTACAGCACTTGACTTTGTGAATTCTATGAGTTCTAATAATAGCTATGGATTTGCATAATAATCCCTGTCTCAGTGGGAACTCTAGTTACCGATCTGTTTACTAAAGTTGACTCAAAGTACCATTTTTGAAATCTCTCTAGCACGAAATTTGTCTGAGATTTAAAAGTTTTTAGATGTTTGACATAACAACAAGCGGTACATGCACAGAAGTCTCCGCTTCTTCAGAAAACAGGCTCAAAAAGGCAATCTCTTGGGATATTTGAGGGTAGAAAAGTGTTCAGAAAAAAATAAAAAAAAGCAAAACAAGATACAAAAGGAAATGGAAGGGAACAGAAATGAACAGAAAAAAAATGGAGTAGGAAAAGGGTGTAGGAAAAATGCTAAGAAAATACCAGGGAAAAAAAAATACGAGTAAAAATAGTAAATTTTTCATGATCTGGGAAAAATGTCAAGATGCAAAGCAAAAATGCATGTATATATGTTTTCCTTCAATGACTCAGTTGTTGTGTTCACTCTCAGTCCCTTTGCTTCTATTTCACTTCACACTTCTCTACAAACAAACAACTACCTCCTTTGTATTCAAATGTGGACAAATGGCTGGAGGAGGAGGAATCAAAACAAAATGCCAGTGACTATAAACATTTTGAAATACGCATTTCTCTGAAATATATTTAAATAAGTGTAATATAACATCCATTTTTACTCTTTCATGAAAAAAAAAATCTAGCTCCTGGCATATTATTAGAGGAATTGCAGGAAGCTCTTCCAAACCTAGTGAGCTAACCACTTTCTACTGATTGACAATGACAGTATATTTAAAGAACAGAATTATTTGGTGGCTGAAAGTTTCTATTCCTCAGAATGAGCTAGATTAATGGAATGAACTTAGATCAAACTAGGTTATAAAGCTGTAGTGTTTGTTTCTAAAGCATCACTGTCCCTGCTGGATGACTATTAGTATTTTAAGTTTCAAATATTCTTTCAAGCATTTGAGTTGTTGAGTTGCTGTAGGCTGACATAACCATAGTTAACAGGTTTCTGAATTAAATGTATTTCTTTTTGTCCTATAAGCAGCAAAAAAAAGCAGAAAATGAAATGGTTATTCAAAGGAATTTTTAACTATTCTTTTTCTGACTCTGCAATGAAGTTGATACAAATTGTAGGCAGTGAATACTTTATAGGACTGGAAAAAAAAAATATTTGCAGCACCAATGCTAATCTATCCACAACAAATAGAATGGGGTCACATTAGGTTTTAGTAGACATGAACACTCAGATAATGACCACAGTGCACAGAGGTCATGCTGCATTAGGATGAACATTCCCGAGGGAAGCAAAGGCTTCCCCAGTTATGAGTCCAGTTCAGCGTGATGGACGAACATCCAAAATAATTCTTTTCATATTCTGGTTACAACTTGTTGATTAAAAATCATTAAATGATTCATGGTAGAATTATTTACACTTGCTTCTGAGTATGAATTCCTTACTGGCTCCCACTTTTATCTCTTTTTTTTTTTTCCCTTCAGATTCTCAGTTTAAGCATATGGTGGAATTTATGAAGGATGTGGTAAATGTAAAACACCACCTGTTTATGTTAGTGCAATGTGTGAAGTCCACGCAATATTTCATAATCCTTTTTATCTTTCTCATAAACTTACTTGAAGTGTCTTTCCTGTCAATAAAATATTTTATCAGGAATATGGCAACGTTGAAGATTGACAAACTGTTGTGAAATATTTTTTCTGTTCTCACTTTAAATTTTTTATCTAGTTTATTTCCATATTTATTTGAATTTCAGTACATTTAGCATATGACAACTCTCTTATAACAGCATAATGTTAAAAATTGTCTTCAGAGCCATCTCTAGTTAAACTGATAACGAAATATGTGTTTGTTTATGTCAGCATTGGAAAACTAGGATAGGATGGGCCTTATTTGTTCCATCAGTGTCTTCTATGTCATATCTGTTCAACTCAGTGATTATTGCTAGTTGTGTGGAGTTTTTAAGAGCTGAAATGCAATTTGTGTTCTGTGCTGCCTCCCATATGACAAAGAAAACTGGCAGCTTAGTGCACTCTTTGACCTTAGCCATAGAGCAGAAAGAGCACAGCTCTCTCTGATCCTGAGATTTCCATCCAAATAAACACAGCTTAATGGGGAAGCCACTCATACAGGAGTGGGCGATGAGGGGAGATAAGTTGCAAAAATCAGGCACTGGAGGAAAGAAACTTGTATTTGTGCCTCACCATCTCTTTAAAACATTCTAGTCCCTATTTTCTTCCCTATCCTCTCAAACACCTGATTAAATGGGGTGGAGCAGAGAGCAAGGAAGAGGTAGGAATTGCTCAAGTAACCTCTTCAGGTTTGGGACAACTCAAATAATCCTGAGTTCAGGAGATGTTGTAACAGGATTTGAAGGACGAAGAACCTCAGGTGTGTGTGTAGTTTGATACATTATAGAAGGGATACCTTGACATGATAAATGTCATTTGGGGTTGCAAAAATGTTTCCTAAGTTTAGAACATAAATCTCTGGGTAAGGAATTTGTGTATAGTCTCACAGAGGCTGACCTGAGAGATTTAATTCATAGTTTGTGTCTCTGACACTACATTTATATCATATTTTAACTACAGCCTGGTACTACCATGTGCCAATGTTTTGTTCAATTGTCACTGGGGGCCACAAATCATCTTCTTTCTTTAACAACAAGAATTTTTTGTTAATTAATTTGGCTGTTGAAAAACTGCCCCATGTTTCTTTGCTTCTTCACTTTTCTTAGAAGCACCTGAGGTGAATCTGAGATGGATGTCTTAGGACCCAAAAGCTTTTCAACATGCTCCTAAAGCATATAGGATCTAACATAGGATCCTACATGCTAATCTATAGGATCACTGTAGGCCATCTCTGCAGAGTAATAGAGTAGAAATATCTAAGAAGTGATGGTCCAGCTGTCCTCCCTGTCCTCAGCAAGCACCAGGATTTAATCCAGGTGACTTGTAAGGTTGGCACTGCTGATTCTTGAAAGTGGTCTTGCATGAGGGAAATATCCTCCTCCCTCCAGAGGAGGAGATAATTAATTTGATAAGCATAAATACAATTAAAAGAAAACAAAAACTTTCTACCTCTGTTTTATCTGGTCTAATGCACTGCTTATGCTTGTAGACTGCATAATCCCTTATTGTAACCCGGTAGATTTTTTGCTTCACACTTATTTTAAAAATGTCTATGTATATGTTATTTAGTTTTTAAGCACTGAAAAGACACACACAGTTTGGGTAAGCCAGTGTTTCTCTTCATCCATAAGTATGAGACTGAAGTTTAATTTTGGGTTTTTGACTATATAAATAATGATCTCATTTTTTACTTATAAATAAAAAGG